>JAFEMH010002122.1:0-374500 GCA_022495995.1 Adenophora triphylla var. japonica | reverse complement strand
ATTTGAGAACTTGGCGTTCTGACCGATTTGCATTTTATTCGAGAACTTGGCGCTTCCTAACCGATTTGTATTTGAGAACTTGGCGTCCCCGACCGATTTGTATTTCGAGAACTTAGCCGTCCCCGACCGATTTGTATTTGAGAACTTGGCGTCCCCGACCGATTTGCATTTTGAGAACTTGGCGTCCCCGACCCCGATTTGCATTTTCGAGAACTTGGCGTCCTCGATCGATTTTGCATTTTTGAGAACTTTGGTATCTCCGACCCATTTGCATTTTGAGAACTTGGCGCCTCCGATCGATTTGCATTTTTGAGAACTTGGCATCTCCGACCCATTTGCATTTGAGAACTTGGCGCCCGACCTGGCCATTTGCATTTCTCGAGAACTTGGCGTCCACCCGACCGATTTGCATTTTGAGAACTCGGCGTCTTCGACCGTAGATGCGTTTGTTTTGAGAACTCGGCATTTCTAACCGATTTGTGGACACCGGAGGCCGCCTGGGCTTCATATGTTCGGGAGATGCTTGGGGTTTGCCTACTTACCCAAGTCACCGTAGACCCGGAGCCAAGGTGGTCTTGCCAAGCTATCTTTAAGCAACCGTAGATGCTTTGGAGGTTGTCACTATTCATAAGCATAATTACGTCTTCGTGAGACCATATCTTTGGTGATGTCGGGTAGTGATGGAAAACTCGGTCTTTCGTGCTCGAATTGCTACATTTGTTAGCAGAGAGGACAAATGCACATATGACATTCATGATGATGGATGCATGCATAGAACTAAAATGGTTCGCAATCGCTTAGGTTTTTTTTTATTGATTCATGTTTTGCATGCTACATGAGCCCCGGGGAGATTTTTGTGGGGATGCATGTGAGGTTTCAGAGTGACTGTTTGGGACAAGCTTGAGCCGGTGTGGGGTGATATCCTTTGTCGCGTGATCGAATTGCATGTCATTGATGAGGTCAATTTTGATCTTGGGATGAAGTTGGATTTGAACCCGGGTCTCGATTGAAATTTCTTTTCGCCTCTGAACATTTGAAGCCGACGCCGATTGTGCTCTAGAATCAAAGTATACTGACATGAATGAACCCTCTTTCGCTTGGGTTAGTTGTGATTTGACGAAATGTCGATATGAGGAGATTCCCAATTCTCAACTTTTGATGATGCAGGAGTTGCCATATACCAAGTTCTAAAGCCGAAACTCCAAGATAGTTGTTGAGGTGACTAGGCCTTTCTTCCGAAGATAGGTGTGACTTGATAAAGCCCCATTCCATGGAAAAGACATGGCGAAAGCCACAGGAATCTTTCTCCGAATGATTTGATGAAGCCCCAGGTTCGACAAAACGTCACTACAGGGGTCCAGTCAAAGGTTTGACCGTAAAACTGACATACTGATGAAGTATCAAGCCGATCGATCAACGTGAGAGCCCTCAAGGTGAAGTTTTCATGAAGTGAGAAACCCATCTTTGATAACGACTATGAAACTAGAATCCTCTCTTCGAAGAGTGTCTTCCATATGGGAACTGTTAGCCATAGTGGCAATTGGCTTGTTCATGGCTTCAATCATATTCACCATACGGTTTTTCTTAGGGAATGGATTTGTTGATTGTATTGGGCCCTGGGGTACCCTTTTCGATCGCTCACACCGCCCTTTTTCGTGGGCATACATCGGGATCCATGGACCGATGGTTGTCCGGTCAAACCTTCCTTCACAAATCCCGAAAGACGTCGCTCTGAGGCATTCCGAAATCTTCAAGCTTGAGGCTTCGCGACTTGGGCACATCACCTTTCCTTGGCACGTAAAGGAGTGGCATTGTTGTAATCCCGTCCCGAATAGGGTCAAGGAGTCGTGTTGGAGGTGGAAGAAACCCGTATCCGTAAGGTGCTAACAACTTGCCGCCGATTGTAAGCCCTCTCAAATTTAGCCCCGGAATTGATCATTGCCCGTAGATCCGGATAGGGAAATTGCTAAGCGAGGCCCTCGTAGATGTGGTTTCGGGCATGACCGAAAGATGTCTAGTTGTTCCTTCTTCGTAAGGAGGAGTTGCCATCTTGCTTGTAAAAGTCCCCTGATGTTCTCGCTGACGCCTGCATTGTTGTCTCCAGTCAACTCTATTTGCTTCCTACTCCAAGTTAGCTAGTAATATGGTCCCATACGTAGCCCTGGCCTCGGGTTTCTAAGCGGAAGAACCATTTAGAGCACTTTGGACTTCAAAGAGAGATCGAAATAGTCGCCCAACTCGCTGATTGGGTGCCCCCTTTTGACCTTCATTGCCAAGGTATACGTGTCCAGATGGGTTTTCGGGCATGCAAGTGCACATCAAAGAGATCACAATTAGGCATCACGAATTTGTGGGGAACAAAGGAGTCCGGTTCGTTGGCCGGAAAGCAGACTTCTTAGCAAATAATTCAAGAACTGTGCTTTCATTTCCTTGTGTCGCTCCATGAACCAAGCCAAATGAGGGTCTTGGTGGAACCATGGCATTCAAACCAGCGACCGAGCTAGAGAGAGGAGCTACTACCGGCGGCAGACAGTGTGGAGGGAACGGCCGATCCGGGGACGTAGGTGAAATCCCGTCCTTGGCCCGAATCACCCCGGGAGCTCGAGTAGGACCCCGGGCAAAGGGATAGAACTCTTGCGGCGTGCCGTTGATTTTCAACCGGCAAAGAGGGCGAAGGCGCCTTGATGTAGCCGGGTAACTCGGATTTCTGAGTGAGGCCCATAAGTAGGCTTAAATGCGCCGCCGTCCCCGATTGTTGAATTGCATAGTCGAAGGTGCATAACCCGGGGGTACTGCGGTCCCGGTGATTCTCGATGAACCGGGATGGAGGCTTGGTAACCCATCGATCCTCGGGAGCGAGAATGGATTTGTGAAAGCTGTGTTAGGAGGAGCGCCCGAGCTAGCATCATTCTCGAGGAGGCTCCCGATCGTTGCCCTCGGACCGATCGCGTGGAAGCATTCCAAACCGTCGCGAAGGCCCCGGATAGATTGGTTCCAAACCGAGGTGGGATCCAATTTGCCGTGGCATTTCGAGGTAACCCCAACCATGAGAAGACATTCCGTACTTGATTTTGCCCCCACCGAAATGAGAACTCGCGAACCGATTCGGTCCCGTCGGGGCCGCACGGATCCGGTGAGTCCGTAGTTGGGGAGTCACACTGAAAAGATCGAGGAGATAGTACCATAGGAGGCTGGTGGTGGCATCCTGGAGTCTGGGCAGGCGACCGAGAGTGGGATTGGGGGTTTCTTTGTCCCATTAAGGCGGTCCATGAAGGAATCTTGTGAGACTTGTGCGTTAGTGTTTGGACCCAGGCCGTCTTCGGCCAGGATCGAGGCATTCCAAGCTGTTGGGCCGAGAAGTTCAACCGATCCATAGTTGACCGTCGTCCCAAACCCAACCGAGAAGTCATACCAAGCCGATGTAACCGAGAAGCCTCGACCGATCCGTACCGAGCCGCCGAGGCATACTGGCAAAGCTGCGACATACCGAGCCGACCCCGACCGTATTGAGGCACACCATACCGGCCCAAATCGGATCAAGTCAACTTTGTTTCCCAAACGACTGTCCCAGTCCCCGGGCCGTGAACGTATACCGTGCATCGAGGGCCGAAAAGGATGACCCGATTCCACGCTGTGTTGAGAAAAGAGTGTGGTCCTCGGTGGAGGTTCCATGTGAGGAAGCGTAGTGGCATTCTGCGGTAGTCTCGTCTGCCAAGATAGGGATGAGGATCCTCTTCCTCTTCTACCGTGAAAGTCCCATCGGGTTGAGGGCACCGTCAAACCAAAATTTCGACATCTTCCAAGGATGAACATCGAAACCTCATTCGATTGGCACAAGGAGTTTTTATGGACTCGGATTCCAATATTAGCCATGGAAATATGATGAACCTCTCGGTCCTGGTTAAAATTCCGTCCTCATCTGACATCAAAGAACCGCACTTGACAAACCCATGACCAACATGGCGATCAAATCTCACTTTGCTTGGCGAGCCTCTGGTCCGAAGAGATGTATTTGCGAAGTCTTGATTTTGAAGAAGTGACTTGGCAAAGCCCCAATCTTATAACGACCGTGAATCCGACACAATTAGAGAGAGCTTCAACCCGGTAGGCATCAAAGCAATCCGAGAATACCGATGAAGACCCAACCCATCTTGTAGCAAAGTGAAGAACCAACGTGGACCCAAAGACGACTATATAAGCCCCACTCTAAAGAAATGGCTTGACGAAAGTCCTCCCTTAAAGAGTACAAAGGCAGCTCTAATGCAAATTGGATTATCATGTAGCAAAAGAGGCAACCCATCCTTCTATATTTACTTTATTATTTTCTTTATTCAATTAGTCAACCGTAAAGGAAAGATAATTTGGAAATGTATACCTGCAGGGGCATATATTTTTTTCGAAAAGTGGGGATGAATCCCCGATTTGTATTATTTGATGGCCTCATTTGATGAAGGCACAAAAGAACTCTCTTTGGGTTTGACTCTTTTGAGAGAATATAAGCACAACAAGGTGTGGAAAAGTGTATGGAAGCCCCCGCCGACGTAAAATTAGTGTTTAGCTCTATTTTTCCTATAATGTAGAAAAGGAAGACTTGTCGAGACATCTGAAAACATGTTTTATTCAAAATGATCACAAGATTGCTTAAAACCCTTTATTAATGTTCGGGTTATTCAACCCCTAATCTCGATATGAACAAACATTTAGATTAATTAGGAGGATAAAGTCAACTCGATACCAAGAGTCGAAGTTGGTGAATGGTGAAGAGGGATTGTGTATAGGAGGGGCCATTGATGAGACCGAATTTTCTGGGATTTGAATGTGTTTATGACCGGACCATTTCTGGTTGCCTACGTTCCCCTTAATATAAGGAGCTCAGGTCGCCGTAGTTCGGGCTTGAACCGTGTTTGGCTTTAGAAAAGGGGTATGAACATTTGTGGTACTTTTGGTGAAAAGGCTCGGATAGGAAGTTTGGATGATAAGGTGCGGGCCTTGAGGTCTTTACAAGTCATTTTGAGCGATTCCGTTGCTTCTTGATCGTCGTCCTTTATCGGGGGAGAAAGATTTTGAATGCAGCTTAAGGGCTTACGATATGTTTTTGCCGTTGCTTTAACTGCTCCCTTGTTGTCGACAACTTTCGTTCTTCGGGCTTTAATTTTGCCCATATGTCAAACCTTCTGATCGGCGGTGCCGGGTCCCTGGCCTCATTTTTTTTGAAGCTGTTTTATTTTTTTGAAGCTGTTTCTTTTTTTTTGAAGCTTTTGTTTTTTTTTTTTTTTTTTTTTTTTTTTTTTTTTTTTTGAGCACTTGAGGACGAAGGCAAGCTTCGCTTGAACTTTCTTGATGCATGGGGGCGGAGGCAAGTCCCTGTTTTTTTTTTTCGACATGGGGTCGATCTCCCGATGCTGAGTGACCTTTTGTTGTTCTTCGATGCTGCCGCCGTCGTTGACTTGGTCAAGGTGATGATGGGGACATGTTTTGGAAAGTGTATGGCTTGATGGAGGCCTTTGTGAGGTGAGGAAAGTGTATAGGGAGGGCATTAGTTGACTTTCTCGCACCAATTAATTAAAATCTTAATCATTTCCAGAGATTATTTGTTGAGCAATGCGAGTGATCATTTAAAATAAAACCATTTCATTAAATGTAATGTAGGTGTGCAAATAATGTCTCAAGTCTAGCGAGAAAAGAAAAAGACTCTTTTATAGAAAATTTAAGATTAACTACAATGTCCCAGGAGGACTTGATTGAACGAAGAAAGTACTAGAACCTACGAAGGTTGACTAAAAGATTGTTTTAATATTAAAGGATGGGTAGCCCCTAGTCTAGCTACACTTTGTTGTTGGACCACGTCTCTATCCTTCAGCAGACTATGCTCGCCTTTGGTAATTTCAAGGAATTCCTTGCTCACCGGCCCTGACGGTCGCCTCATCTGCCATCAGATCATTATCATCCCATTTACCCTTGGCGTCAGTCGTGAACTTATCGGAGGGCGAGAGTTCAAAGCATTTCACCAAATCCAGCTTTGCCATGGCCACATGCTTGTTGCAGTCAAACCATCCATTCTCAACATTTGTTGCGACTAAATCATCTGGCTTGTCAGAGTCCATTGACTTCACAGAGCTTGAATCATAAAACTCAATCATGTTTACATTCGCGTTGTTTGGGAAATGATCATTGGCGGGGTTGAGATCACCGAGGCGCTCGAGTTTGCCCTTCTTAATTAACCCCGAATTGCCTTTCTCAAAGCCGTACAGCTTGTCGGTTATATGACCGTGATATCGGTGGAAAGCACAATGCTTAGTGGTGTCCAAAGGGATTTTGGGATCCTTGGGCTGATAGTTTCTCATGGGTTCGAGGAGACCCTGCTTTAGCAAGCTATTTAAAACTTTGCTTAAGGGAACACCCAAATCCTCGGGATGTGGTTTCTCCTTTGGGGGAGAATAAATTCTCAATGCTCTTTGATCCGAGATTTGGTCATTGACTTGGTCACCATTCCGAACGTGGTTTGCCGGTTTTGGTCTATTGGGGCACTCAAGCTTGCCCGCTTCGATTAACCTTTGAACCGCTCTCTTCAAGATCGTGCAGCTTATCGGCCGTGTGGCCATAATGATCATGGAAGGCGCAAGGCTTACTCATGTCGAGGGGTGCATTTGAGCTCCTTGGATGGTAGTCCCCGAGAGGCTCCAAAAGGCCTTCCTTTACTAAACCCTTGAAAATTAAGTCCACGGGCATCCCAAAATCATCAAAATGTTCTCGTTGCCTTAGAGGACCACCATTTCTTGGTTGCTTTTGGATGTCGTCATTTGTATGCAATGCCTTCTTTCCTTTGATGGATGTTGCAGCCGTGTTGGAAGGGTAAGGTTTATAGCGATGAGACATGTTCTGACCCATAGTGCTTCCCCGTGCACGAACCCTTTTGATGTAATCATCGATGTAATCGTCGAGATTCGACCTTTTGTAAACCTCATTCGTGTCAGATACACAAGATTGGTATGGTGAGATGGCCCGAGTCGAGCGATCGTCGATACTCTCGTTGCTAGGCTTTTCTTGTACCTTCTCAATTGGTTCTTTCAATAATCCATCGACGAGTCAATAGGAACACTAGATCGCACGACACCGCCACAAGATCGGCATCGCAAATGAAACCACAAGAGGAAGTTCTTTGGTGGGAGGGATGACAATCTGAGCATTAAAATCGTGACCGTAACCCTCCTCATAAGGCCTGGCAGTTGCCGAAGATGAGGATATATGGCTCGTAATGGTTGGATACCAGGGAGCAGTGAGCGCGTATCCAAAAGGCCGTAAGATATGAGATTTGAGGCATCGTAACAAAGAGGACCGAACGTGTCTTGACCACACCGAGGAACGTGACTACAAGGGTAATGTGCATACCGTACTTTGATGAAAGGTGAGCACTTGCGTAATGTACTGGGTGGAGAATTTGATGAGGAGCATTTGACCTTGTTGGACTTCCCAACCTGAGGGACGAGGTAGAGCTTGGAGGATGTTGTGAATACGGTAAACCCGATGAAGTGGTGATAAGAGCCTCGGTGGCCCATGTGATCTTGCAAGATCATAGGGGCAAGTGTGCTTTGAGAATTGGAGGAAGCAAGCCGGCCCCTCTCGAACCATGGAGCCCGAGAAGCAACCGACCCAAAATGGCTTATGGAGCCATGTCACACCGCTGGGCTTGAGAAGTCGCGAACCGACCCATTCCGAGATGATGACCCAAACCAGATCGATGTTGTGAAGTAGTAAACCGACCCCTTCCAAGCCGTGGGGCGAAAGGCAACCGATTCAATCCCGGTGGTGAGACCCGAGAGGCACCGGGGCAAAGTTGACCTAGATCGGACCGTTGAGGAGTATCGAGCCGTAGGGGCCGAGATGTACCGAATCGACCAATTCCTGCATCGATGGCCCGGGCTGACCGAGGTTTTGGAGTAGCGAATCGACTCCATTCCAAGCCGCGGCGTAAACAGATCGATTGAAACCCAAAGGTGAAAACCGAGAGGTGCCAGGGGAAGTTGACCAAGATCGGATCGTTGAGGAGTATCGATACGATGAGGCCGAGAGGCAGCCGAGTGATAGGCCGGGGGATGCTTGGCCCATTAGTAGTTCCACACGAAAGGGAACAAGGCATTTGACGGTAGTTGGCATACCCGGAGGGTAATTAGTTCCAATCTTCGCATCAACCGTAAAGGTTCCATTAGGGTTGCGAACAATTGCTAGCCCCCGGTTTCGATACCTTCCCATAACCGATCGATTCGAGCCTCTTGATGTTGTCTTATCTCGTTCCAACATCTCGATTCCACCGCTCGGCATTTTGCGAATTTTCGGGTGCGGATTCGTACGTCCCCACCGTTCTCCTCTCGAGTTGGCCATTCTGAAACTTTGAGCCGAAGCGAGGAGGAAACCGATGAAGTATCTCGACTTCAAAATGACCGAGCCGAACAAACGATGACCCGGGGCTTGATCCAAACTTTGCTTACGTGGAAGGCACGAAAGGGTGTGGTTCGACTCGGGAAAGCGGAACAGTTGGTGTTTGGGCTTAGTGGCTCATGCAACATGCGATTATTTGTTTAAATTTACTTAAAACATGTTTTATTAAACCTAATCGGTTGGAAAAGATTGCTCTTCTTTTTCACAAACTACTGATCCCGGATCGGTGGGCCCCGTCACTACGTCTATAAGCCCCTCGTATTCCACCCGTATTTTGACCTCCCAGGTGGAAAGCCCCGGCGAGGGTCCTATAGGGCAAGCGGGTCCCACCGACCGAAAGAAAAACGATCCTAAAAGTCTGGCGGGTAATCGAGTCTTAACGAGCATTCGATGTAAATTACGGACGAAGCTGACGTCAAAGTCAAGATCATGTCCGAGGGCTCGACAAAAAAGTCGGCATGATTTGGACTGATAAATGTCCACAATTGATCTTGACCTGTCGTCAATTAGGCCGTAATTAGGCATGGAATAATCATTAATCCTTGATGACTCAAAGGTCATGCCGGGAGTCGTTGTATAATTTGTGCCGCCGTAGCCGAAGTCAAGGCGCCGGTCAATATCTTGGTCAAAGTCGGCGGCGAAAAATCGGCATGACTTCAACTGATTAGGGTCCCCGAAAGATATTGAGTCGGTATGCCGACAAAGGCTTTGAAAGGAAAGGTCTATACACAGACAGGGCATGACACAGACCAAACTAAAAACCAACCGGGTCTCGGACAAAAGTGTGTCACGGACAAGTGCATGGTCGACACGAGGCTCCATGGGATGTTTGGGTAGTCCTGTGCTTGCACCGAGAGGCGTAATAAGATCAAACGGGCCGCGACAAGGATTTTCCCGGGTTAGGGACGTAGTGTGCAGTGTACGGTCAACGTGCACGTAGTGTGCAAGCAGTCTATCTTCTTTTTCTGAGTAAAATATAAATTTTTCATGTGTCTTAAAAAATATGATGCATGATTTTATTTTTTATTTTTTGAAAATTTTCTTTTTGAAAAATATTTTTTTTTTTGAAATTTTTTTTTGAAATTTTTTTTTTGAAATTTAATGAACACATAAGCACACAAGCACAAAAATTCCAACAGTTAGGGACATGATTCCGACAGTCAAAATTTTGACTTTTTCCGAGGTGGCCAAAACAAACTCGAAAATGTGCAAAAATCAACACACAACAAATGATTTTTAATGCCGGGACGGAAGCTTGACCCTCAAAAGCTTTTCTTTTTTTTTTTTTTTGAAAAAACAATGATACCGGTACGTGGGATTGTTAAACCACAATTTATCCCTGACTCGTGTTAGGAGGCGATAACGGGAAGTTTGATGGTTTCCACCAATATACCAAATATCAATTTTTTTTTTTTTTAGAAAAAGCTTATAAATCCCCAGCGGAGTCGCCACTGTGATGTACCCGATTTTTTTTTGAAAATCAAACGGAGTCGCCATGCCATTTTTGTTTTAAGGGCCAAAACTTTGAAAAATGCCCGAGATTAGAAATTTGGGTTCGGAGGTCACGTTACACGCCGGAAAGGACGTTAGTGTGCACCCGGAATGCCTCGTAAAACGAGTCTTCCAAGCTAAAAACCATTTGTTTGTGTGTGTGTGTGTGTGTGTTACTTTGGCCAAAATAAGTTGAAACTGAGGAAAGTAAAAATTGGGAATTCTTTATTAGACTTTGGACAGATCCCATGATTTTTGGTGTGATTTTTGGGTTGAGATTTGGTACTCAAAAGATTTTTGGAAGTTGAAAACCATTTCTGCCAGAATGAAAAAGGCAGTGGACACTTGATTTTGAAATGGACTTTAGGGCTTGAAAACTCCAGAATCTGGGAAAAGTCCGAGAATGAAAAATGTTCAAAACACCTTAAATAAGTTTTCTGTAAAATAACTTCCCATTTTGAAGATTATTTGAGTGACCAAAACCTTCTGGAAATCTCAGATGTGAAATCTGGATTTCCAGAGACTGATGAACTGACCTTTAAAGGAAAATTTGAAATATGGAGTTTTACTCACGCAAAAAATAAACTAAAAATATGTATGGAAAGATCTGGATGTTGGCTACAAAAAGTGTTTTGTAGTCAACACCAAATTCCAAGTTTATCTGTGTCCAAAAAATTAGACCATGGACTGGGGTCTTAGAAAATTGCTACTGGACAGCAACTTCTCAAGAAGGAAAAACATGATTTTAAAGGGGGTTTTGCATCCATGCTTGTCCCCATTTCCCTAGGTTTTGATTATTGATCACTTGACATTTTAGTGGTGAATCAACTATATCAAACCATCCTTGGGGTACATTAGGACTAAGCATTTCATTTGCTTGGGAAGGGGAATTTTATCCTTTGAAAATGAAGATTTGATGTATGAAAATGGTTTTTAGAGTTTTGAAAATGCATTTGCAAGTAAGTAAGAATACTTTGGAGAGAATGTTGATCCTTGTATAAGATCAACCATGGAGATGAACTTCCATGGTGATCTTCTTGGATCTAGGGCAAGAAGATGAACAAACTACATTTTGGAGTTTGAAAATGCATGCATGGATGAGAGAATTTTAGGGTAAGGAGAGGGAGGTTATACCTATCTTCCTTGTGTTTTGTGTATGAATGGATTCAAGGCTTGAATGTGTTTAGGGTTTGAAAGTGTTTAGGGTTGATGATTTGAGTTGGTTAAAGAGAAAACGAGTAGATAACAATGAAGTCCTCTATGTTTTCTCTCTAATCCTCCTCCTAAAGGGTGATTTGAGCTTGAGTTAGTATATGTATGAGAGTATGTATGAGAGTGATTTGAAGTGTTTTGAGTGAGTGGGATTTGGGAAAGATTGGAGAGAAAATGGTGGCAATTCAAGTGAATTCCCACTGTTTTCTCTCTATATTTCGCCAGATTTTGGTTGCTGTGTGTAAATTGTGTTGTGTAAACTGAGAGAGGAGGGTTCAATTTATAGCCCTCTGGGAGAAGCAATCATATCCGCGCGGAGGAGGTTGGTGGCGTGCACTGTTCATCCTGCTGCTTTGGCTTTTGGACAGGAGGAATATTTTCAGAAAATTCCAGCAGTTTGTTTTTTAACTTGCCCAATTCGGATTTTTCCAATTTCTTTTGCTTTTTGAGATTCTTTTCTTGGTTTAACTTTAAATGGCAATCCCTACTTTACCCTTGCTTTGTTAGAGAAGTTAGGAATTGTTAGAAATGTTAGTAATGTTAGAACTTTCGTTAATTTTCTAACGAAAAGGCTACCAACTCAAATTGGAGTACTTACAGTGGGCACGACTCGTGCCAATTAGCACGACTCATGCCCTTCACTGCTGTTCGAAAAATCACACCTTTTCAAGGGAAAAGGCACAAAACCTTTTGATTCTCTTTATATACTTCCCCCTCCGAATTTCAATAGATTCATACAGTCATTTGAGCCTCTTTACCCTCTAGTGAGATAGATTAACATAGCCAAATCATATCATCTTGTTGCATCAAATCCTTTCAAGTCCAAAGTTCAAAACATTGTGTTGTTCGTTAGATTAGTTATATTGGAGTGCTCCTTATAACTAATAGTAAAGTCGTTTTATCTTACGAGAGTTTTGTTATTCAACCGTAAGCACCTGTGAGGGACAAATAACTCTCACGGAGATTGTATTTAATACAAGACTCAACTTGTTTTTCATTTGTTTTCAATCTCCGTTCTTTCTCCGTTACATTTTATGTTAGTTTTTCTGTTAAGTTCTTGAGAAGCCATACAAAAGTCCAACAGATTCGTCTACCTAACTTAATCTAAGACAAAGGGGCACGAAAAAAACCATCTATCACAAAGATTACCTATTTTTAAATATCAAAAGAATCATTGAGATTTATTTTGCAATTCTGATATGGCTACCTATTTTAAAATTTGAAAAAAAAATTGCTTCGCATTCGATTAATTGATTTCCCTATTCCCATATTTTGCAACTATATAACGGGGTTTCACAGGTCATTCCAAGCTCTGATTTCTTGCATAATTTTTGGAGCTCTGCACAAGTAAACAACTACTAGCTTGTCATTTCTGAGGTACTATAAAATCGAAAATTACAATTTATTTTACAAGAGAGAGTGAATTTAAATTTCTTTGTTCTAAGGTGGAATAATATTTGGGGTTAGATGATAATCTTTTTTATTCCCATGTTTGACAAATTGGCCGCAAAGCCAAGCAAGCTCTATTAGATCGGAAGGAGGCGCGGGCAGTTTGTAGAATATTGTGTTTTACGGTATCATTTAATGAAATTTAACACTCAATGTAGTAGATGCTCTCATTTTCTTTTTTCATTTTTGCCCATTAGTCAAAAAGCGTTACCAAGGCATTACCAAATAATAGATTATATCCAATTGTCAATGGTGCACATACTAATATGCATCATTTTAGACGTCGTAAGCAAGCAAAATAATTTTCAGAATGACAAATAGAACAAGTCCCAAAATGAATATATTTTCTTTTCTCAATCATCGATAACAAAAACATAGATGTTCAACTAGCTAAGTATTTGATAAACCGTTGGTGCTCATCTTGAGGTTCAAACCATCATCAGAGCATTTAGAAATATATATCACATATTAGCAGTATGTACCCCTATATTTAATGGTTTTTCATTTGTTCATATTTTCAGAGAATATGAATTGGCATATTAACGTGACACTGGTACAGATCCTACACTTTTTCTTCCGAATTGTTCATAGAACAAACAACAATAAAGAGGTAATTATTTGTTAAAGTAATCCTTTTCTTTTTTGTTACTGCATCTGTATTTTACAAATACGATTTGTTAAAATTTTGAAATGTTTAGAAGCATTTTGTTTTAACATTGATGGTATAATTTTCTTGTGTGCAATGCAGGCTTCCATTGTTGAGAAGAGAATACATCAATTGAGAGGAAGGGAACTCGGAGATGTAAAGTCCAACTACAAAGAAAAAACGTAAGGGTGTTGTGCATTAATGTTTACTTGAAAATAACTGATGTGAAATTGTTGTATACTCCCTCCGTCCCGCTCGAAGAGGCAAAGTTTTGGCGATGCACGAAAATTAAGAAGTGATGTAGGAAAAAGAAAAAGTGTACTCCCTCCGTCCCGGTCCATACTTCACCATTTTGATGAAGCACGCAAATTAAGAAAGTAATATAGAGTATATATTCAAAAATAATGGGAGTGGAAGAAGGGTTGTGAGAGGGAAGAAGTGAGTGGATATGACAAGTGGGACCCATAATTTAAATGTGTGAGAGAGAAAAGTTAGTGGGTATAATAGAATATTAATAAACCTTTTCCATTTTAGAAAATGTGAAGCTTCTACCGGGACACCCATTTGGGTAAAAGGTGAAGCTTCGAACGGGACGGAGGAAGTATATTGAAATAAGAGCATCCACAATGGAAGCTTTTTCAAAGCTTTTTATTTTTTTGAAAAAGCTTTATAGAGCTTTTTACCATTGTTAAAAATCTTGAGGAACTCCTTACTAAGGAATAGCTCTTTGTAGAAAGAGCTACTTTTTTGTGGTTTTTAATTAAATTTCATCAATTCCCTAGACAAACAAAAGAGCTCTACCATTGTGAGAAAATATTAGAGATTTTAATATATTGCTTAAGAATGATGTGTCATATTGAAATTATAAAAAAGCTTTCACTTGAGCTTTTACCATTGTGGATGCTCTAAATGTTGTGAGTATGAAAAGTGATGTAGGAAAGAGAAAATGGGGTAAGGAATACTTAGTGGATAGTTATTGTGAGTATAACAAGTGGGTCCCACAAATAAAAAAGTAATAAAAAAAATTTCATTTTTGGGTTGTGCCTTTTCAAATGGGACACCGAAAAAAGAAATTTGTGCCTCTTCGGACGGGACGGAGGGAGTATATATGCAATCATACAATTTTAGTTAATAGATTTAGTTTGTTATGTGCAATATGCAAAAAAGTGTCACACACATGTTCAGCTTTCAAATGTGTATTTGTTGTTGTAGAAGATTGAAATATTTCGTTCTTTTTAGCAACATAATAATTGTAAATTACATTTCATTCATATATCAATGGAAAATGCTAATGTTATACAAATCGTTTATTGCCTACTGTAATTAGGGGTGACAAAACACAAGTCAAACCTGTCCCAGATTCAAAATGCCTTTTAACTTTTTTTTTTTTTTTTTACACTTTATTTTCAAACTTCTTCAAAGTTTATATTCTCAAACCTAAAATGACCTAATTTAGGAATGGAGAGAGCATACTACTTTTTTTATTTTGAAATTATCAAAAATATTTATCATTCATTCATTGGGATTATAATTCATTTATAATCTAAAAGAATATGAATTGCTTTCAACAATGAAACCATATTGTCATGACACGTCTGACATATTTTAAGGCATCATTTTTTAACATGTTTACTACTAGAAAATCATTGTTTAGCTACCGCAATATCAGTGGCTAACCTTCCAAGTTAGTGGCTAAATTTAGGACAGCCACTGAAATATTCTGTTACAAATCAGTGGTTAAATGCACGTAGCTAAATTAGTAACTAAAAATTTAGCGGCAAAAAGTGCAACGAAAAATCAGTGGCCATTTTATATTCTTGCAGTTACAAATTATGAGTTATGGAATTTAAGAAAAATTGGTCGCTGAAAAATTGGTCGCTAAATTTTCTACCGATAACTAACAAATCTTCTGTAGCTAAATTGGTTCTGGAAGTTTCAAAATAATCGGTTGCTAAATTTTGCTACGTATATAACAACCATTTTCGGTGGCTAATGTTAATCATATATAATATAAACAACAAAACTATTTAGAGCCTCCAGAAAAGGCCACGTCAAAGGCCACGTCATCAGCTCAATTTCCAACTCATTTTTATTCCAATTGGTCAGCCATTTTTTTATGCTATTACCGAAAAATAAAAAAAAAATAAAAGCCTAAAATTCTGATAATGAAATTGAAATTTAGATAAAATTTAAAATTTTGATAAGATATATCTAACTTTAAATTTCTAGATTATATTTAGCTGTAACAATTTTTCAAATGTGGATAATATATTTCGATAAATCTAAACTTTTTGAAATTTAACTAAGATATCATCTGAGAATTTACTTCTTCAAAACACTGCAAAGTCAAAACACTCAAATTAAAATCAAAGTTCATAAAAACATTTCTGCATTAAAATGTAATGTAAATATTAAGGTGTTTCTATTTGCCCGTTCCAATAATGAACTTTCCTTGTGATTGTTGTAGTACAAGAGTTTCAAATGAACTAGGTGCTGGGAAACCTCAAGCAGCACGTTTGGCACTATGCGTGGTGGTTATAATAGTGATTTTAGAGGGTGCAGTAGTTGTGACCACTACGATTCTGGTACGCAAAGTTTGGGGAAAGTTATTTAGCAACGAGGAAGAAGTGGTCAGATATGTTGCTAAAATAATGCCATTGCTTGCATTATCTGATTTCTTGGATGGATTCCAATGTGTTCTATCAGGTATTGATGTCTTACCGGAAAGCTTCACTCATCCTAAAGTGTAAAATATAAATCCTTGTATTGGTTACACAAAAACACACAAACACATGGTCCTATCCTAATGAATAGGAAAATTTTGAGAGTTTTAGGTGCGGCTAGAGGGTGTGGATGGCAAAATCTCTGTGCAATAATCAACCTTGGGGCTTATTATGTTGTGGGAATTCCTTGCACTGTGATCTTTGCTTTTATCCTTCATGTTGGTGGAATGGTGGGCTCTCTCTCTCTCTCTCTCTCTCTCTCTCTCTCTCTCTCACACACACACACACACAGAGGGATAATTTTGGTCAATTATCGAATAACATTGCAGGGGATTTGGATGGGAATCATATGTGGACTTTCTGTACAAGTAATAGCACTTGTGGTCATAAATTTATCCACTAACTGGAATACTGAGGTACATCATTCTGTTTATGGTTTTCTCATTTGGAATTTTATCAAAATACCCTATTAAGTTTTTCATCCTGCACTTCTTACAATTTTGGTACGCTTTGTAATCTCTAACCTTATGTTTTATTCAGGCAAGGAAAGCTGTGTATAGAGTCCAAACAAGCATATCAGTTGAAACAGTTTGAGATTTGTACTCCGTACGAAACAATTAGTCATTGTGCTCCCTGTTGATAGTCTCACATTTTGACATATTCTTCTTCAAGTTGTTGTCTCTTTTGTGTTTCCCCTTTTGGACAAACAAGAAGTATGTATTCATGTAATCGCTTACGCTTGCTAATTGGGAATCAAGCAAGATCACAAAATAATTGTTCCTACTCTGGTGCTAATCTCACATTTTTCTGTACAAATATCAAATGCCTACTATATATACTTAGTTCAATGGCATATTAGACTTCAGGAATGGAAAGTGAGCCGTTTAACATATATAGTCTCCACTGCTCGACGTATTATATAATTTGTATGAAATTTACTTTTGAAGTTATTCTTTTTAGTCTTTTATTATAATTATCATATTCTTTATATATTTTCTTTTACCCAATCCTATTTTTCTCTCCACATCTTAAATTTTCCACACAAAAACAATATTCTTCCTTCTTTTACATTTTCTTTCTTTGTATCCCTCAATTTTAGTTGTGTTGCAACTTACATGACAAGGTCACATTAGAAAACTGTTTAAAGAGGCAAGCATATATAATATATATAGCAAAACTATTTAGAGGCTCTAGAAAAGCCCACATCCAAGGCCACGTCAGCAATTCAATTTTCAACTCATTTTTATTCCAATTAAGACTTGATTAAGGGCATTCTTGTAATATTATTAGTTAAAGTTAATTTGCAATTTAAAATAAAAATTTCCTCTTAATTAGAAGTTGATTGATTTAATCAGTTTTGAAATTTTGAAAACTAATGGTTACCTAAATTTAAGCACAATTTTTGAATAATTCAAACTCTTTAGGTGATAATTGTGGAGATATAATTATTAGTAATTTTCGAAATTTAAAATAATTAGTAATTTTTGAAATTAAAAATAGATACCAGACTAAATTTCAATTTAACCATAAATTTCAATTTAAAATAATTAGTAATTTTCGAATTTTAAAAGACATGCCAGAATAAATTTCAATTTAACCATAAATTTCGTATATAGTTTCTAGAAATCAATAGAAATTCAAAATTTAAAATAATTAGTAATTTATGAAAATTTAAAATAATTAGTAATTTTCGAAATTTAAAAGAGATGCCAGAATAAATTACAATTTAACCATAAATTTCGTATACAGTTTCTAGAAATCAATAGAAAATTGAATTATTTGAAAATAAAAAGTATTATTTATTTAACTTCTATCTAAAATTCAAACTTGGATGGATAAGTGATGATTTTTAATTCATCTATCTTAAAAACTGATATGAGATAATTTGACAATGTATTATCGGTTAAGGATACAATGTATTATCGGTTCATGTACCATGAGAGTGGATAAATATTTAGTTATATATATATATATATATATATATATATTAAGTCCAACCATAATTAATGTTATTTTAACAAAAATACTCTTAATTAAATATTCATTTTCAATGACAAGCAAACATTTATTACACATTGAATACTGGGATATGTTAGCAATTTTACACATTTTTATTATAAAAATAAAACAATTAACTAATTTAACTCCATGAATCAAAACAATTCAGGCTTGATCCACATAAGCCCATAACAAAAAAATAACCCAATTCAATTCATACTTGATCAACCTAGGCTCAAAAGAAGTGGGTGATCTAACAAAAATGTGGTCCAAAACATTTCTGATCTCCCAAACGCCCCTTAGCGCGGAATTGGATTACCAGCCCTCCTTAGCGCGGAATTGTATTACGAGGCCTAAGTTAACAAACCTATCTTCTCTCTCGCCGTTGAACCTCCGTCCGCCGGCAAAGGCCCCCCGTGTAGCTCCCCTTTCCATTTATAATCATATCACATTATATATATATATATATATATATATATATATATATATATATATATATATATATATATATATATATATATATATATATATATATATATATATATATATATATATATATACTCCCTCCGTCCCATTACAAACCACAAATATTCCTTTTTTTCCGTCCCATTACAAAACCACAAATTCACTATTTCCTCCACTCATTCTCTCTCCTATCATTATTTTAATACTCACAACACCATTATAATTTACTATTCCCTCCACTCATTCTCTCTCCTATTTTACTTTTACACTCACAACATTTATATCATTATTTTTTTCCTTAATCTCCGCGTAAACAGTAAATTTCCTCTTTCTACCGGGACGGAGGTATATATATATATATATATATATATATATATATATATATATATATATATATATATATATATATATATATATATATATATATATATATATATATATATATATATCAAAATATCCACCTCAATAGCCGTTAATTCTAACTATGCAATCGATTGGCTCTCAATTGGATGATATGTATACTAATTTAAGGCCTCCACATTGCTAATGTACAAACTTCTTGGTAACAATCGCCTAATATATCGTTCTCATATCTCAACTTAAGTGAAAACTGATCTTATTGATAAAGCCCTCCAAGTGTTCGACGTAATGACTCAATGAACAAAGCATTTGTTAAAAAGCAAAATCAACAAAAAAGTGGATATACAACGGTGTATGTACATATTTTTTGTCTAGGTTCTCTGGGAAGTGCTAGCTTTAAAATGTACTCCCTCCATGCTTAATTGAATATTCAAATTTCATATTAAAATGAAAATTTCGATCAGTAAGTGTGGCAGTGACTGTTTTGAAAGGGATATACAAAGGAGTTGGTGAATTGATCATTTAGATTAAATGGAGTGTTAGCAAATATCCCATTCCACTATTTCATTTTTATGTTTTATATTTTTATTTTAATTTTTTGCAAAAGTTATATTTATACAATGTAAAATTTCGTCTTAAATTTTTTTAATAAATAAAATTTATAACTTATTTTTCTATATATTATACTCCCTCTGTTCCAGCTCAGTGGAGACCAAAAATTTGGGCATATCGATTAAGGAATAATGAAAGTGTTGTGAGTAGGATATATTAAATAGGAGAGATGATGAATGAGAATAATAGTGATTTGATTGGTGTTGTGAGTATAAAAATGGAGTAGATGGAGTTGGAGAGAGACTGAGTGGGGGGAATAGTGAAGATTCATTTCCATTTTGGGTAGTCTCGACTGAGCTGGGACAAATAAAAAAGGAAATAAGTCTCCACTGAGCTGGGACGGAGGGAGTATATGATTTGTTATTTTATTTTTATTTATTTTTAGATTATACAAATGTATAGATCATCTATGAAAAGAAAAACGCATCTTACTGATGTGGACAACGATTTCATTAATTTATCGCAACGATCTTCTCAACGATTAGCTTTGGCGGATATTTCTAATGGTAATTTTATTATTTACTTAAATATTATTTTAGCATATCCATTAATATCATGTGTATAAAATTAAATTATAAGAATGCATGATTTTATATTTATTTTTTTACTATCATTTTAAAAGACGATGAGAAAAGAAAAATCGGGAGACCAAGAAAGGTAGCTTCTTCTATTTTTGAATCTTCATAGATAAATTTGGATGTTGTTGGATTCAGTTCTGCAATTGAAGTTGAATTAATGAAAAACAGTCCTATATCTGGTAAGTTATATGTTTGATTTATTAGTCAACTATATGTTTTAAAGAGCTAAAATAAATATATTAATCGTTCTCAACATTCTTTTGACATTGTAGGAATAAATAATGTAACAGTAGCAAATAATACAACATTATTATCTCCTACTGTGAATTTAGGTAATGATTTTTTTTAATTGTTCAACATTCGATATTTTTAAATAAAACTATTTATTATTACAAATTATTATTCAATAGTTTATGATAAAATATATCATTAATACTAAGTCATATATTCCATTTGTATATAGAATCCGCGTTAATAAATAATTCTCGCATGCATGCGACAACAAGTGAGTCGTTAATAAATCAGAAGGAAAAATTTAAGAAAGCGCGCGTCGGTAGAAAACAAAAAAGATTCGGACTAACAATATAATACAGGTGTTTATTATTATTTTTTTCTCAAGTATATATTATATTATTATTTTCTCTGTATAGCCAATGAATTACTAACATAATTTAAATATTTATCAATATATTGTAGTTTATGGGGATATAGGCGATCCGGAGTACAAATGTGCGAAATGTGGTGCGATGTTCTGGTATGATGAAAGGTTAAAAAGTACGCAAGCATCAACACAGCCTAAATTTTCATTATGCTGCATGAATGGAAAAGTTCAGATTGACCCATTAGTGCAGCCACCTAAGTTATTGAGTGATCTCTTAGAGAACAAGCATGAAAAGAGTAAAAATTATAAAGACAATATTCGAGCGTACAATTCTATGTTCGCATTCACTTCAATGACCGGTGCAGTTGACCATGGCATAAACAATGGTCGTGGTCCTTATTCGTTTAAATTGAAAGGAAAGAATGATCATATGATAGGTTCTTTATTGCCTAATGACGGCCATCCCTGCTTTTTCTCAGCTTTATATCTATGACAAGGATAATGAAGTTAAAAATAGAATTAATGCTTTCAGGTACATTTTTATTTAATTATTCGAGAATTATAATGTATATTACATGTATTGTATGACTATCTTCTATTTATATGTCTGATTCTTTCACACAAGCAAGAAAGATAAAGATAAGCCTTCTCCATTTGATGAGTCAATTGTCACGATTTGAAAAATATGATAGATGTGCATAACCCATATGCACGCGTACAGAATGGTCAGAGCACATATTGGAATGAAGAAAGATATTAAATTGAGGCTTATAGGAAAGCGGGGTAGAGATGGAAAACCGTTTAATATGCCGACAGCCTCAGAGGTCGCTGCTATAATTGAAGGTGATATTGATGATTCGGGTAATGTCAAGGACATTGTTATTGAAAAGCAGAATGGGGCTCTGAAACATATTCATGAATTTGATAAATCTTACCTTCCTCTACATTATCCTCTATTATTTGTATACGGTGAAGATGGATATTTCACAGACATTCCGAGAAATAAACCTCCCGGGGCAAAGAGATCAAGTTTGTCAATAAAAGAGTTTTTATCTTTTCGACTTCAGGAGAGGATAAGAGAAGGATCACAGCTTATGAGAAGCGGTCGGTTCTGCATGACAATTTATGGTTGATGCATATGTTATGATGGATACACAGAGGCTTCAATGGATACGTCATAATCAGCCTACTCTTCGGATGGAAACTTATAAAAACCTGTCGGATGCATCGGTAAGGGGAGATATCGGCGAAGCATCTGGGAGACGAGTTATATTGCCATCCTCTTATACCGGCGGGCAACGGTGGATGACTCAAAATTACCAGGATTCTCTCGCTATATGTAAATGGACCGGGTATCTGTCACTTTTCATAGCATTTACGTGTAATCCTAAATGGCCGGAGATTATGAGATTCTGTAAAAAATATGGCATTAGGCCTGAGGATAGGCCTGATGTATTAAACAGGGTATTTAGAATGAAGCTTAATCAGATGATTGCAGATTTCAAGAAAGGCAAAGTATTTGGCACCCCAAAAGCAAGTAAGTAAATCTTTAAATATTATTTGTTTTCCTCTTATTGTTTTGTCATTTATATTTTTTTTATTAGCATGTTCCTCTTATTTTGTTAATTGATTCATGCAGTTATATACACGGTGGAGTTTCAGAAAAGGGGCCTTTTGTATGCTCATATTCTTCTCTTTCTTAACCGCCAGAATCAGGGTCATAATCCTAAAGATATTGACAAGTGGATTATTGCTGAGATTCCTGACAAGGAGAAATATCCTAGATTATACGAGGCGATTCTTGAATATATGCCGCATGGACCATGTGGTGCTGCTAATCCTAAATCTCCGTGTATGGATCACAACAGGTGCTCAAAGAAATTCTCTAAATCATTCAATGATCGCACTCGTGTAGACGAGAATGGGTATCATGTATATAGGCGAAGAGACACAGGTTTCATAATTGATAAGAGTGGAGTTGCTCTCGACAATAGTTCAGTTGTCCCATTCAATCCATATCTTTTGCTAAAGTACGAAGCTCAAATAAATGTCGAGTACTGCAATCAGAGCAAGGCAATCAAGTATTTGTTCAAGTATATAAACAAGGGAACCGATAGGATATGCCTTGCAATCGAAAATGATGAGGTGAAAAGGCAAATTGATTGTCGATATGTCTCTGCGTGTGAAGCTATGTGGAGGATTTTCGGATTCGAAATACATTATCGGACCCCTCCTGTTGAGCGCTTGGCTTTTCACTTGGAGGGTGACCATAGTATCCCCTTCAAGGACGGAAACTTTCTTCCTGATTTGAGAACTGTAAATCGCGTTGTTCATCCCGATTTCAAATCTGCATGTTACGCTCTGGGATTATTAGATGATGACAAGGAATATGTTGATGGAATTATAGAAGCGAGTCATTGGATGTTGCCCGATAGTCTGAGAAGACTATTTTCTATGTTGCTACTATCTAATAGTATGTCGAATCCAGGAGAGGTATGAGAGAAGACTTGGCACTTATTATCTGATGATATAGAGTACAAGTATCGGAGGATGCACGATAATTCGGGTATTCCTACCCATGTTTACATATTTGTTTTACAATAAATATCAATTATGATTTTATTTCTACTTTACAGTTATACAATATGATTTTATATATTTATCTGTATTAATATATTTATTTTGTTTTTTATAATTTCAGGTTAGAAATTAGTTAATGAACAGGTCCAGAATCTTGATTTGGCAGAAATTGAGAAGTTACTGACAACTTTATGTAGCATTTTCCAAAGTAACCAGCAAGAGAGGACTTAAAGTTATTATTTGTGATTCAGATGCTCAAACATATGACAAGACGCTGAATGTAGTCTACAAGAAAGTTTTCGACAGACTCTGAGAATTTATGTCGCACAATTTGTGGTTAAACAAAAGTATTGCAATTTCTTATTATTTTCTTTGTTTTTATTTTGTTTTTCTTTAAATATATAGGAGATGGAAGAGATTATGTTGACACTTTGGCACACACTATTAAACTCACGCTATTATAACCATATCTCTTCATTTTCCAAAGTTGTAACACTAAAATCTTAATAATGTTTTTTGGTTAGGCAGGGACCTAACCACCCGTGGTTTTGTGCCGGCGAGATAGTTGTCTCAAGGGCTTTCCACGTTACAACATGTGTCACCATCTTTTTTCTGTATTAATTATACTCCTAATATCCGCTACATTGATTATCAATTTCGATTTATATTGTTACTTAAAAATCAATTAAAACACATAAATAATTATTTACTTGATAAAAAAAATTATTCACCGTCGGGTACCGACGGGTTACTGACTAGTTATTTTAAATATTATAAATAGTTAATGATATTAAATATTTAGCGACCATAATTTGGTGACTATATCAGCAACTACATTTTGATTACAAATAATGTGGCTAAATAATCTATTTGTAACAACCAATCCCCACGCACACACACGCATACGCACACACATATATAATAAGCAGCTAATTCAAAGAATGTGAAATAAATACTCGAATACTTTTAAATAAAATATCAAATCATTCTAATTCAAATAACAAAATAGTGTCATACTAAATGAAAAACTAATCCAAGTAAAAGGTAATGTCGAATTAAATAAAAACTAATTCAAATAAACAATCGATAATGTCATACTAAACAAATTGAGACGGGTGAGGTCATTCAAACAAATGCAAGGTGGTCAAGAAGTATCTAACACCCATAAGGATGAGATGGCTTCATATTAGGCTGAGATGACAATTGTGCTAGTTGTTCTTGCATATCTTTGTGAGACTGTAACAGTATACTCTGGGTCTCCATCATTGCATCCATGTTGGTACTCATCTCTTGATGTTCCAATGAATTTCTAGTAGTGTCAGTAAATATTGTTGTCAGGTGATTCTCCCAATCGTTAAGGGTTGGATATTCACCCGGTATACAAGCAAGTTTTCCAGCCAGAAAGTCCTCCATTGCATGCCAAGTTATGCATGCCTCAGCAAAAATTGAATTCATACTCGAGAATCTGAAACCAGTAAATCATATACAAAAACGCACCTGGAAGGATAGTCCAGAACAATTTATATGCTTCTTCTTTCGGTAAACGAAATACATTGGAACATCAAGAGCATACTCTACATACTGCTCAAACCTGTTCATTAGAAAAGGGCCAGGGCGGAGTACTGTCACTAAAACAGTTACATAAGTAATAATACACTTTTGAACTCATACTCGAGGAACTAATTAAACTTACCCAAAAGAATCGTCGAAGACAAAAGGAAGCATGCCAGTCCGATTTTTATCAACATCAGTCCAAGTTTGGCTGGTAAGAAGAAGAAAGATTTGTCATTTGTCATTTTACAAGTAGACTTTATTATTATATAGTACTGTAACAAAATATAAGTACCTCCGCATGCTGAGGTAGCCGTTGGGCTTTCCTTCAGTGACTTACAGATACATAAGAACTGTAGCCATTCGTTGACCCCCATTCTTGGTGTTAAACTCGTCATTGAAGTAGTCAAAGTGAGGCTCATATTTTTGACCTACTTCATAGTGGAGAACTTGAAGTCCTTCACCGTGCTCTGCAAAGTATAAAATTGATTTAAGTATTATCAGGTGCATCATATAACACAATGAGTAAGCATTCACATTTCACATCAACCCATTGTGAGGACCAATGAAAATGCTTAACATTCTCATCAACAACAAGACACAAGTTTTTGTGTCTTTAGAATGTATATTGATGCACAAGTATGGAATAGGTTGAATGTCAAATTAGGCAATTTGTCCATATGGCAGAATACTGAAGTGGGCAGATGCATCAACTTAGTGAGAAAGGCAAAATATTGAAGTGGTCAGATGAATGAACTTAGTAAAACAATCTCTGTCGCATGCACAAACAGAAGGAATTTGGCAGGAAATACGATGTTAGAATGACTAGTACATTTATGAAGATAGTAAATAGCAGTTAATTGGCATTGACAGAGTTAACGGTGGTAGCAGCTACAAGAACTTGAAAGAGGAATTCTAGGAACATGTCACAAACATTCAAGTTCAAAAGTATGTGGAAAATAATTCTCTGGCCACCAACAAGTCTCATTTAAAATTCCTCTTACTATCCTCAGTCTTACAGGAATTATATAAAAGCCAATCTGAGACTGAGATCTAACCACAAGCGATCATTGGAAAAATAATCTATCAGTCACCGATTCTGCACATTTTCAGTGAGGTTTATGCCTGTACTACAGAAATACCAGAGACTCATGTGTAGCCAAAAGTTTTACAGGCCATGATGGACACAACTGCTGATTAACTGGTCTATAACCTTACCTACAGGTAAGAACGTAAAATCTGCAATCCTTTTCTCAATATTCCGGACAATCTTATCACGGCCTCTAGCCAGGAATGTTCCAGAACTCGTACGTACCCTACATAAAACAGGCATGAAATCTCTCAAAAAGTAGATCCAACACAAGGAAGAAGCTAAAGCGAGCTCAAGACCGTAATTAGATCGAGAAGAGAAAGATGTCAGAATGCCTACCTACTATCTTTACTCTTGCCAGTATCACTGTCAACAACAGTTGACTTTTCCATATGCGGCTTAGCGAGATTGATTAGATATTCACTATGGGGACTGCCAACAAAGAATAAATTAATGGCCAAAAGCAAATATGATTTTTTTTGGATTTTCATTTTGGGACGGAGGGAGTAACTTATGAAGATTAATAATTAAGTAAACAAAGACATAAGAAACAGTAGCAGCATTTGCGATTCCTCACCTGAACTGTACAAGTCCTGAACATTGTATCAAGTCCAAGACTACCAACTTTGGGCATGTAATTCCTCATAATTTCATGCCTTCCCTGAGCCAGTCAGCCAAAATACAGTAATAAGTACTCCCTCCGTCCCAAAATGAATGTCATTTTTTTTCAAATTTGCTCTTGATCAAAAGCAAATTTGAATTTTTTTTCCAACATTCATTTAGGGACAGAGGGAGTAACTAAATTGGTTTATTGGCTATTAATGGCCTTTTTAACAAATTCCATTTATTACCTTGGGCATCATAGGTATATCTTTCAGTCCCCATCTTGGCTTGAAACCAATGCCTAAGAATCCAATTCCCATCTCTTCTGCAATAGCTTTCACCTGTACATACAATAAACTCATCCAAACAAGACCATCAACTACAATACAATATAGAATGTGGACCCCTGTAAGGCAAACTAAGAACAATAGCAGTAAAACCATACCTTAAAAGGTGCTTAACTAGTTCATCTGGTCTTACAAACTTCCTATTGTCACACCCAAGGCGGGGCCTACGAGAAGAAGTAGTAGAGCCTGTAGCACAAGGACACCGTATCCGACCGTCTTTCATCAAGTCTGGCCTTGATGTTGCATACTCCAAAAAATGTTTCACCCCTCGTTGAAAAGCCTCGGTAATAACTCCATTCTCGTTCAATCGCTCATACATCCAACTCCGATCCTCATTAGACATTGTAAACCTCTGCACTAGTAATGAAACATCCACTCACTATATATACTCGTTAAAATAATCCTTAACTGGCTTGAATCTGGATTTTCGACAAGATAAGGCACAAACATAGTAAGCCAAAAGAAAATAACAATGTAAAAGATGAAGTAGTAAAGGTATTAGAGAAGTTCAACAAGTTCAAAAAGGTATTAGATAAAGTATACCAAGACCATGTCCTATCATATAAATGGTGTTACATTTACTTGTACCAAACTTATGCCAAGATTATTACAGTAGCTTTAGACCAAGAAACCATGATGATAACATAGGATTCTGTTCATTTCAATGTTGTCCCATATAAATAGAGTCTCTACAGTGTCTCCTTGTGAGAGTTCATTTACTCCCTGGGTTCTATATAAAAAGTCAACATTTAATATTTAATTTTATAGCTAAATTCTTAAAAATGAACTCCTAAAACAAAATATCAAAAAGTGATAATTGTAATGACTATTCACATGGAATAAAAGAGTATGTATATATAAGAACAACTCATTCAGAATTTTTTTGTGCAACAACTACAAGTGTGAGATGGACCGAATGAGAGAGCAAGGAATGAAAGCAAATATCTAAATTACTCAATTTGTGCAACAAAATCCGAACTCCTAGATAAACATGCCGAAATCTTCACTCAATTTGTGCAACTAAATCACCCAAAATTACCTTGAAGGAAACAGAAAAAATGGGGAACACAGCAAGTATTGGGGCGAAAATTGACATAACTTCTACAAATCGGATTGCACGGCGGAGATGGCTGGAAGGGAGAGAGAAGGTCGGAGGAGAGGATATCGCTGGTGAATCAAACAACCGTGCCGCTGCTCTGTGTATAGCGAGTTGAGAGGGAGAGAGAGAGAGATCGAGGAGAGAGACAAAAATAAAATTAGGGCTGGGAAGACAGAAAAAATGGGGGATACAGCAAGTATTGGGGCGAAAATAGACAAACCTTCTGTAAATCGGACGGCGGGGTGGGCGAAAGGGGCAGAGAACGTCGGAGGAGAGGATATCGCCGGTGAATCGCGCTGCCCACAAGCAAGTTGAAGCCTCGTTTTGAACCTGAATTTGCTACCGTGTGTGCATTTTACAAATACGATTTGTTAAAATATTGAAATATTTAGAAGCATTTTGTTTTAACATTGGCAGTATAATTTTCTTGTTTTAACATCTACTAGTACTCAAAAAGTGCACGGGTGGCGCAAGATCTGAAGAAAGACGGTATGGAAAGAGAAAGACGTGGTGGCGAAATCGCATGCTAATTATATGATGTTTTAAATGTAATTTTAAACTGTTTCAAATATAAGAAGTGAAAAAAATGATAAGTAGAATGAAACAAAATTCATGTCATCCAACCCCAAGTGAATGTTCAGTTACATATCAAGAAATAATTTTAACAAAGAATAATAGTTTAGAACATAAATTAACATCTAATTAACATATAGATTTTTAACCAGTTGAAGTAAATATGTTGTCTCAATCGAAACAGACATTGGCCAGGTACGTTTACGTAAAAACACCTGAAATAAATAAAAAATGAAATAAATATATTTTTATTAAATTAACAATATAATAAGAAAAAAAAATAATACCTTATTATGCCCATTCCAAGTCTTTGTTGTAGGTTTGTGCAAACGTCTATATTCTTTCACGCACTCATCCCATGACTACAAATATATGATTCAAATATATGAGAATGATGATAAAATAAAAAATGAAGTGGTAAGTAACTTGACATAATTTGACAGATTTAAAATATAAATAAAATTAAATTACATGCATCTATATCAAATTATAAATATAAATAAACAATAATAAATATTTAAACTGAAATTATAAATAAACAATACTAAATATTTAAACTGAAATGAATTAAATACCAGTGGGGGCAATGCAACTGTCGGTAGGTTGGTAAGTCGATTTTGATCCTAATAATGAATTCTAAATATTAGTCAAAATATCTATATATATCCGTTAACTAATGTAAATAAATAAAAAAAAAAGAAATAAAAACTTAATTTAACAACAAATGTTTACCCTTATCATTTCATCGTGTTCAAAAGGTTCTCGCATGACAATCGAGACATTGTTTCTTCGCAAAATGTCAATCTAAAAATCACATTATTATCACAATCACATATCACATATCACATATGATAAAAACAAATATTTACAATAAAATAGTAATAGTAAAATATTAACTTACTGTTTCACTTAGAGCCGAATCACCATATCCATAAATATTCAATGTTCCTTGAGCGTTCATTTTTTTCAAACCTATAAAATTAAACACAACAAACTGCAAACATACGTAGATATTTAATATAAATTAAATTAAATTAAACATATTGATAAAATGTTAATAATATTATAAAATTATAAGATATTATTCCTAATTTTAAATTATTTTTTCGATAAAAAAATACGTCGATATAAATTATATAATAACCCTAATTAAAAAAAAATGATGTAGTAATATTATTTTAAAATGTTTTAAATTTTTTTTTAAGATTGTTGCTCTCTGACTCTTTCTCTCTCTCTCTCTCTCTCTCTCTCTCTCTCTCTCTCTCTCTCTCTCTCTCTCTCTCTCTCTCTCTCTCTCTCTCTCACTCACACAAACCCAAAAGCAAAGAAACACACCCCGTCCCCTTCCCGTCATGCCGGCCAGCTTATCCTTCACCAATCCGGCTACCCCACCCCTCCCACACTCAGGCCACCTCCTCCCCTTCCCTTCCCTCCCCTCCCCTCCCCATTCGATCTTACAAAGTTCGTCCATCTTCTCCGATTGGCTCCCACCGAGAGATTGATGAAGATGGATGTTGGGTTTGATCGGCGACGATCAACGGAGGAAGGCAACCACCCACCGGAGCATCAAATTGGTATTTCCCACCGGAGCATAAAATTGATTTTTTGGGAAACGAAGACGTGAGTCACGCGAAGCCAATCCGTACGCAATTCGTCCTCAATTCGCCCGCAATTCGTCCAAGATCCGTCCGCAATTCGTCCAAGATCCGTCCGCAAACCGCCCGTCGCGATGGAGTTGGTGGTTGAGGTTAGGGTGGGGGTTGGCGGGAGGTTAGGCCACAAACCGCCTGGATGCCAATGGTCTTGATGGAAGCATTATAATTGCAGATGGGAATGAGCGTCCCTATTTTCATTACTTTTGGGAAGTGTTTGCTAATTTGGAAGAAGGTTGGTGTTGCTTTTCTCATTACCTTTTCCTGTTATCTTCTTCTTCATGTCTTTGTGTAACGGTTGGGCCTTTTCAACCCAGAAGGTTCATGCTCAGATATTTCCACATTTGTTGTTTAATAGTTGCCTAAGAGGGAAATTTTACTCTTCAATGGGACATACCAAAAAAGAATACACACCTCTTCTATTGGAAAGGAGGGACTATAATTTATCAGCTTTTGGATCCATCACTACTAATTAGAGGGATTCTACTTTAGAAAAGTTATAAACTAATCTTCATATGTTTCCATAGAATGTGAAGAGGACTGGCTCTTATCGATTAAGTCTCTCTTAAATATGGTATATGCATAGATTATTGGTCTTTTTAATTGGTCCGTTCATTATTCCATCTATGATGCATGACAGTATAGGACATCTCTTCCTCAAGTCTAAATGTTCTGTCAGTTCTCTAATGTGAATTATATCGAAGTACTTTCATATATTTGTTAGGTCTTGATGGAAGCATTATAATTGCAGATGGGAATGTGCGTTCCTATTTTCATTACTTTTGGGAAGTGTTGCTTTTCTCATTACCTTTTCCTGTTTTCTTCTTCTTCTTGTGAAACTTATCTCGGGACATCTGTGTATGTCGGTCAAGCATCTTATCAGTCAAATTAGGGATAGATTGTGCACATCAGAATTAGCAAGGATAGAGGACTATGGTTTGATTTGTGAAATCAATCAATGGACATTATTCCAATTTCTAGTAGCACAATTCCATTTTCCATCAATTTCAATAATCTATGTCCTTGCCGAACCTCTTCTTTTATGTTTCTTTAAAATTTCTCGATTCATTTTTTTTCATGATTATTCCTGCACTTTAAGAAATCATGTGATGAGGAACGAATGGGCGTATTCATTTTGATATAAGCTGTTTATAGATCAACTGCAACCTACCCAAGAGTTAAAAAAAAAATACAGATTAGCTATGACTCTTGAGCATATAATTGGAAATACGACAATGTTTTCCTTTTTACTACTTCTATTAATGAGTTTTTGATAGTCTCATTACTAATGTTTTCCTTCTACTGCCCACTTGTTAACCAGAAGAAAAGTGTGATTATGTAAGGGCATAAGGAGAAGAAATGGAGCTTACGTCGACTTTGAACACCGCGATTTCTCCAGCACTGCAAGAACAATATGTCTCCCTGCAATTGAAAAAGTCTCTCTGTCTGTGTAACAGTTTGTAATTGTAATGGCTGCAATTGAGATCGATCAACTGGAATCAACTGGGAAGCGGTTTGGGTAAGTATGTTTGGGGAAGTTATGAACTGTTTGTGCTTAGTGTGGACTGTGTGTGTGGGGGGAGTAAGGGAGGTTATGTAACAACTGACGTGTGAGAGTGGGAAAAGAAAAGTAACCGTCATTCAATCTCAGCCGTCGGATCAATTTGCAGCTTTCAATCTCAGTCGCTCTTTATGGGGGGGATAAGAGGCGGTTAAACCCTCCCTCTATTGTATTATAGATTATACAATAGAGGAAGGCATTAACTGCCTCTTATCTTTACATAAAGAGGGGCTGAGATTCAATGTTGGAAATCTGATTCAAGGGCTGAGATTCATCCCGGAATAACTACCCCAAGAGTTGACCTCGCAGTTAACCTCGCAGTTACCCTTCCCTTTCCCTCATCGTCATACAGTTTCTTCCCGTCTTCAATTTTCTCAGTTTTCTGATGCGCCAATGGTGAAATATGGGAAGAGGTCACCGACTTCTATTGCTCACACTAACCCCATCTCCGCAATTGTGAACGGTAATGAGGGGAAGAGGCCAGCGGCGGCGGGTCAGGGAGGTGAAATTGGGGCGGCGGAGCAAAGGGCATCGGAGTGGGGTTTGGTAACCGCTGCAGTTAATCTGCTTTGATCCCGCCCTCATTCATCCCTGTTCCCTCTCTTTGTATCTCTCCAATCTCTTCCCAATCTAACAACAATCAAGTAATTGGTTTTCGTTTATCTCGCAAGGTTAGTGTCTCAATTTTAAAACCCTAATTCCAAAGCTTCAATTATGTTAACTAATTTCTGTAGTTTCTGAGGGCTACTGAACGAAAGTGATACCCACACGATGCCATTGCAGCGGGGTTTTTGATCTTCACCATGTCTACACGTTGGTTGTTGCAACTTCCAGTTATACTGCAACTTGGTATTGAAGACTGTCGATGAGACGGGGAAGCCACAAGGGGTGTAAGTGAGAACTTCCGGTGATGATTTGAATGCTAAAATACCATGGTTGTTGAAATGGCATTGGTTGCAGATAGAGGCATGCAAGTATGGAGACGCATTGTATTCGGTGGAGACCCATGCCACCCCCGTTGTCATCCATTATCGTCGAACACTAAGATCCTCCCGTTGATCTGGGTATGAAAAGTTCTATTCTATACCCCATTTCTCTATTTGTATTTTGGTGTTATGTTGGTGGTTTTGGGTTTAGTTTAGAAATCTGCATTGATTTGTTTTAGGTTAATTGTTCAGGGTTGATTTAATGTTGTGTTGTTACTAAGTTTAGTGGAAATTGTAGGTGGATACTTGCTCATTTCCTATAACAGTCAAGCAATCTAATAATGGTACTTGTAATAAATTTGCATTCTATTTTTTCCAATTTAAAACAATAAAATCATGAAATAGATTAAACATTAATACAAATTATTTCCAGTTTTGAGCATATAAAAGAAAGGACCAATGCATGCATACCAAACAAGCAGTTTACTACACTTCACATTGCATGTTCTGCTCTTTAGGAAGCTCATGAAGAAGTTAAGCTATCAGGAAAAAAAAGGACAGAAATAAAAAAAGAAGCACATCAAGTAAGAAGTAGCCTATCTCAAGAGTATAACAGGTGTTGCAAGATTTCTTAGATCATTACCTGCAGCTAAAATTTCAAAATTGCAACAGAAAGAGCATAAGAGAAACAACAGTCAACATCATTTTGGATCATCCTCTTCAAATGATAATGTAACCAACATAATAAAAATATATAGAAAAACGTCACATTCCAGTTTTTTGGAATCCAACAATGAACATAGGGAATCTCTTTACAGTATGCTAAACAAGGTTCATAATGTATAAACTGTACTAGACTTTACTTTAAGGGAAGACCGATCCATTCATAGTTAAAAAACTCAAGGCAAGGCACAATCTTCTTAACAAAATTAGGGGGTGGCCGTCTTGCTTATGATTATGAACTTTTTTCTGTCCTCGAAACTACTTAATGAGACTAAGAGAGAAGAAAGAGAAGGTGGATTCGAGATTCGAAAAGCAAACGGATAGCGGCGAAGATAAGTTGTTGAATCTTTCAATGAAGGAGAAAGCTGGATCCTTGATGGCCTTCAAAAGACATGCCAAGGAAGGAGCCAAGGAGAGGGACGTGTCGATAAACTGAGGGCTTAGTTATGGGCCTGACCTCGATTGGATCGAGGCGGTTGAGCAGTGGGCGGCGGTTAAAGGAAAGAGAAGCTTGACAATGAACTCAATGCATGCTAGCAGGTATAATTTCTGTACTATTCATAATATGTGTCTCTGTATTTTTATACATTTGGCATTATTGAAGGGTACGCTTAATAGGTTTGGAGAAGGATTTGTGATGTCAAAGGTTTGCACAAATCATTCTTCAATTTACCCACATATTCTATTCATCTGTTGTCTATGTCAATTCATACAAAAATATCAAAACGGAACTAACAGAGGAAGTACATAATCTGTAAAGAAAACGATATGCCATTTATTTTAAAATTTGTTCTAACAGAGGAAGTACATATCCGCGAACCTGTTCTTAGTAGCTGGGAAATTGCACAAATTTTAACATAATTTTTTAACAAATATTTGGACGGAAATATTTAAGATAGCATGATGATGACATTGCCCTTTCTTTAAGGGTTCCGCTATCTCTTTGTCAGTTACCACCACAAATTTATGGATAAGTTTCAAAATTTTATTGTTATTTTTTTATATTGATAAGTTTAATGGAGTTAATGTTGATAGCCTGGCGAGATGTTTGTCAATCGATCTCTCTATTCTTCTATAGTTATTTTAGATAATAGAAGGCATGATTCTTCTACTTCAGTGAGGATTATTTTGAATTCATGCTTAAACTTTTCCAATCCCCTTTGTTCTTTTGTCCACTTAGTGTTTAATACTATATAACCTTGGTACAACTATTTTGTAAAGTTCATGAAGAAGAGTGAACATATTTCACTCAATCCAAATGCCAAATTTACAAATTTATACATCAAAATCTGACCTAAATAGAAAATAAAAACATCTAATAGAAAATTTCAATGCTTATGTTTATTGATTTGTGCCTGTGGAAATAAGTTTACACTACAAACAAATATGCATAAGAAATTAATAGTACGTGATGCCAATTTAGGATTAAATAAACTATGATATCTGCTTGCTTTTGGATGCATATTACATTGTTCATTCTCTTATCCATACAAAATAAATTTGCATGGATAAGAATCTATTTGCTAAATTTTACTACCTCTAACCAAAAATAGTTTTTATTTTTATTCTTGATCAATGTAGTTTCATATTGGAACAAATACAGTAATAATTGTGTTTAGAGTTCTCCATTTTTTTAACTAAAAATAAGTGGCAATATTGGTTTTTGGCAATTATATTTGGAGTTTTCCATTCTTCTTAACTAACGACCATTTTATTGCATAGTTATGTGTATTTTTTTTTTTCTGAATTTAGGATTTTATATTGTTTGTTTTATTTTGATTTATAGAAAGCATGCGGACAAAGCATCCACGGTTGCTTATAAGGCCAAGCTGAAAACATTCTTTCGGAAGGAAGTAAGCATTTTCCTTCGTCTGAATATCTGATTTTATTTTAAATATGAGCTTCCGATGGTTTCTCAGGTACCCTCTCTCAAGAAGTTTCAACTCCCATGTAAATATCTTTGCACTTCATATATTTGTGTTTTTGATATGTTATTTTGGTGTTGATATTGATTATTCACTTGACACTTCCAAGGTGGTATTGGGTGATAATGAATGAGAACTATTTGTTACTTATGAATGACATTGATATACATTTTCTCTGTGTATTTCAATTTTGACTTATTATGATTACTATCTTACAGGATGGAGGGAGTAGTAACTAGCATTTCATTCTCAAACTTTTTTGGTATCTTTATATTTATTTACTTCAATCTCACTATTAGGGGTATTATTTTAATCTTATGTAAATGAATCAGTTACTCGCTCACTGTTTTGGCAAATAAATGTCTTGGAAAGATGGTGAAAGGTAGTTGATGGGGAGTAATGAAGTGACTTGGAATAATGAGAAAGAGAGTATTTGATGCGGGTGAGGATGTAAGTGGGGGTACTGACCCGTGCGGTCCGCACGGGCTCAGAATACTAGTGTATAATTTATAATGGAATTAGTACTTGTGTACAGACTAGTGTTGGGAAGACTGAAGAGTTTCCTATAAAGATTGGAGTGCATCAAGGTTCCGCACTTAGCCCCTTTCTTTTTGCTTTGATAATTGACGAATTGACAAGGTAAGTCCAAGATGATATATCAAAGTGTATGCTGTTCGCAGATGATATTGTGCTGATTGATGAGACAAGAGAGGGTGTTGAAAGTAAATTGGAGTTGTGGAGACACACTTTGGAATCTCGAGGTTTTCGACTAAGCAGAAGCAAGACTGAATATTTGGAGTGTAAGTTTAGCAGAGTTGGAAGTAAGGAGGCAGGGGCAGTCACATTTGATGGAAATATTATCCAAGCTTCTGAGTTTTTTCGCTATCTTGGATCCATTATCCAAAAGGATGGAGAATTAGATGGAGATGTGGCTAATAGGATTAAAGCAGGTTGGTTGAAGTGGAAGAGTGCCACAGGATTTCTATGTGATCGCGGCATGCCCAATAGATTAAAGGGAAAATTCTACCGCACGGCAATTAGGCCGGCATTGCTTTACGACACCGAATATTGGGCCGTAAAACAGTGTCACGTGCATAAGATGAATGTGGCGGAGATGCGTATGCTTCGATGGATGTGCGGTCATACATGAAAGGATCGATTGGGGAATGAGGTGATCAGAGGTAAAGTAGGAGTTGCGCCCATTGAGAATAAAATGAGGGAAAATCGTCTAAGGTGGTTTGGACATGTGAGAAGGAGACCGAGTGATGCACCGGTTAGAAGGCCGGAACAGTGGAGAAATGATAAAATGGCGAGGGGTAGGGGAAGACCCAAACAAACTTGAATTAGAGTAATTGAAAATGATATGAGTTTACTTGGAGTGGATGAAAGTATGGTGTTGAAGAGGCAGGAGTGGAGGGCAAAAATCCATGTGGGGGTTGATTTTTTTTTTTTTTTATTTGTATGTTTATTTATTTATTTGTTTATTTATTTATTTTTTTTATTTTTTTTTATTTTTTTATTTTTTATTTTTTTTATTTTTTATTTTTTTTTCACGATGACATATGAGGATTCATGTTAGCCGACCCCAAATTATTTTGGGACTAAGGCTTTGTTGTTGTTGTTGTTGTTGCAATGCAGGCTTCCATTGTTGAGAAGAGAATACATCAATTGAGAGGAAGGGAACCCGGAGATGTAAAGTCCAACTACAAAGAAAAAACGTAAGGGTGTTATGCATTAATGTTTACTTGAAAATAACTGATGTGAAATTGTTGTATACTCCCTCCGTTCCGTCCAAAGAGGCAAAGTTTTGATCATGCACGAAAATTAAGAAAAGTGATGTAGAAAAAAGAAAAAGTGTACTCCCTCCGTCCCGATCCATACTTCACCATTTTGATGAAGCACGCAAATTAAGAAAGTAATCACTACAAGAAAAAGGACTATTTACGGCGGTTAAAATCCGCCGTAAATAAAACGCGTCCAGCCGTAAATAGTATATACGGCGGACTTTCCGCCGTAAATAGTCCAACGTATAAAGCCTCGCCGTAAATACTATATACGGCGGTATAACCGCCGTAAATACTATATACGGCAGAAATACCACCGCCGTATATAAATGTAGTATTTACGGCGGAAATAACACCGCCGTATATAAATGTAATACAATACGTATTTTAAGGCGTATTTGAGTAATCTTTATACGGCGGTAGGTGTAATCGCCGTAAATAAGAGACGAGTCGTCTGCTCCGTAACGAGTCGTCCCAATTGCACCCCCCACTGGTTCCCTCGTCCCCCCTTTGTAGACGAGTCGTCCATGGCTATTTTATACGGCGGATTTAGTCACCGCCGTAAATAACTTGATAGAGACGACTCGTCCCACATGGCACGAGTCGTCCCATTTAAACCCCCTACTGGTTCCCTCGTCCCCCCTTTGGGCACGAGTCGTCTAGGGGCTTATTTACGGCGGATGAAGGGTTCCGCCGTAAATAAGCCTATTTTTTTTCCCAGGCCTGTATAATTCACTTTCCCAAAAAATACGTTCACAAAAACCAAATTCAACCTGTACACACACAAATGCAACCTGTATATAACCAAAAATACACAAATGCAATCAATGTTTACAATCTACATATTAACACAAAATTAATGTTGAATGTATCCAAACATAATAACCATTATACAAATAACGTTTGTCGTTTCCAAACATAATAACCATTAATGTTGAATGTATCACAAAAACCAAATTCACCACCTATTGATTACCGTCTTTTCCACGTTCCATCAAATGACGTTTCAACTCATCAATTTGTTGTTGTAATTGTTGTTGTAACTGTTGTCGTTGCTCCTCATTTTGTCGGCGTTCCTCCTGAAGTTGCCTTTCAAAATCTGCTCGACGGATGCCACCGCCTCCAATCTGTTGTCACGAGTAGTTAGGGATTTACCAAACACCTTAGTTTTGTTAACACCGCCTCCCATACATCGCACTCTCCCGTGGTCATCGGTGCCCATCATACCAACAAAAATCTTTTCACGCGGTGGGAGAGTTTTGTTGCTCCTCTGGCACTCATCAATTGCATCATTAAGCGTTTGCTTTAACAAAAACAACATGTTCAATATAAATGTTTTAACTTTAATTAATATTATGAAAATGAAGTTAGAAATGAAAAAGTATTTTATAGAATAACAAAGCTGAAACAGAAAAGGTTGAAACTTTAACTTACAATCATTTGAGTGGTTTCTTGATCTGCAGTGTTTTGCCGTGCGCGTAGCTATGAACAAGCTTACGCGATCGGTTGGTAAACCCTTGTCGTCTCTCTACAATTTATAATAGAAACATTTGACCAAAAAAAATATATTTATATACGATACAAAAAGAAACATTAATTGACAATGAGAACTAAATTGAACGATGACAAACCTCTTTTATGAGTTTGGGATGGGACGTTTTCCGATCCGGTTCGAGCACGCTTGCTTTTCTCGATTCAATTTATTTGTTTCGATATTTCTGGAAAAAAAAAAGATAATATTAGTATTAATTTGACTACTTATATAAGACATTCACGATAATAGATTGAGATTAATTTGAAATATACCCGAGCCTTGTCCGTACCCCACATCGCAACAAGTGCGGCCCGTTGATCCATGACGCACCCACGGGGTGGGTTAGCCAATGCGTCTTGATCGGATTCATACATCTTATAATGAGATTTCAACCGAGTAATATTCATAAGCTGAGTCATATAAGCGATATAATATTCATAACAAAGTCATAACTAAGTAATATTCATAAGCGAGTAATACTTATTATATGCTTGTCTCACTGGTATTTCCGGTCACGCCACGCTTTGCGAGAGAAAGATTCATAATCGGGTAATACTCCGGAGGCGCATTTGTATTATCCTATATACACAATTCAACAAAGAAAAAAAAACAATTGTTAGAGAATCATAAGACTTTTGACTACGTACTAGAGATTTATGTAAGAAATATGAATTACAACTTACCAAAATGTCATTCCATACGACATTTATGCACTCATGGTCCATCTGAGGCCACTCTCTAGTTAATGGGAATTGTTTCCCATTTCTAGCAAAAATTCCTATCTGAGTAGCTAGTTTTGCCATTTCCCCACCAACTGGTTGACCATATTTATTCCATATTATATCCAATTTCTCTTTACCCAATTTGCTGGTTGGTTTTGCCAGCCCTCTTCCTTTAGGGTTCGAGCCCTGACCTGTTAATAAATTTTTCTTTGGTGGCATATCTGTCATATGACAATTCAATTATAGCACAAAAATTGGATAAACCAAGTAAAGGACCCAAAAGCAGTCTTATAATATATGTATAATACCTATAAATTTATTATAGGTCTTATGTATCTTATATAAGTCCCATGAAACCATATATACATCCCACATATACATGTATATATAGGCATTGCCCTTCATGTCCATATTACAACTGCACATTGAACATCAAAACTGATAAAGCTGAATTAACCTCATACTTAAAATCGAAACTTGATCGAGAGAGACAGAAGCATATTGTTATGCAATGGCCATTATTTATGAATTATTGCATCATGGAACCTCAAGTTTATGGCCTGTAAAGGGACAATGATAATTATTAAGAAGTAAATATTTGGATGAAAATTTGGTACTTCCACATATATGCTTCAGTTCTTCAAGGGTTTATCAGCAAACAAACTATGCTTCAGTTCTATTAAACCTTAGTTGAGATGAGTAGCTACCCATTAACATATTTAATTTTCTTGATTTATAGACCAAGAGGCTTAACTCAATATAGAGCACCACAAAACAACAGCTAAAGCATAGTTAAGTCCAGTAACATGCAAGAATATGACTACACATAAAAATTGCTGGTGAAAAGATATGAAACTACATTACAATTAAAAAAAAATCACTCCCGTCAGACATTTTGAAGCCACAAAGGCCAAAAGAAATTTTATCCACCTCCTAACTATCCACAATAACCAAGTGGACATTGTATCCTACAACTCAAGTATTAATCTAAAATATATCTATTATATATCTACACCTCCCACCTCCCCCACTCTAATTTTATCTTTTCCATACTGCATCAATAGCCTCTCACATGCAAGAACCAAAAATGTTGAGCTGATTGACAGCAGTGAAAACGCAACAAAAGAAGCGAGAAAATAATCTAAAATATATCTATTATAACAAGAAATAATGTCAAAGAAAACGAGAAGCAAAACACTTGGCTAGTATAAACACCACTAAAACAACCAAACCCCGACTTTAATGACTCGAAGCAAACGAAAATGATAAACAAATTCATGGTTGAATGCATATCTAATAACTAATGCCCCTTTTCATGCAGCATCAACATCTTTCAATTTACCAAAAACATACACATCAATAAGCCAGCCCATAGGTTATTTTTCATTAAATAATCAAATCCTCTAGCATGTGCAATTCTAGAAAAAAGCATGTCAAGGAAGAGGGCTAAACATGATAAACACCCCCACCCCCCGGTCCCAAAAGAGATAACTCTTTCAGAGCATTAATGTTGCCACTTGTACAAACTTATCAATAGAAGTATCACATATGAATTGGCATGACCAAGAGATAACGTGGTCAATCCCCTTCAAATGTTATTACAAAAAAAGTATAAAATAGTACGCGGGGGGTTCTGTAAGTACCCCAATCTGGATCGCTCTCCATCCAAGCATACGACAAAACCAGGGGCAAAATTCCGGAGGTCATAACTGTTGGGTTTTATGGGTCCATGCGCAGCGGAATTAAGCATCAAATTAACACAAAACCCAAGCCCTAAGATCCGTTCTATACGATTAAATTGAATTCCTATGAGATAGAATTTACCAACCTTAATTGCTTTCCGGTCTTGAGCTATCGAACAATTTATTAGTGTGATTTTGAATCACAATCTTCGATCTTCAAGAACCTTTCAATCTTCAGATTGGAACTCTAGGCCTTGATCGTCAAACGAGCGAAGACCCTCTATTGTTGTATCCACACGTAAGAATGAACCAAGAACGATTTCTTGATGATTGCTAGATCAAAACCTTGAAGAATATTGAGAGTATTTTGTTATGATTTTCCCTTGAAAAATTCGGCCAGACCATTAGGGTTAACATACCTCTCATATTTATACTACTTTAGTATGAATATGTTTCCTAATCAAATTAGGAGACCAGGCTGTCAAAACGCGTCTGGTGGCTAGTTATGTCGCGTGACATACTTAGCCAGTGGCTAAGTATGTCGCGTGACAAACGTTGCCATATTATGTTGGCAATGAGTTCGATCATATCGACTCGCATAAGACATAAGCGGACTCTAGCAAGCCATTATGTCTACCCAAATAATATAACGTAAGAGTTCACGTTTCCAATGGTACACTTCCATTTCTCCCTTTGTCTCACGATGTTATATTGAACACAAGTCATGGTCCATGTCAACTTGTATTTGTTCAATGCTTTCTCGATCTTGAGTATAATGATAGTCCAATCATATTGGGGTGTGGCCACACTCTTTCATCATTATCACTCATCCAGGGGCCCAAGCAAAACATCTCTCTTCCGAGGGACAAATTCCATCTTGACTTATCATCCTTCCCATCATGAATCCGATCATGCCAAAGATAGCCTTTATAGATATCGTGTTAAGATACCGTTTGACTAAAATCAAACATAACTTTCATCATATGTAAGGTCATGATAATCTCGAGTCTAGGGACTAAATGAAGTGACCATATGAGATTTAATTATGACATTTGACCATGACATAAATCTCATACGGGTCAAGTCCAGTCACTTGTTCTCTAACAAGTACCCATAATTTCAATGTGCATCTCTATGCATATAATCATCATATGATTATCCATTGACAATTATACTAATTATTCTCTTAATAATTAGGGACGGAGATTATTACAATAAATATGCAAACTATATAATAATCAAATAATAAACATAAACGATAAAGATGATACATAACGGTATTCAGTTAAACATAACTAAAGCCTAGGGCATTACACCAACAGTCTCCCACTTGCACTAGGCTCCATTTATGTATCGAATACTCATGGATCTAACATGCCCACCATGCTTCTGCCTTTGCGAGGGTCTTTGTAAGTGAATCCCTTATGTCATCATCGGTTGATATTTTGTATATCTTAACGTCTTCTCATTCTTTATGAATTCCTCGAGGAACGACTAAGTGAGTGTTTGGATCACCATTGTGATTTTGGTTCCATTGTTTGCACAAATGACACCATAATTATCACAACAAAGTTCCACGGATTAGTGATACTTGGAAAAACACTTGAAGTGTTTCCAAAACACTAAATGAACTTTTGATCCAAACTGCCTCTTTCAGCTACATCATATGTTGCTAAAATATGGCCTTAGTAGTAGAATCGGCTACAATTTCTGCTTGGAACTCTTCCAATCAAAATTGCACCTCTAATAAGCACAAACACAAATCCTAATTGCGATTTAAAATAACTTTGTCAGTTTGGAAGCTAGCATCTTTGTAACCATTACAACAAGATTAACTTCCAATCTTTCAAATCCCAAGAACGTATCCTTAGTTCTTCTTAAGTACTTAGGATCATCTTGACTGCCATCCATTGGTTCTCAATAGGATCAGATTGGTATCGACTCATCATGCTTATAGCATACGAGACGTCGAGTCTAGTACAAATCATGGCATACATGACAGATCCAAGTGCCGCAGCATATGGAACTTCATTCATTCCCTTTTGCTCATCAGTTGTCATAAGACAATGAATATTGCTAAGAGAAATACCATGACCCATTGACAAGCTACTCTTCTTAGACTCTTCTAAGAATCTTGTCAGTGTGAACACTTTGACTCAAACCAATTTATCCTTCTAGATCCATCTCTATAGATCTTGATGCCAAGGATGTAAGCGGCTTCACCCATATCTTTCATTGAGAAACCTTTCCTTGACCAAGACTTAACAGTCTTAAGTGTCGGAACTTGTTTTTCCAATGAGTAAGATATCATTGTAATAAACAATAGAAATAATACCATGCTCCCACTGAATTTCATGCATACACAAGGTTCATCTTCGTACTTGATAAAGTCAAACTCTTTGACCAATTCATCAAAACGAATATTCCAATTCCTTTAAGTTTGCTTCAACCCATCTCATGGATCTTTGCAACATGCATACTCTATTAGAGTTTCTTGGATCGTCAAACTATTCGGGTTGTGTACTATACACATCCTTAATAATCTTTCCATTTAAAGAAAGTCGTTTGACATCCATTTGTCATATCACATAGTCACAATATGTGATAATGGCAATTGAAAATCTAACAGACTTCGACATTGTAACTGGCGAAAAAGGTTTCAACATAGTCAATACTATGAATTTGCCTAAATCCCTTTATTACAATCCTTAGTCATGAAAGTACACACCTTCCCATCCATGTCGGTCTTGAAGACCTTCTTGCATCCCATTAGTTTTTACACCTTCAGGTAGCCCAATCAAGTTCCAAACTTGATTGTCAAACATGGATTGTAATTCGGATTCCATGGTTCCTAACCATTTATCCAAATTAGGAGTGGACACCGCCTCAAGATAGGAAGTAGGATTGTCATTCTCAATGACTTCCACTTTATTACTTTCCGAAACGAGAAATCATTATTTCTTGAGTTTGGATCGTAACCTATCCGATCTACGATGGACTTGTGCATCTTGAACCGGTTCCACAACTCCTTTGTGAACTTGGTTCCGTCTCTACTCTTGGTTCCATAATATTTTCGGGTTCTTGAACTTCTTTCAAGATTAATTTTACTCCCACTAGATTCTTTATTGAAAAACTATTTCTCAAGAAACGAATCGTATAGAGCAACAAACATTTTGTTCTCTTTGCGGTTGTAAGATTAATTTCCAAAAATAACCTAGTCAGATTTGGTGCTAACTTATAAGAGACAAGTCTCTTTACATAAGACTCGCAACCCCAAATCTTCATGAAAGACAAACTAAGTTTTCTTCCATGCCACATCTCATGTGGGGCCTTAGGAACCGATTTAGTAAGGACTCAATTCAGTGTAACCGCATTATTTCTAATGCATATCCTCAAAAGGAATTTAGGAAAGTCAACTTACACATCATCGAATGAACCATGTCTAACAAGGTTCAATTCCTCCTCTCAGACACACCATACAATGTGGTGTTCCGGGTGGAGTCATCTTTGAAATGATTTCATAGTTTTGAGATGATTGTCAAACTCTTGGCTCAAATATCTTCACCTCGATCTAATCAAAGTACTTAATAGTTTTACCAAGTTGTTTTGCACTTCATCTTGAAATGTTCGAAACATCTCAAACGATTCACCTTTGGACTTCATCAGATGGACATAGTCATATCTAGATAAGTCATTGGTAAATGTGATGAAATACCGAAATCCTCCCCTAGCAATGTTGATTAATAGTCCACATACATCTCATGTATAATGACCAATAAGTCACTAGCCCTCCCACTACTCTTAGTGTAGGGTGGTTTGATCAATAATCCCAATAAACAAGATCAACATTCCTCAAATGATTGATAGTCATATGAGTCAAAAAGTCCATGTTAATGGAGTTTAGATATATGTTTCTTATTTATCTGACCAAGCCGGCAATGCCATATGAACGCGTTGTTCATATTATTCGGTTTAGATTTCCCATTTATATTATAGATATCTTCAATATTATTTTGTATCTCATCTTCAAGGATATGAAGACCATTCAATGACATATGCAATACAATAAGGCATATCATTAAATGAATATAAAACTTCTTATTGAAAATAAGAAAATTATATCCTTCATCATCCATTTAAGAAACGGAAATAATACTCCTACTCAAATTCGAAACGTAGTCATACTTATTCAAAACAAGTACTACTTCACAAGGCAAAGTGACTTCATAAGTCCCTTATGGCTAATGTTGCAACTCTTGCTCCATTCCCATGCATAGGTTTAATTTACCTTATTTGAGTAGCTTTCTATTCTTTGTTCCTTGCACATTTAAACAAATGTGGGATCCAATCCGGTATCATATACCCAAGAACAAGAAGTCGAAGGGAAAATATCTATCATATAGATATTTGAAGTAGTAGCAATCATATTGCCCTTCTTCACCTTTTAGGCCTTCCTAATAAGCCTTGCAACTTTGCTTCCAATGACAATCTTATTGCAATGATAGCAAAATGCATTCTTTTGAGACACTTTGGGTTTAGCCTCTTCGGCTTTGACAACATTTGTCCTAGGTTTAGCAACTTTTGTTTTACCTTCTTTTCCTTCCTTTATGAACCCTTTTATTGTGTCAACCATTAACACAATTTGTGGATTGCTCCTTCTTTCATCATATGAATTGAGAGCCTTCACCACAACATATATCTTTTGCCTAGTTCGCATTTGGAACATTTCCTTTATGCGGTGTGCTAGAATAAAAGAATAGTTATCATGTGCTCAAGGTTCTTCATAAGAGCCTTTAAACATGGTGGCAAATAAAAGGCAAGCAATATTGTCAGAATCATCACTATGTTTCTAATGTTGCTTCCTTATTTGCCCTTTGCAACATTTGCAATGGGTTCAGTAGGAACGGATTCGTCAAGAACGTACACATTATGTATTGTTCCTTTCGAACTTTGTCCTTCATAAGGATGAATCGCAATTATCATTATGTAATGCTATTTCTACAACAAAATATACAAATTATATGAACACATATCAATATCAACACATTTATCATTTAAGAGCAAATAATGTATTTTACAAATACTCCCACTAAATCATACACCTTCCAATGCAAATAAGCATAATATGCATTTAATGGGCTAAGATCCAACTTTAATTTAATCTCAAGTACGCTATGGCGCACCGCTCAAGATTAAACTAATTAGGTAGAAAACATCAATCATATCGTATATGACTCTTAGGGCTAAGATCCAACTTTAATTTAATCTCAAGTACGCTATGGCGCACCGCTCAAGATTAAACTAATTAGGTAGAAAACATCAATCATATCATATATGACTCTTAGGATCTTTTATGAGATTTATTTAAGACATCATATGTCCAAGCATATTTTAATCTCATCTTATGCCTTGGGTCCAAAACCATTTTGATAACCCAATTAAGTTCATCCATTTTAAACGTATAGGAACCACCATTTCCTCATCTTGCTCGCAAACGGAATAGAATCAAAGCACCTTGCTATGGCAAGCCCACCCAAAACTATTCGAGTGGTCTCAAGTGTTTTAATCATGGATTGACATAAAGAACTTAAAAGTTAAATGAAGGTTCTTTAAGGTAGATTATAAGCATATCAGCAAAGATAGTCACAATCATGCACCAGGTAAGTTCCCAGGAAGATAGGTGAGCCACAAGGACTACTTAAGTACCAATTCTTCCTTAGACAGAACTCTCCTAGTCATGCACAATTAGAAATCAGCTCTGATTTGGCAACATAATCATTACCTTTTATAAACAATCAGTTTCCTTTTAAATTTCGCGTAATTATGACTTGTTTCCATAAACAATCATAAAATCCAAAATTTACAATGTCTAAATCTAAACATATTAGGAAACTATGAATCAATGTTTCAACTAAACATCTAATAAAATTTTTAACACTTAAGAACAATTAATTCATGCATCGCAACAATTAATAAAACACATTTGAATTAATTAAGCATGCATCTTAAACAATTAATTAATCTAGCATAGCCCTATAAATTTTATTTCCAGAAATTTATAGCATCCAGATTAAGACATAAAACATCTCAGATTGTAAACACAATCACAGAATAGCAGAAAAAATTAAACAAACTGATTCTGTCCAGATTTGGCTTATTATGTCGCGTGACATAATCAGCCAGTTGGCTAAGTATGTCGCGTGACATAACTAGCCGTTACAATTTCCACATGTGGCCTACTATGTCGCACGACATAGGTAGCCGGTCGCTTGAGATTTCAGATTTCAATCAATTCAGATTACATGCAATTAAATCATATAAAACAGCCCTTTTACAGATTTAATTCATCATAATTCGAAAACGATTTTCATATTGTTTCACATAAACAATCAAAATTTTATAGCATACAAAACATGCAACGAACATATAAACAATTTATATAATCATTCTAGCATGTTAATTCAATCTTAACCATACGAACGGGGCTCTGATACCACTGTTGGGTTTTATGGGTCTATGCGCAGCGGAATTAAGCATCAAATTAACACAAAACCCAAGCCCTAAGATCCGTTCGAATTCCTATGAGATAGAATTTACTAACCTTAATTGCTTTCCGGACTTGAGCTATCGAACAATTTATTAGTGTGATTTTGAATCACAATCTTCGATCTTCAAGAACCTTTCAATCTTCAGATTGGAACTCTAGGCCTTGATCGTCAAACGAGCGAAGACCCTCTATTGTTGTATCCACACGTAAGAATGAACCAAGAACGATTTCTTGATGATTGCTAGATCAAAACCTTGAAGAATATTGAGAGTATTTTGTTATGATTTTCCCTTGAAAAATTCGGCCAGACCATTAGGGTTAACAGACCTCTCATATTTATACTACTTTAGTATGAATATGTTTCCTAATCGAATTAGGAGACCGAGTGTCAAAACGCGTCTGGTGGCTAGTTATGTCGCGTGACATACTTAGCCAGTGGCTAGTTATGTCGCGTGACATACTTAGCCAGTTGGCTAAGTATGTCGCGTGACAAACGTTGCCATATGCAGGAACTCTCAATCATTCTTCCTTTGGTTTAACCAATTCATTCTAGTTGTGTGTGACCCAATAGGATTATATTATGTTGGCAATGAGTTCGATCATATCGACTCTCATAAGACATAAGCGGACTCTAGCAAGCCATTATGTCTACCCAAATAATATAACGTAAGAGTTCACGTTTCCAATGGTACACTTCCATTTCTCCCTTTGTGTCACGATGTTATATTGAACACAAGTCATGGTCCATGTCAACTTGTATTTGTTCAATGCTTTCTCGATCTTGAGTATAATGATAGTCCAATCATATTGGGGTGTGGCCACACTCTTTCATCATTATCACTCATCGAGGGGCCCAAGCAAAATATCTCTCTTCCAAGGGACAAATTCCATCTTGACTTATCATCCTTCCCATCATGAATCCGATCATGCCAAAGATAGCCTTTATAGATATCGTGTTAAGATACCGTTTGAATAAAATCAAACATAACTTTCATCATATGTAAGGTCACGATAATCTCAGGTCTAGGGACTAAATGAAGTGACCATATGAGATTTAATTATGACATTTGACCATGACATAAATCTCATACGGGTCAAGTCCAGTCACTTGTTCTCTAACAAGTACCCATAATTTCAATGTGCATCTCTATGCATATAATCATCATATGATTATCCATTGACAATTATACTAATTATTCTCTTAATAATTAGGGACGGAGATTATTACAATAAATATGCAAACTATATAATAATCAAATAATAAACATAAATGATAAAGATGATACATAACGGTATTCAGTTAAACATAACTAAAGCCTAGGGCATTACACCAACAATAACTCCTTCATACGAACTCCGATTGAGACGTGCCATATATGGTTGGAAAGCTCTCGACGAGAACTAGCTTGCCATCACAATTACAAAATGTGGAAAAGCATGGAAGTCCGTACGGACCTCTTTGCTCCTAGACATCATAATTGCAAAATCCGCTTAAAGTCCACGAGATTCCCTCAAATCCCGGAGAAATCATTACCCCCCATGCATGGTTGGTCCATACGCACCTCTTTGCATGCCAAGATGGTCCGTACGGACCTCTTTGCACAGGGGACACCATCATTCCAGAATATTCACAATTATCACATATTCCCTCAAATCGAGGAAAACTAAAATTCTGGATAACCTAGGAGGTCCGTACGGACCTCTTTGAATTTTTCTGGCACTATAAATAGAGGGCTCCCCCTCCCTCATTTTTCACACCTCCCTCTTCTCTCTTCTTACCTTAGCTTTCAGGCTCCCCTCTAAGACCCTTCGGGGCAATCCCGACCCCTTTCGGATCCTTCCGAGCCCCCTCGTGGTGCTCCGAAGCCTCCTCGAGCGCTCCCGCGATGCTCCCGCATTGCCCCGAGGCACTCTCGAGGTACTCTGAGGCCCCTCGTGGTACTCCGAGGCCTTGCCTGGTCTTTCCAAGGCGTCCCGGCTCTTTCCGAGTCAAATCGGCGATCCCAAACCACGCGAAACTGCAGTGACTCCTGCCATCCCAACGCACGCGAAACTACGCGAGTGACTCCTGCCATCCCAACGCACGCCGAAACTCTGCCCTAACGCAGCCTACAATCTCGGCTCGGTCAGAAACTCTGTCGCGAGACAACCGCCCCTCAGAAGCAATCCGGTCAGTGCGGAACATCATTCCATCCTCAAACACTATTCCCCGGCGGAAGGCAGAGACACGAACCAACATTGGTAAGGATTCCTTCCATTACTATTTCAATACATTTCAATACGTAGTGTACAATGTAGACATCCAGGCCACGGCATGCATTTTTAAAAGCACACACACACACACACACAACATTTAAAGAATATTAGGGGTATCAGAAAGACTCGTTTTTATGAGGCGACTCGGGTGAGCTCTAAGATTCTAATATTCTCTTCCGAGGAGTCATCGACCTCAGAACTCAAAATCTCATCACACAAAAACAGTTTATTATTATTTTTAAACTGATGCCCTTTTTCAATGTTTTGGGCTTAACAATAAAAACGGCGTGGCGACTCTACAAAGCAAAACACAGCGAGACACCTCCAACACGCTAAAGCGGAATAAAGCCAGATGTCGGGCGCGAACGCAGCTGCCTCTCGGATCCGGGCAAACTTCCCAGCGACGAATGCGAGATGCACGGGGGCCCGCGCGAGCCGGATCCCGGGTAATTTCAAAAATGTATTCTACTTTTGTTGTAGAATATTAAACTCATTTAATGTCTCAAAACCATTTAGGGTGAATGAGAATTAATGACAAAGGTCGTTTGTAACTTAACAAGAGTTGGTTAAAAGGTAAATTAAATCATTTGGATTTAATTGGATTTGAACAGTGTTTTTGGGTGATGAGATTTGGCTCAAAGCGATCGAACGAGTGGGAACTCTGAGCACGAGTCGTGAGCACGAATGAGATTCTGATGACCATTTGCTCAAATCTGATCAGAACGAGTGGAATGCTTGGGAACGAGTCGTGGGCACGACTCGTGCCAATTAGCACGACTCGTGCCCTTCACTGCTGTTCGAAAAATTGCACCTTTTCAAGGGAAAAGGCACAAAACCTTTTGACTCTCTTTATATACTTCCCCCTCCGAATTTCAATTCATATATACAGTCATTTGAGCCTCTTTACCCTCTAGTGAGATAGATTAACATAGCCAAATCATATCATCTTGTTGCATCAAATCCTTTCAAGTCCAAAGTTCAAAACATTGTGTTGTTCGTTAGATTAGTTATATTGGAGTGCTCCTTATAACTAATAGTAAAGTCGTTTTATCTTACGAAAGTTTTGTTATTCAACCGTAAGCACCTATGCGGGACAAATAACTCTTACGCAGATTGTATATAATACAACACTCGACTTGTTTTCTAGTTTTCCCAATCTCTGTTAAATTCTTCGTTAGTTTTTCTGTTAAGTTCTTGAGAAGCCATACTAAAGTCCAACAATCGTAAGAGTTATTTGACGCTTCTTCAAGACCTTCAAAGATGGCAAATGAGAAAGATGTCTCCTCATCCAGTCAAGGGAATGTTACGCCTCCTTCTCAAGGTGACGCTACATTCAATCATGTTGCACCCGCTCCTACTCCACATCACCTCGGTCATGGTGAGAAACCCGCGAAATTCACTGGTGTGGATTTCAAGAGATGGCAACAGAAGATGCTCTTCTACTTGACCACCCTAAGCTTGCACCGCTTCTTAAAGGAAGATACTCCGGCGGTGGAAAATGGTGATCCTGACCCCCAAAGGCAAATGGCAAAGGAGGCTTGGGCTCACGGTAATTTTTTATGTAAGAATTAAATCTTAAATGGACTTGACGATGCACTATACAATGTGTATAGTACCGTCGAGTTAGCCAAGGCGTTGTGGGACACCTTGGAAAGGAAGTACAAGATAGAAGACGCCGGGTCAAAGAAATTTGTCGTCGGTAAGTATCTTGACTTCATGATGGTCGATTCCAAATCGGTAACAACTCAAGTAGATGAATTCCAAATCATTCTACATGGGCTTGATGCCGAGGGATGATCATGAATGATCCATTCAAGGTGGCTTCTATCATTGAAAAGTTGCCGCCTTCGTGGAAGGATTTCAAGAACTATCTCAAGCATAAACGCAAGGAGATGTCCTTGGAAGATATTGTTGTTCGTCTTCAAATAGAAGAGAATAATAGAATCAACGAGGCCAAGGTTGCTAAGGGCAAGATGGAGGCTAAGGTCAATCTCGCCGAGGCTAGCACAAGTGGCACAAGAGAAAGCATTCGAAAATGTCGGGAATGCTAAGAAAGGGAAGAAGAAGGGCTCTAAGAAGTTCAAGGGGTCTTGCTATAATTGTGGCAAACCGGGCCATTTAGCAAAAGGCGTCGTCTTAGAAGAAAGAGGCGAATAATGTTAACCACATGGACCTAGACTTTGCAGCGATGATCTTTAAGGCCAACGTTGCAAAATTGGAGGAGAATCCAAAAGCTTGGTGGATAGATACCGGTGCTACCCGCCATATTTGTGGTAACAAGGAGAGTTTCTCCTCCTATACTCCCATCTCCGGAAGACAGCTCTACAAGGGAAATTCTGCGACCTCCGATGTTCAAGGCATTGGAAACGTGATATTGAAGATGACTTAGGAAAAGAAGTAACCTTGTTGGATGTGCTGCATGTTCCAGACATCCGTAAAAATTTGGTGTCCGGCGCTTTGCTTAGTAAGGCCGGTTTTAGACTAGTATTCGAATCCGACATATTTGTACTAACCAAGAATGGTTTGTTTCTTGGAAAGGGTTACCTCGAGGAGGGCCTTTTTAAAATGAATGTAATGACTGTGATCCACCAAAGTGCGATGAATAAAAATTGTGTTTCTTATGTTTACTTGTCGGAAAGTTCTAATTTATGGCATGATAGATTAGGACATGTAAACCTCGACACCATTAAGAAATTAGCGAGACAAGATTTAATCCAAATGACTAAATCCGACTCGACTAATAGGTGCGAAGTTTGTGTTGAGGCAAAAATGACGAAGTCGCCATTTAATGCCATACAAAGAAACATAACTCCTCTCGAGTTAATTCACACCGACATATGTGATTTAAAACTAGTGCAAACTCGAGGAGGTAAAAAGTACTTCATTACGTTTATAGATGATTGCACTAAGTACTGCTATGTTTGTCTCTTAAGAAGTAAGGATGAAGCCTTAGGGGCTTTTGAGACTTATAAGAAAGAAGTTGAGAATCAACTTAACTTAAAGATTAAGAAAATTAGAAGCGATAGAGGTGGAGAATATGAAGCACCGTTTGAAGGATTATGTTGGGAATCCGGCATAATTCATCAAACAACGGCTCCATATACCCCTCAATCTAATGGAGTTGCTGAACGCAAAAACCGTACTCTCAAAGAGATGATGAACGCGCTTTTGATAAGTTCGGGCTTACAAAAACTTGTGGGGAAGCAATACTCACTTCTAATTATGTTCTTAATAAAATACCCAAGAAAGGTATTGATAAAACACCCTATGAATTATGGCATAATCGTAGGACATGTTTTAAATACCTTAAAGTGTGGGGGTGTTTGGCCAAGGTTGAAGTACCTAAGCCTAAACAAGTCAAGATTGGTCCAAAGACCATTGACTGTGTTTTTATTGGATATGCCAATAATAGTAGTGCCTATCGGTTTATAGTGCACAAATCGGACATTCCTGATATGCATGTAGGAACTACTATAGAATCAAGGAATGCGGTATTCTTTGAAAACATCATTAGGCTAAGGACAGGAAAGATATAGGTTCTAATAAGAGAACACATGAGTCTACAACCGGTCCTTCTCAAATAGAAGATGAAGAATCGAGACGTAGCAAAAGGGCAAGAGTGGAAAAGACTTTTGGTCCTGATTTTCTATCTTACATGTTAGAAAACGAACCAGCAACTGTTAAAGAAGCGTTATCCGGTCCGGATAGTTCGGTCTGGAAAGAGGCTATTAACAGTGAAATAGAATCCATAATGCTCAACAATACTTGGGAATTAGTTGATCTCCCTCCAGGTTGCAAACCATTAGGTTGCAAATGGATCCTCAAACGGAAGTATAAGGCGGATGGATCAATCGAAAAGTACAAAGCTAGAATTTGGTTGCCAAAGGCTTTAGATAGAAAGAGGGATATGATTTCTTCGATACATACTCCCTGTCATAAGGATCACATCAATTCGTGTTCTCATAGCTATTGCAGCGGTGCATAATCTTGAGATACACCAAATGGATGTGAAGGCGCTTTCCTAAATGGAGAACTTGATGAAGAAATTTACATGGAACAACCCGAAGGGTTCGTGGTTCTGGTAAAGAACGAAAGGTGTGTAAACTGGTAAAGTCCTTGTATGCACTAAAACAAGCACCTAAAAAATGGCATGAGAAGTTCGATAGAACCATGTTATCGAATGGATTCAAGATTAATGAATGTGACAAATGTGTCTACATTAAAGGAACATACTGAATCATTCGTTATCGTTTGTCTTTATGTAGACGACATGCTTTCATAATGGAAAGTAATCATGATTTAATCATGAATACCAAAGGCATGTTAAAGAAGAACTTTGATATGAAAGACATGGGATTAGGCGATGTAATATTAGGGATAAAGATCTCTAGAACATCGAAGGATTAGTTCTTTCACAATCCCATTACCTAGAGAATGTTCTTTGGAAATTCAATGTCTTTGATGACCCTCGGCTAAAACACCGGTAGACTTGGCTCTACATTTAGCCAAGAACAAAGGGAACCCGTTTCTCAGCTGGAATATTCAAGAATAATTGGTAGTACGATGTACTTAACAGCTGTACTCGTCCGGACATTGCATATTCGGTGAGCAAACTAAGTAGGTTCACAAGTAATCCTAGTCTTGATCATTGGAAAGCATTAATGAGAGAACTAAGATATTTAAAGTATACGAGTAAACCATGGGATACTTTACAAGAAATATCCAGCGGTATTAGAAGGATCTTTGCGATGCAAATTGGATATCGGACACAAAAGACTCTAAGTCCACGAGTGGATATGTATTCACAATAGGTGGAGGAGCGGTGTCATGGAAATCCTCCAAACAGACATGTATAGCCGGATCCACGATGGAGTACGAATTTATCGCTTTAGATAAAGAGTTTGGGGAAGAAGCGAGAATGGCTTAAGAACTTCCTGGAGGATATTCCTTGTTGGAGCAAACACATTGTGTCTGCTTTGTACTAATCCATTGTGATAGTCAATCGGCAATTGGAAGGGCACGAGAATAGTATGTACAATGGTAAGTCTAGACATATTCGTCGTAGACACAATACCATTAGGCAGGTTGATCAAGAATGGAGTTATCACTATTGATTATGTAAAGTCATGTGATAACTTAGCGGATCCGTTTACCAAAGGTATAAATCGAGATCAAGCTGTATAAGCTGTTAAGGGAATGGGTTTAAAACCCACAACAAAAGAACTTATAGCGGACACTCAACCTTGAGAAATGGAGATCCCAGGCCCTTGGTTCAATGAGACAACCAAGTTATAAGTTCTAGTAGAGTTACTTGGAAACAACAACTCGGTTTATTAACCTTGGAGATGTTGAATACTCATTCCCGTAACATCCAAGTACAAGCACATGCGGCGGTGGTAAGGATAAGTTGAGAAAACTTTTAATGATTTCTATACCTACGGGTGGAGTAGTGCATGATACTCCTTATAGTAAGAATCACCTATATAAGCGAGAGGTAATTAGGCCGCCTCTAAATGAACGCTTATGAATGAGATACGGTTCAGGACCGAAATGGACAAAACGTGAGAACAACAATTGTTAGAATTTGTTATTATGTGAGTATTATTGTCTTGGTATACATCCAAACGATCAGCTGGTTCAAAGCGACTCGCTACCAAATGGCTAGTATATCCGATAATATTTCACTAGGGAAGATTCAAGGCCACAAGCTATCTATCCCGATGTAATAATAGTTCGCCGGAACTTTGGACGAAATTGCATTCATGCATTAATTGTCATTCATGTGGGGGATTGTTGGAAATGGGTAAAGGAAAGTTAAGTTTGACTTAACGTTGATCTAGTTTCTAACGGTAGTTCGTTATTTGTTAACGAAACTAGTTACAAAATGTATTCTACATTTGTTGTAGAATATTAAACTCATTTAATGTCTCAAAACCATTTAGGGTGAATGAGAATTAATGACAAAGGTCGTTTGTAACTTAACAAGAGTTGGTTAAAAGGTAAATTAAATCATTTGGATTTAATTGGATTTGAACAGTGTTTTTGGGTGATGAGATTTGGCTCAAGCGATCGAGCAGAGTGGGAACTCGGATTTGGCTCAAGCGGTCGAACGAGTGGGAACTACGAGCACGAGTCGTGAGCACGAATGGGATTACGATGACCATTTGCTCAAATCTGATCGGAACGAATGGAATGCTTGGGAGCGAGTCGTTGGCACGACTCGTGCCAATTAGCACGACTCGTGCCCTTGGCTCTTGTTCGAAAAATTGCACCTTTTCAAGGGAAAATGCACAAAACCTTTTGACTCTCTTTATATACTTCCCCCTCCGAATTTCAATTCATATATACAGTCATTTGAGCCTCTTTACCCTCTAGTGAGATAGATTAACATAGCCAAATCATATCATCTTGTTGCATCAAATCCTTTCAAGTCCAAAGTTCAAAACATTGTGTTGTTCGTTAGATTAGTTATATTGGAGTGCTCCTTATAACTAATAGTAAAGCCGTTTTATCTTACGAGAGTTTTGTTATTCAACCATAAGCACCTATGCGGGACAAATAACTCTTACGCAGATTGTATATAATACAAGACTCGACTTGTTTTCTAGTTTTCCCAATCTCCGTTAAATTCTTCGTTAGTTTTTCTGTTAAGTTCTTGAGAAGCCATACTAAAGTCCAACATTTAATGTCCAAAATCTATATCTAAAACCAATTGTATTCACCAGGATTTCCAAATTCGTCTTCTTCATTTTTGTGCAATTCAATCTCTCTACATTATGGTTTTGACTTCACAAGTCAACATGTATAATAGAAATGAGTGAGTGTTCAAACACCCGTTATAAAAAGTGGCGATTTTATTTTTTTTTAATATTTATTTGGAAAATTTGTAGTATTGACAAATAAAGTAGGGGTGAAAAAAAATACAAAAAAGGTGTTGCTAAAAATATCTTAATTGGCATTATTTAATTGGATGTTTATTGAATATATATTTCCTACGCCTTTTATAGATAGTCTCACATTTTGAGTGTTAAATTTGATTGAATTATTATTTAATAGATTTAATTAATTTAATTATCTACTAAAATCTACAAATTATTATCAATCAATAGTATATTTAATGATGTAATAATACCAAATTTTAGAATTTCAAGATAATTTTAAATCAAATTAAAATAATTAATCGCTTTTTTTGGGATTTATAATTCTTTTTTAAAACGGGCTATTCTTTATTTATTTATTTTTTATTAATTTTTTATTAACTAGGAAATAATATTTTAGACTTTTTTTATTGCTGATATTTTTTACAAAAAGGTATATAAAAAAGATAGAAAAAAACTAAACAAATGAAAGTATATTAAAGAAAAGAGGGACGGACTATCCTTTATTTATTTTTATTTTTTTATTATTTTTTACAAATAGGTCTGTGCGGATCTCCTTGATCCACGGACCAAATGGGCCACAGACCAAACTGATATATTTTGTTATTTACATTTTTAGCAATTGCCCCCTATGGACCACGGTGGCGCTTGCTTCTGAAGATATCGTCGGTTCACTTGTTCTCTAACAAGGCTCTCGGCGAATTCAGTCACTTGCGCGAGGTTTATAAATCGATCTTAAATCTTAATTAATTAATGTAATTATGTGAAAGCTTGATATACGTCATCTTAAGCTTTTAGATTAAATTATAATTTAGCATGATATGAGAGCTCTTGTTACTACTACTACGACAAAATCCTCAATTTGATTATTTCTTTTAAAAAAATAGATTTTTTATTAATTAATCACTTAACTTTTTTACAAGAGTGTTATTTGAAAGACGTTTGGTAGTTATTGAACTCTTAACCTCTCTCGTTGTCTGAGTTTGAGTTCAAGTTCGAAACGTCTCACTTACAATTTTACTCGTAATCATGAGTACAAAAAATTGCACTATATTAGGCCTTCTCGAGACGCGTGTGAAAGAGTGAAATCTTGATATATTTGATTGACTCCCAATCTTGACATTTTAATTTTTTAGATGAAATGATAGCTTACTATAATTAAGGATTGAAAAATGTGAATGATTCAATTCAAAACTTAAATCTGCAGGAGGAAATAGCCGTATCAGTAGGCTCTCTTGCGAGTGTAGGGAAAGCGACAGTGAATTTGAACAAGCTGCGGCGTGTGTACTACAAACGGCCTCGGGCGTGTGATGTTAGGGAAGAGAGTGTTCGGCGGCGGGGCTGATTCAAAGGCGGAGGAGTTCAAGGAGATGGTGGTGGAGCTGATGGTTCTGGCCAGCGTTTTCAACATCGGCGATTTATACCGGTACTTGATAGATTTGATCTACAAGGTGGTTGGGAAAATGAAGAAACTGCACGCGTGATTTGATTCGTTCCTTGACTCGATACTTGAGCAATACAAGATTGAAGGACGTGGTGGTGATTCAGGTAAACACGTGGACTTGTTGAGTACATTAATTTCGCTCAAGTATGATTTCTTTGGAGATGGGGAGAAGCTTGCGATGCGAAATTAAAGCTACGCATACAGTAATTAATCAACACTTGTCTGCATTTTCAAGTACCAACTCTCTAATTTACAATTTATTTCTTTTTTTACAAATTTTTAGGTCGGAATAAATGCAATTTTTTTAACACTCCGTCACTCAGATAAATGTCACGAATAATGTTACTATTTATTTACCAATAACCACTTTCAAAACATAAAATAATCATTTTTTTTAAATTTGTTGATTAAAGTATTTTAGCAATATCTCTTTCTTTGTTCCAATGTCTAAGAAATTTGTTGATTAAAGTATTTTAAATAATGTTACTATTTATTTACCAATAACCACTTTCAAAACATAAAATAATCATTTATTTACCCATCCACCCCACTCTCCCTTCCTCGAATGGCCTCCGAAAGTTGTGAAATCAAAGGTTACTTTGTCCCAAAAGGCTCAACACTTTTGGTTAACGTTTGGGCCATTGCTCGTGACCCAAATGTATGGGCCGACCCACTAGAGTTTCGGCCCGAGCGGTTTCTACCGGGTGGCGAAAAGGCTAATGTGGATGTTAAGGGGAATGATTTTGATGTGATACCATTTGGTGCGGGACGGAGAATTTGTGCGGGATTGAGCCTTGGGCTAAGGATGGTTCAATTGGTGATCGCGACTTTGGTCCATTCATTTGATTGGGAATTGGCTGATGGGGAGAAGCCTGAGGAGCTTAATATGGTAGAAGGGTATGGGTTGACTTTACAAAGGGATAAACCATTGAAGGTTCGTCCAAGGCCTAGGTTAGTTCCACATGTTTATATAGCCTAGATGAGTAATTTGTAATTTGATTTAGGGCCCAAAAGGTGAACCGGCCGGTGTGACCAAATGGCCTTTATGCATATGTTCTTAAAGTCCAAGATAATTTGTAATTGTTTTATGGCCCAAAATATGAACCGATGTAACCCAATGGGCCTTGATGTTTTGATATGTTTTCTAGTGGTTAGCGAAAAATAGGAAATAAAAGAAATTGTGATTTGGTTTATTAAAAAATAAATTACTTGATGGGACAGTTACATACAACCAGGGGAGGGGAGGGGAGGGGAGGATCTATGCCATGGAATGCTAGTGCATCCATTATTTTAAATAAATTATCCGATGGTGTAGTGGTTAAGTCGTAGATTTTTCATTTTGAATTTGTGGGTTTGAGTCTATTAACAAACAATTTTTAATTTTCACAAACATCTTAAAAAGCTTCTTAGCGTAAACATTTTTCTTCACATTTTACATATTAAAGCTTTATAGTATATGTAACTAGTACTAGGCCAAAAAACTTTGATAAATAACAGAAATTAAATTAAAGGAGTTACTATAAATATAAAAGTTAATTTAGAATATATTTATTTTAGGATTTAATGACAAAATAACCTGAAAAAAAAGTAAATCAAATTGAAAATAAATTGATATAAATGAAAATACAAAGCTATCTACCATCATCGTTGCTAAAAATAATTATAGGTTTTAGCCAATATAAAATTATACTTTTTTTACAAAAAAAAAATCAAACTATTTTTTATGATAAGCAAAGTATATAAATAGACTCAATATCTTTTGTTATTAACGTATCCCCGTACCCGTCCAATTTTTATAGAAAAAGTGAATCCAACACTCGGATCCGTACATGTGTCGGATACCCGCACCCGAGTCCATGTAACATACTAAGAGTTACACAATATGCAAAGCAGCAAGATTTGTGATGCTGATGCTCTTACCACCATGGTCATCATAAACACCAAAAAAGGATGTGCCTTCATCCAAATCAGGATAAGCTGCATGCTACAGAAAAACACATATAAGCATGACACACAGAATATATGATAATATCTATAGTCCTACACAAGAAGTCACTAATGCGCATACCTATTGGTACTAATAGGAACTAAGAAGTATTCACTCTACTTTTCAGTAGAATGGTATCAATTTCTAGTCAACAAACAGGACATAACTCTAAGAAAAAACTCCATATGCCTCTTCGCACACGTCCAGACAAGGAAAACAGAATCAATAGTCCAACTCTCAATCGCTCTTTATTCAAAGGTTAGCTATTTGGATCGTGCACCCACAAAATCAACCTAAAAGAAACATGAAGTTCCAGGGGCAATTGAAATACAAATACTTCTGGAGCTCTTGAGAATGCAACAAAGATATAAAACTTATCTCTTATCATAGCTGTTTTTAATGCATAGCATCCTTTCAAGATCATCAAGTTCCTATTAAGTTTTAGCACTTCAGCAAGTATCTCAACTCTCAAGAACACAGTTAGCTGATCCTTGAAGGAATCATCTATAGTAAGAATATCAACATGCTGCTTTACGCTTCGTAAAGGGGTTTAAATTCATAGATTAAACTTTCAGATGAGTTTGCAATTCAGATCACCCGGGAAAAGAATTTTGTTCAATTGCTCTATTATAATTTCTTTTTTCTGTAGTTCAAAAGTTTTAGCCTCCCAAAACATTGTCCATGGCTTTAAAGGAAATTTAAAACCTTCTTCTAAAGTTACTACGTACTACTGCCACCAATATACATCAACCTCCACTGAACCACTAAGTTTCTAACATCATATTTGAATGAACTAAGGTTACTATCAGAATTCAACTATATATGACGAACGAAGGAACTATTTTTTTTTTTTGCCAAATATACCCTTTCAAAGCCATAACCAATAAACAAACTAAGTGTTAGAACTAAAACACTAGTTTAAAGTTGCAAGGTAAACAGGGATAATATCTTAAATATCATCACTCTTTGGTGAAATGCATGTCCATTATTTTTGTTATCATTCATAATTTGTCCCGCTAGTTAACGTCTGAACTGAAGGGATCTGCATAGTCCAACAATTAAATCTTCATTTAATTTACTGTTTTGGTAAGAAATGTCACCTTCCAAATGTTTGCTAAGAAATGTCACCTTCCAAATGTTTCAACACTTATACTTGGAGGCAGGGGCAATCTTCATTTACAATAATGAAGCCGTTAAACAAATGTATAACTGAGGCTACTTATAGGAAGGGGAAGAAACACTAGATTTCTAGTGCTTTATTCTTTCTTAGCCATCTATACCGTTGTCGCAATAGTTATTTCTACCTGAATAAACTATGTCCTCCATGCTTGGAGCTCCAGCACCACCAACTACAATATAACAAATTTTGACTTCTTCATTTACAGAGATGATGGTGTTAGACCAAAAACAGCAAAAACCCAACTTTTCTTGTTCATTTACAGAGTTGAGATTCCAAGGCTCTTTTCGGATCAGCATTTGGAGTTTTCTACAAAGAGTTATGACTGTTTTGATGAAGGATAGTTTGACAGTCAATACATCCGAAAATTGACTAGTATTCATGTTTATCATGTCTTTTGAGATTTCTAAGCTATGTTATCTTTAAACAATAAATGTTATGTTTAACCTTTAAGTATTTTGATGATTCCTAAGCTTGGAGGGTTGTTCCAAGTAAACTATAAATACCCTACAAATTGTCATTGTAAGGGAGAGTTGAATTTGAGTTTATAAAATATAAGATTGTGCTTTGTACCATCTTTTCTTGTTCTGTACCTATTCGGTGGATTCCGTTTGGTGGTGAACAAACACAACCCGGTATCTCTTTGGTGGATTCCTTAGAGTGGTGAGTTGTTTAGGCCCTGTATCTTCAAGGTGGATTCCTTGAAGTGGTGAGCATCCTATCCTTTTCTATCCATTTTCTTTATTCTTCTTTTCCGTTGAGTTTTTTCGGTAAAGAAGAATAAAGAAAATGGATAGAAAAGGATAGGATGCTCACCACTTCAAGGAATCCACCTTGAAGATACAGGGCCTAAACAACTCACCACTCTAAGGAATCCACCAAAGAGATACCGGGTTGTGTTTGTTCATCACCAAACGGAATCCACCGAATAGTAGAAACAAGAAAGATGGCACAAACACAATCTTATATTTTATAAACTCAAATTCAACTCTCCCTTACAATGACAATTTGTAGGGTATTTATAGTTTACTTGGAACAACCCTCCAAGCTTAGGAATCATCAAAATACGTAAAGGATAAACATAACATTTATTGTTTAAGGATAACATAGCCTAGAAATCTCAAAAGACATGATAAACATGAATACTAGTCAATTTTCGGATGTATTGACTGTCAAACTATCCTTCATCAAAACAGTCATAACTCTTTGTAGAAAACTCCAAATGCTGATCCGAAAAGAGCCTTGGAATCTCAACTCGTAGAGCTTTCCATTGGTACATTTATTGTAATTTTTGGCTGAACGAACTGGAAGATACATTATGTAGAAGTGGACTGACTTTATCGAGACTGTCAAATACCAACCATTTGGTTCCCGCGTCATACTCCCCCACTTGAAAGAAAATTCGTCCTCGAATTTTAGCCAACGCCTCTCTAGAATCTGTAGAATATCTTTCAAGCATTTGGATTGATAGATCTTGAATTCTCTTTTTGTATACTCGGCGAACTTTAAATTTTATCGCCTTTGTGACCACATCCATCCATTCACTCCAATAAGTTGTGAGAAAATGATCAATAATTAACTTGTTGATGAACCAAGAAACAGAAATGCTTGAATAATCTAGATCAAATGGATCTTGGTAGAAGCAATCAAGTTTAATATTTTCAAAAGTATCAGTTGCTCGATTTAATGAAATTTTACGAAAAACATTTAAAATTTTCGAAGGCAAGGAACATGAAATAGATTCACAAATTTGACAATAACCCTCACATTTGTCAAAACATGGAGGAGAACAATATTCGAATTCATGGAAAGAAAATTCCTTTTGATCTTGAGGATATTCATCAAAAATTGGAGGTAGGGACCAATCAAGAAATTGTTCTTGAGTGATGGTACTAGCAAGAGGCCAAGAAATGTCCATGACGAATTGGTTTTTTTTTTTTTTTGATGATAAGTAAATAGGAGATGAAGAATAAGGATCGGGGAAATGATATATAAACTAAAACAAAAAATACCCACGGACTAAACAACGCTAAGAATGTTGTTTATAACCGGGCTTTGATACCAACTGATACCGGAAAAATGCAACGGAAAAGAAGAATAAAGAAAATAGATAGAAAAGGATAGGATGTCACCACTTCAAGGAATCCACCTTGAAGATACAGGGCATAAACAACTCACCACTCTAAGGAATCCACCAAAGAGATATTGTAACGTCCCCAATTTTCATCAATTAAATACCATTAACAATCAATATAAAATTCCCAAAAACGGGTATCACAACGGCTAGTAAATCCTAACCATAATTCAAATGCGGAAATAACTGTCTTTAAACCTTAACGGCTAGTACAACCCACTAGCTCGCTAAGTACATAATGATTAATGCCAAACCCTAACCCTGATTCAATTCGCTATCCCTGCGACCGATCAACTTCTCCTACCGATTACCTGGGAGGAAAAAATAAGAAAAAGGGGTGAGCGAACAATGCTCAGCAAGTTCATACGGAATCTCTTCGGGTACTAAGGAGAGATGACCGAAAGAACGAAACCAATCAATTATGCTTCAACGAAAGGCTATCAACAATAATTTTAACTGTACACATTCAAAATACAGTTATTACACTTAAAGAGAACATGGCCCTATCACAAGTCCGTCAATTCCATAGTTTCAAACACCTTTTCAGGGTGTTAAGAGAATAAGAGACCTTACACCTTTTCAGGGTGCTCCCTTATTATGATATATCATGATATTCAAACTACTTCATCAAGTAGTAATTTAAAAGTCTAAGTTCTTTTCAATCAAACTAGACTATCTTAATTAGTCCTTTTCAATCAGACTAATCTAACTGCACCTGTTTCAATTAGATATAGTTATAGTTCCCATAATATTTCAGGTACAAGAATACATAAAGCAATTTCAATTCACTTGGATACCCATTGAACAACATATATCAAGGGTAAGATAATCAAAAGACGTTATATCAACATCGGAGTTCAAATGCTACCGGCCATTAGTAGCTACGCTTGAAACAAATCATGAGGAATCCTACATTAAAGGATGAATTTCAATTATACTTAAGGAACGTAATCCCTTACCTTAAACGCTTGCGTTTCCTTGCAATTACTTCTTGCACGAATCTACAATCATGTAAAAGATTCTCTTAGGGCATAAGTAATTCCTACTTTCTTAACCCAAAACTCATCTTTAAACAACTTGATAATATTTAGAGTTAATATCTTTTAACTCTCTTAGAGGTTGTTCTTTTACCCCAGTCGGTTTATCAATCATCCTTAGATTTAGCCTCAAATGTTTCTTGGGTTTAGGGTTTAAGAATTTCTAAAAGAAATAGGTTTACCTTGTATTGGATCTTCACACCAAGAAGAGTTTCTTCTTCTTCTTCCTTGGAGACTCACGGCTGCTTTCTCCCGGTCAGTTCCTCTCTATTCACGGCAATTTACTATGTGCCTCCTCTCTCTCTATTTCTTATTCACGGCTAAGAATAGCGCGAAGACCCTCTCTTTTTATAACCCCAAGACCCTTCATTCCCTCCTGGCCATTAAACCCATTGAATAGGCTCCTAAATGCCATTAAACCCATTGAATAGGCTCCTAAATGCCATTAAACCCATTGAATAGGCTCCTAAATGTTCCATCGGTTACTCCCACATTAAAGCCTAGATTTAATAGAGGCATTTAAAATTTTCTAATCCAAATAATTAATTTAAATAACCCACCTAATTAATTAAGGGAAATCATATTTTAAATAAATAAAGAGCATAAATTTTCAGGGTTGTTACATTCTTACCCCTTAAAAGGGTTTGGTCCACCAAACCAAACGCACTCATTACGAAACGGGGTGGGATACGACTCTCGCATCTCGCTCTCGAGCTCCGGCGTCGCTTCTCTTTACGAGTGATTGCTCCATTGCACTTTCACGTACGGAATTATTCGCCTTCTTAAATTCTGATCTTTCCGATCCACAATTTTCACGGGTTGCTCATCGTAACTCGGATCGACACGGAATCGAGGCATGTCTATACTCAATCACATGGCTCGGGTCGGGGATGTACTTCCTCAACATCGAGACATGAAACACATTGTGTACTCACTGCAAGTACGGGTGGTAGGGCCAACTTATAGGCTACCAACCCAACTCGCTCCAAAATTTCGAATGGTCCCACATACCTCGGGCTTAACTTCCCGTGAATTCCAAACCTCATGACTCCCTTGGTTGGCAAAATCTTCAAGAATACGCGATCCCCCAACTGAAATTCCAAATCTCGCCGTCGGCGATCTGCATACGACTTACGTCGACTACGTGCTGTTAATAACCATTTTACGAATCTGTTGCACTTTATCTGCGGTTACACGAACAATCTACGGTCCCGTCAATTTTCTCTCACCCACTTCATCCCAACATGCGGGTGACCTACACTTCCGTCCATACAATGCCGTACGGTGCCATGCAGGTACTTGCGTGAAAACTATTATTGTAGGCGAATTCTACAAACGTCAGGTGTTCGTCCCAAGTCCCTTGCCAGTCCAATGATGTGGCTCTTAGAATATCCTCCAGAGTCTGAATAGTTCTTTCTGACTGCCCATCCGTCTGCGGATGAAATGTTGTACTCATAGTTAGTTCGGTACCTAATGCCTGCTGTAGACTCTTCCAGAACTTTGATGTGAATCTTGCATCTCGGTCGGACACTATCGACACAGGTATCCCATGCAATCTTACAATCTCGTCAACATATAACTTTGCTAACTTCTCCAATGAGTCTGTCACCTTAATTGCCAAAAAGTGAGCCGACTTCGTAAGTCTGTCCACTATAACCCAAATTTCGTTGTGACCCTTCAACGTCCTTGGTAAACCTACTACCAAATCCATAGCTATATTCTCCCATTTCCATTCCGGTATTGGTAACGACCGTAGTAACCCTGCCGGTTTCTGATGTTCACTCTTTACCTGCTGACATACCAAACATCTTGAAACAAATTCTGCCACATCTCCCTTCATGTTGTTCCACCAAAAAGATTCTCTTAAATTCCTATACATCTTTGTACTCCCGGAGTGTATAGAAAACTTTTGACAGTGCATTTCCTGCAGAATCTCTCTTCTTATATCCTTGTCTCTAGTTACCCAAATTCTCGATTGATACCTAAAATCCCTTCGTCTTTCATACAAAAATCTATTATCTTTCCTTTTGCCATACTCTAATGTATCCTCACGGGCTCTTCATCTATTCCTTGTGCTTCCTTGATTTATTCTAACAGTGTTGGCTGAATACTTAATTGAGCCAAATACCCTTTTAACTCTCACTTCTATACTTGAAACTTCAATGCCATGCACTTACCCCCTTAGAAATCAACGTCACTAAGGTTCCTTCATTTTTCCTACTCAAGCGTCAGCCACCTTATTGGCCTTTCCTGAATGGTATAGAATCATACAAACATAGTCTTTTAACAACTCGAGCCATCTTCTTTGTCTCATGTTTAACCCTTTTCTGAGTGAAAATATACTTAAGACTCTTATGATCTGTATAAATCTGACAAGTCGTTCCGTACAAGTAATGTCTCCAAGTCTTTAATGCAAACACCACTGCTGCTAACCCCAAATCATGAGTCGGGTAATTCTTCTCACGGTTTTTCAATTTCCTTGATGCGTAGGCTATAACCTTATCATTCTGCATCAATACGCAGCCTAATCCTTTAAGCGAAGCATTACTATAAATTACCAATCCGTCTGATCCAGATGGTAACAGCGTAAGAACTGGTGCGACACTAATCTTTGATTCGGTTCTGAAAATTCTTTTCACATTCTTCTGACCCAACGAACCTTGCTCCTTTCTGCGTTAACCTAATTAAAGGTCCTGACAACTTAGAGAATCCTTCAACGAATCTCCTATAGTAACCAGCCAATCCCAAGAAACTTCTTATCTTACTAACTGTGGTTGGTCTTTCCCAATTCACTATAGCTTCTAGTTTTGTTGGATCCACTGCAACTTCATCCTTAGATACCTCATGTCCTAAGAATGCCACTTCCTCTAGCCAAAATCCGCACTTCTTGAATTTAGCATACAATTGTTGTTCTCTCAGAATTTGCAGCACCAAAACATCATCAATGAATACAATCACACATTTATCCAAGAACTTCTAAAATATCCTATTCATCAGTTCCATGAATGCTGTTGTCGCATTAGTCAATCCGAATGGTATAACCAAAAACTCGTAGTGACCGTACCTTGTCCTAAAGGACGTCTTTGCAATATCTTCTTTCTTTACTCTTAACTGATGGTAACCAGACCTCAAATCTATCTTCGAAAAGTGACATGCTCCCCGATGTTGGTCAAATAAGTCATCTATCCTAGGTAACGGGTACTGGTTCCTTACCGTCACACGATTCAATTCTCGATAGTCGATGCACATCCTCATCGATTCATCCTTCTTTTTCACAAATAGTACCTGTGCACCCCACGGTGAAACACTCGGCCTTATCAATCCTTTATCCAATAGTTCTTGTAATTATTCCTTCAGTTCTTTAACTTAAGTCAGCGCTATTCCGACGGTGCTTTAGATATTGGTGCGGTTTCTGGTGCCAAATCTATAGAGAATTCCACTTCTCTTTCTGGCAGTATTCCAGGCATATATTCTAGAAACACATCCTTGAAATCTACGATCACCGAAATAGATTCTATACTACTTCGTTCTTGTCCATCTCACCAATATAGGCTAAAAACCTTCACATCCTTTTCTTAACATCATTCGGGCTTTCATCACCTAAATAAAGCTCAATTGGGTTCTAGGATTCGATTCTTGGTAATAAAACTCTTCTCCAGATGGTAATCTGAAATAAACTTCCTTCTTAAAGCAATCTATCTTGGCATGGTAGCGGCTAACCAATCTATCCCCAAGATGATATCAAATTCATTCATTTCTAACTCGGTAAGATCAACCTTGAGTTCTCTTTCCCCTATTTTCAAAGGACAACACTTATATGCATATGAAATAGGAATTGACTCTCTCTTCGGATTATCTATGACCAGAGGTAATTCTAACGCCTCAGGTTCCAAGTTTATTTTCTTTGCCAAACAAGCACTAATAATTGAATGCGTAGTACCAGAATCAAACAATGCATACACATCACTAGAATAGAGTTGAATTGTATCTTCAACAAAATCATTGGTGGCTCTTGCGTCCTTGACCATCATGGTAACACTCGTCCACAACCACTACCGGTTCTTTTATCATCTTTTTCTCCTTGAGCAATTCCAGCCTCCTTTGGTTCTGGGTACTTTCACTACGGATGTCCCATTTTGTCACAATTGTAACATTTCTTTTCCTTATACCAACATTCATCAGTCTTGTGCTTTCCTTCACACACTTGACATTTCTCGGTAGTTCCTCGCCCTTGGGCATCAATTTTTGTTCCCATCCTTGCGGTTATCACGAAGTTCTTATTCTGGTACTTGCTTGCAGTACCTTCTTTCCACGGTTCTTATCCGTAGCATTCCTTTTGTTACTGGTCCCATCTCGGTCCCAGCTTCCAGTGTAACCCTTGGTTCCACTTGATTCCTTCTCTAGCACTTTCCTTTTCTCTTCTCGCTTACTGTGATAACTATTTGCTTCCTTCTCCATTACTCTTGCTCTTTCCAACATTGTCCCATTTGTTGGCAGTAGTAATGGAGTGATTCTGTATCTGATTCTATCACTCAGACCAGCTTCAAATTTCCTTGCCTTCTGTTCCTCATTATCAAAGAACGATAATATAATATTCACGTCAGCGTCATGATACAGTACATTATCACTCACGCCAATTCATACTCATGAATAGGCCATTTCAATAGGCTTCTATTATACTAGCGGTCCTTTTTACTAGACCATCAATCACTTCACTAGACCGAATACACATTCCCAATTCATTTCACTAGACTATTGGTCATTTCATTAGACCACACAATTTCATAGGTCATTTCAACGGACCCTTAATTCATACTCATATGTCGTTTCATTAGACTAAACATGTACATTATAGGTCAATTCACTAGACCTACTAGTCATTTCAATAGACCAACATTACTCTACATAAGTCGTTTCAACTAGACTTATGGGTCGCTTCATTAGACCAATACATTTCCTTAGGTCGTTTCAATAGACCAATGTTCACAATTTCATACTTTTGGCCGTTTCAATAGGCCGATTTTCATCTTCATTGGCCGTTTCAATAAGCCAATTAATCAACACTTGGCCATTTCAATAAGCCATATTATATCTACAAGTCATTTCAATAGACTTTACTTTTTCATTTATGGGCCATGTTACTAGGCCATTGTTCCAGGTCAATACACATATTTAACACTTAAGGAACATAAAATTCACATAATTAAACACATAAGTCAAAGAAAATCACTTACTTGACTAAAATAAAGTTTTCACTTTATAATTTCAAAACATAAATCATAAATATCTCAAGTTATTTCTATCATAACTAAAACTTGCTAAATCTATATCACTTCTAGAAATAACAGTAAAATAGTATAATACTCCACTTCTCATTCATGGAGCTACAATCTTCCTAGGTCTTCCCCTAGGTCTTCCACTCGGAATCTGCACCTTCTTCGTGGATCCTCTTGGCCTACGAACTGGGGTTGCCACCTCTTGACTCGATTCCAGCTCACTCTCACTCTCATCCTCAATCAAAATTGGAGCGGCTTCACTCCCTATCATTTCCTCAGCTACTTCTTCCATAGCATTCTCATTCACTAAGTTACCTTCGTTTGACACTTCAGCTACTGGCACATTAGCCTTCAAATCTTTAAATACCATTGATAAGCTTGCTCTCTCACTTGATTATTATAAGCCTTTTCATCAATAACAATTCACATTTAAACTTAAGAGTTGTCCTCTAGATTACTCGGAGAATCTTGTTATACTTTCAAGGGAATTTTATTCTAGGTTCTTTCCCAAAATAGTAAGTTCTCCAAATAGAAAGTTTCTAAAAATAGCAAGTTCCTCAGAATAGCAAGTTTCTTAATAAAGAAAGTTTCCAAACTTAGAAAGTTTCCTGAATAGAAGGTTTCCACAAATAGTAGGTTCTCATAATTGGAAGATTCCCAAAATAGTAGGTTCCTAAAATAGTAACTTTCCAGATATAGAAGGTTTTCGACTATAGAAGGTTTCCTAAAAGAGCAACTTTCCAAAAGTGCTAACTTCCCAAAGTACTAGGTAAGCCCAATCGTGGTTAAGTACTATTTCTCCTAATAATCTTAACTTCTAATGTCTCCCATGTGACCTAAAGCCATGGCTCTGATACCAACTGTAACGTCCCCAATTTTCATCAATTAAATACCATTAACAATCAATATAAAATTCCCAAAAACGGGTATCACAACGGCTAGTAAATCCTAACCATAATTCAAATGCGGAAATAACTGTCTTTAAACCTTAACGGCTAGTACAACCCACTAGCTCGCTAAGTACATAATGATTAATGCCAAACCCTAACCCTGATTCAATTCGCTATCCCTGCGACCGATCAACTACTCCTACCGATTACTTGGGAGGAAAAAATAAGAAAAAGGGGTGAGCGAACAATGCTCAGCAAGTTCATACGGAATCTCTCCGGGTACTAAGGAGAGATGACCGAAAGAACGAAACCAATCAATTATGCTTCAACGAAAGGCTATCAACAATAATTTTAACTGTACACATTCAAAATACAGTTATTACACTTAAAGAGAACATGGCCCTATCACAAGTCCGTCAATTCCATAGTTTCAAACACCTTTTCAGGATGTCACACCTTTTTAGGGTGTTAAGAGAATAAGAGACCTTACACCTTTTCAGGGTGCTCCCTTATTATGATATATCATGATATTCAAACTACTTCATCAAGTAGTAATTTAAAAGTCTAAGTTCTTTTCAATCAAACTAGACTATCTTAATTAGTCCTTTTCAATCAGACTAATCTAACTGCACCTGTTTCAATTAGATACACTTATAGTTCCCATAATATTCCAGGTACAAGAATACATAAAGCAATTTCAATTCACTTGGATACCCATTGAACAACATATATCAAGGGTAAGATAATCAAAAGACGTTATATCAACACCGGAGTTCAAATGCTACCGGCCATTAGTAGCTACGCTTGAAACAAATCATGAGGAATCCTACATTAAAGGATGAATTTCAATTATACTTAAGGAACGTAATCCCTTACCTTAAACGCTTGCGTTTCCTTGCAATTACTTCTTGCGCGAATCTACAATCATGTAAAAGATTCTCTTAGGGCATAAGTAATTCCTACTTTCTTAACCCAAAACTCATCTTTAAACAACTTGATAACATTTAGAGTTAATATCTTTTAACTCTCTTAGAGGTTGTTCTTTTACCCCAGTCGGTTTATCAATCATCCTTAGATTTAGCCTCAAATGTTTCTTGGGTTTAGGGTTTAAGAATTTCTAAAAGGAATAGGTTTACCTTGTATTGGATCTTCACACCAAGAAGAGTTTCTTCTTCTTCTTCCTTGGAGACTCACGGCTGCTTTCTCCCAGTCGTTCCTCTCTATTCACGGCAATTTACTATGTGCCGCCTCCTCTCTCTCTATTTCTTATTCACGGCTAAGAATAACTGCCAAGACCCTCTCTTTTTATAACCCCAAGCAGCCCTTCATTCCCTCCTGGCCATTAAACCCATTGAATAGGCTCCTAAATGACATTAAACCCATTGAATAGGCTCCTAAATGTTCCATCAGTTACTCCCACATTAAAGCCTAGATTTAATAGAGGCATTTAAAATTTTCTAATCCAAATAATTAATTTAAATAACCCACCTAATTAATTAAAGGAAATCATATTTTAAATAAATAAAGAGCATAAATTTTCAGGGTTGTTACAGATACAGGATTGTGTTTGTTCACCACTAAACGGAATCCACCGAATAGGTACAGAACAAGAAAAGATGGCACAAAGCACAATCTTATATATTATAAACTCAAATTCAACTCACTATATCCACTACAATTGCACTATAAGGCTATTTATACTTAACTTGGAACATCCCTCCAAATCTAGGAATACTAAAACTATGATGTAAATAGAATGAATGCAGCGGAATAATAAAATAAAATAAGTAACCTGGATAGGCAAACAACCGAATAAACGTAATTGTTTGACCTAGATCGAATCCACGAGCTAGGGTTTGACAAGAATAACACCAAGTTGATGAGATTCTTGAAGGTATGAAGAAATCAGCCCCAAAAGGGATTCAAACTTCAAACAAGTCAATGGAGACTTCACAATTGCAAAGCAATCAATTAAAATTCAATAATTCAAAAGTATCCTAAACAAATAATGAAAGAGAGTACTTATACTCTAAACAAAACCCTAAACTACTGGGAAAAGGAAAATAAAAGAGTCCTAATTTACAACACTTCAAAAAGGAAACAAAATAAACGTCAAACAGGAATTAAAAACCAATTCGGAATCTGAAAACGCGTATTTCACGACTCGTGACCTCCTTCACGAGTCGTGCCTTCCTCCTTCAGTCGTGATACGAATCGTGAACTCCCAAGTACTCGTGCAGAACAACATCACGACTCGTGATGGTAAGCACGAGTCGTGCTTCTTGGCTGTTGATGTCGCGCGACCTACCAAGCCTGCTGTCCAGGTTTGCTGCAAAGTCCTCCCATTCCTCTTGCCTGCTATCTCCTACGACATCAAACTACTAAGTAGATAAACTATGAATTAATTATTTGATGATAAGATTGACTAGAAATATGAAAGATCAAAAGACTTGTCAAAATTCGGATGAATCTGTCCACCTGCACAACACTTAGTAAAATGACCATAACTTGATGTAGAAAACTCGGAATGATGATCCGTTTCTTGCGTATGAAACTAGACTCAATTATCTATCCAATGGTATATAATACTCCTGCTGGAAATATATATTCAATTACCAGAATGCCCTTTAAGTGGACCCAAAATTCTGGTGGTTATTATTTTAGACTACAATATCAAACCGATCTTTCCAATAGTTTCTTGAACCGAAAACCAACTCCATCAACAATGAATCTCAAGGATATATGGAGGGTTATTTCCCGCATCATTTACGAGTAAAAGAAACTTGATGAGAGAGGGGTGGAAGCAGCCCCCTTGAATTTTAAAATATGACACTTTCGCGGGAACAAACGGACTAGTCCACCCCCAATTTCCTCCCGATGTCTTCCATATTCAATTCTCTAGCTTTCTTCCTCTCCAAATATCTCTCTACATAGGTGTATCTATATCTTTATATAAAATAATCACGATTCAGTCTTCCACAAATTTCAACTCCAATCAATACTCTTTTTCAAATCTTTCTCCTACCTTCAGCCCTCATAGGACCCGCGGCGACTATTCCGGTATCAAATCCAGCTGCCATGGCATCTGGTACAACTCAACTCTCTGATTCCCTCCGTATTATTCCTCCTTTCCTTCGGATTTCGCGCCAAGGACAATCTCATAAAATCTTAGAAATGGTCGATCCTTGTAATGATTGCTTATATTATGATCAGCTCCTGTGGTTCTCTGTTCTTATCAACTTTGCTCGTTGCTCCATTCAGGTAACATTAATTTGACTTTTCTTATTCAATTTTCATCCCTTCTATTTATTTGCTTCTGATAAACACGCAAATTGGAGAAATGAGAATAAACAAAATGTTTAGTTTCCATAAAGCTCATAAAACTGCACACTCTTATTGTATAAAAATAACCAACTTCATAGTACAAGGAAATAGACTCATAGGTATATTTGAGCAAAGTACTAAATATATGAGCCAACAACCATAATGTCATTCTCGAACCAGATATAACTCATGCTATGCCATGGAATCAATCTTAGCCATGCTTGTAAGATGCTTATAAAGATGATGCATTGTTGGCCTTGCTTGTGGATTCGCATTTAAACAGTCCCTTGCCATTATTAGAATGGATATCACCACCTTCTCGATTTCGGGCGACAGAGGTGGAAGACGTTGATCAACCATGTCATTGGATAATATCTCCTCTGCCGATGAAGATAAGATAGAAGTAATAAGATCACCAGGGTGCTCTCCTTTAATTACTTCTAGTGCCAACACTCCAAAGCTATAGACATCACATTTCTCTGTTACCTTCATTGTATAAGCAAACTCTACAAACAAAAACAAAAAAACAAAACAAAAAACATGCCCACATTAATGTTTCCATCAGTATAATATTAGTATAAAAGAAAAAAGAAAAAATATTAATAAATCAACAGTACCTGGTGCAATGTATCCATATGTGCCAGCAAGTGCAGTTAGGTTGGATGAGTCTAACTTTAAGAGCTTGGAAATACCGAAATCTGAAACACGAGCCTCATACTCAGAATCAAGCAGAATATTTTTGCTTGATATATCCCGATGCACGATTGGGGGTGTGCAATCGTGGTGCATATAAGACAAAGCCCGAGCAACACCCTTAATGATATTCAACCTCTTAAACAAGTCTAGCAACTGAGCTAGGTCTTCCCTGCTCAACATGGCAGCAAGACTGCCCCTTTCAATGAACTCATAAATCAGTAATGAGTGCATGGAATGGGAACAATATCCATGAAGTTTCACAATGTTACGGTGCCTTATTTCTGTCAATGCTCTCACCTCATTTAGAAAAGATCTTCGATCAGCAGGCTGATCAGAAGAGGATGAATGGAGTTTTTTAACAGCAACTGTATGATTAGGCTGTAGACATGCCTTGTACACAATTCCATGTGCCCCTTCTCCAATACAATGCTCCTTGTCAAAATTGTTGGTGGCATTTAAGATTTCCTCATACACTGCTCTACCATCAAATGTTGTTATAGCAAAAAGATTGATGGTTTCTGTACTAGTGTTGCTTACTTCTGTTCGCTGCCTTCTTCTTCTTCTATAAATGATGAAAATCCCGAAGAATGCGCTTAGAAGGAAAGATGCTCCGAGAATGGGGAGTATGATCAGAAGAATGGTGTGGTTGTGGTGGTTCTCTTTCAAACTTTTACAAGATTTCAACCCAGTAAGGTTTCCACATAACCCTTTGTTGCCTTGTAATATAGAAGCATTCAGAAAGACCTTGTTGTTTGGAATGGGACCTTGCAAATCATTGTAGGATACATCAACTTCAAGCAGCGAGCGCATATTGTCAAAAGCCTGGGGAATGGAACCAGAGAGTTGATTGTGGGAAAGATTTAGCTTCTCCAAGCTCTGCAGCCCTTGAATTTGTGGTGGAATATTCCCTGTGAGCGAGTTATGACTCAAATCAAGTACCTCCAGAAGTTTTAACTGAGTTATTTGAACTGGTATAGCATCTGTAAAGTTATTGGTTGACAAGTTCAAGTAATACAGCGGTGGCAAATCCCCAAGATTTGCTGGAACCAACCCACTCAATTGGTTTTCTGAGAGATCCAAATACAAAAGTTCTTTTAGTGATCCAAGCTCTTTCGGTATTGCGCCAGAAAGTTGGTTTCCACACAAATCAAGTTTCAGCATATGACTCAATTGACCAATTTCATTTGGAATCTCCCCAACTAAATAGTTTGAAGAAAGATGGACTTCTCGCAGTTGAGTTGCCATTCCGAGCTCTGGGGGTATACTACCACTGATATTGTTGCCCTCTATCCACAGGCCGGACAAGTTTCTGCAGTTGCCCAATTCAGGGGGAATGGAACCAGAAAGATGATTAAGATAGAAATAGGCCTTACTTAGGGAACTTAGGTTACCAAATGATTCTGGGATTTGACCCGTGAGTCTATTCTTGGAAAGATCTAGGACTTGAAGTGATCTTAATTTCCCAAGTTCAGAGGGAACTGAACCAGATAATTGATTCCTGGATAGTTGCAAGAACGTTAAGCTTTTCAAACTCTCAAAAGTTGATGGAATAGTACCTGTTAATGAGTTGTTGTGAATCTCTAATTCCGTAAGAGTTGAGTGATTTCCCAATTCAGGAGGAATGGGACCAGAGAGTTGATTATCAGACAAAGAAAGACGACTTAGGGAACTTAGGTTACCAAATGATGCAGGGATTTGACCTGTGAGTCTATTGCTAGAAAGGTCTAGGGCTTGAAGTGATCTTAATTTCCCAAGTTCAGAGGGAACTGAACCAGATAATTGATTCACGAAGAGTGTCAAGGTCGTTAAGCTTTTCAAACTCTCAAATGTTGATGGAATAGTACCTGTTAATGAGTTGTTGTGAATCTCTAATTCCGTAAGAGTTGAGTGATTTCCCAATTCAGGAGGAATGGGACCAGAGAGTTGATTATCATACAAAGAAAGACGACTTAGGGAACTTAGGTTACCAAATGATGCAGGGATTTGACCCGTGAGTCTATTGCTGAAAAGTTCTAGGTCTTGAAGTGATCTTAATTTCCCAAGTTCAGAGGGAACTGAACCAGATAATTGATTCATGGATAGTTGCAAGAACGTTAAGCTTTTCAAATTCCCATAAGTGGATGGAATAATACCTGTTAATGAGTTGTTGAAAATATCTAATATCGTAAGCGTTGAGAGATTTCCCAATCCGGGAGGAATGGAACCAGATAAATGATTCTGGTAGAGATACAAGAGAGTCAAGTTTTTCAAGTTCCCGAAAGTTAATGGAATAGTACCTGTTAGAGAGTTTTTGCTGAAATCAAGTTTCTCGAGCTGATAGAGATTTCCCAAAGATGAAGGGATTTGACCCGAAAGATTGTTATCTCTAAGGAGGAGAATACGTAGTGAGCTTAAGCTACCTAAAGATGAAGGGATTTGACCTGATAAACTGTTTTCATAAAGGCGGAGCCCTTGAAGGGATTTTAACATCCCTACTTCAGGAGGTATTATGCCTGAAAATTCATTTTCAGAGAAGTTAAGAAAGACGAGATTGGAGAGGTGAGTTATCTCAGGCCCAGGGATGCTACCAAAAAGCTCATTTGTGCCAAGATGAAAGTGAGTAAGATTGGGGAAAGATGAGAAAGAGAAATGGTCAAGTGTACCTTTCAGACTCGACACATTTAGTTCCAATCCGGTCACACTCCCATCAACGTTGCACGAAACTCCGTACCAAGTACATGGAATATTCGGCGCACTTTTATTTGCTTTGGTATAAAAATTGGTGGGAGATGATGGAAGAGCCCATGAAGATAGGAGGGAAGCGTTGTAGCTTTCAAGGCTGGCTTTCCATTTCAAGAGAGCATTTGCTTCTTGGGCAGAAGCAGACACCACAAGGGAACAAGTCAAGAATGTTAAAAGGGAAAGAAAGAAAAGCTTTTCCATGGCTACCATTAAATAAATGGTTCTGTTTTTGGTGTACAAAACTAATGGTTCCAATTGAGATCATTTATATTCTGCAAAAATGTTTATGCGTTTAGAGTACTGCAAAGACTTTGAAGAATAGTAGTGAGTCAGCTTCATTGTGAAGACTTGGAAGTCTATGAAGATTATGCTTATGTGGTTCCTCAGCTACTTAAGAAAATGGGGATCATAAGGAAATGAGGAGAGACTTGGTCCTCTTGATGATACAACTGTCTGAAGGGAAAGTGTGGCCAAAAAACTTGGGGAGGGACCAAATTAGAAGACTTGTTCCCAAAAGACTTGTGAATGGACAAAACTAAAAGACCTGTCCAAACTTGCTTACACCCCCTCCCCCGTTATATAAGAAGTGTCGTGCTTTTTTTTATGTCTAGTCTTAAAATAATAATCTCATTTCTAAATAAGTAAATAATCATAGTGCAATTTTACCATAGTACAAACATTGCGCAAAGACAATTATATGCTTTTGTTTGTAGTACTGTTTCTGTAAAATAAATTTTGCATTTTTTATAACATTTCAGTTCTGCAAAACAAAGAAAAGACCTGCAGTGAATCCGAACTCTGCGAAGTCAACGGCCAGATCCAATTGAGTTTTGGCCCGGGACGTTTCTTGCCGGGTGGCGAAAAGGCTAATGCTGATGTTAATGGGAATGATTTTGATGTGGTACCATTTGGTGCGGGCCGGAGAATTTGTGCGGAGTTAAGGCTAAGGATGGTCCAATTGGTTACCGCGACTTTGTTACATTCATTTGATTGGGAGTTGGCTAATGGAAGAAGGGTATGGGTTGACTCTTCAATGTGTTTAGAGTACTGCATAGACTTTGAAGATTAGTAGTGAGTCTACTATTGTGGATGACTTGGAATTCTATGAAGATTATGCTTATGGTGCCCCATCTACTTAAGAAAATGGAACTAGACCCAAGGGAATAATCAAGAAATAGCATTAAAATCAAACTATTGAAGGAAAATGGGAATTAAGAGCCTAACACTTTCTTATAAGACTATTATTATTAGTCTGATTTTTGCGTGCATTATTGGTATCGGAAACTATAAGAAAAAGAAAAGAAAGATTTATGGAAGACTTCCAGAGTGGAAAACTCAATTTTATTATTGAAAACGTATGAATATTTATACAAATTAGAAGTCACTAACTAAAATGATTTATATTTTGAAACAAATGAAAAAAATATAAAATGCCATATAATGGGTCCCATCTTAGATTCTATATTTCATAGTTCGAACCTCGTGTTTTGTGTAATTAATGAATTTGATAACAACAGTATAATCTAGGTACACCAGAACTGAAATTTTTTGGAAGACTAAAACTACTCTTAACCGTCCAATTCCTAGTCTCGTATTGTCTGTGAATCTGCTTCCATATTCTCTTTATTATACATTGTAGTTCTATTGTTGGAGAAAATTCAGATAAATTATTGCTCCCTGAATCCCATGACCGAGTTGTCGCAACTTTTTTTTTCCGTCCGTCCCAAAAGAAATGTCACATTGCTAAATTAGAAAATAATATTAGTGCAATTTAACCATGTAATGTAATGTACAAACGAGTAGTACACATTCTATAAAAATGTTGATAAATTAAATGCAATATATATTACGGGAGGAAAGGAATAATTTTAAATACAATGTACAAATATATTTTATAAATTTCCTTTATTTGACTAATTAATTAGTTCTTCTTGTGACAAAAAATGTTTGTTTCAAGGTTGTGAATTGGGGCCGATGAGCATTTGGCTTAATGGCATATTCTTTTGCCTTTGACAGGATTCGAACTCCCTCCCTCCCCTACTTTGTATTTGAAATGTTGTAACTTGGAAAAAAAAATTAAAAATTGAGAATTGGAAGCCAATTAGTGATGGCAACGTTGGTCAATTCATTAGATTGGGAGTTGGCTAAGTTGGCCAAAAAAAAATTAAAAAATTGAGAATTGGAAGCCAATTGGTGACGGCAACATTGGTTCATTCATTAGATTGGGAGTTGGCTAATGGGGAGAAGCATGAGGAGCTCAATATGGAAGAAGATTACAAAGGGATTTTAATAAAGGAATTTTATGAAGATCGAGCTTGGTTATGACAATTCAAACACTCTGCAAGAATAATTCCAAAAAAAACCATGAAACACACGATCCGACCTCAATTCTAAATAGCTAAAATTGAGCTGATGAGCATGACACAAGAAACCTTGATCGCGTCAACCAGACTCCACAGACGCACTTAGGCAAGAGTTTTACGCAACAAAGGCTAACAAGATTCAAATTGGTAGAGGTCAGAACAACAACTTCCCCTCATCCTCCGTACAAGCATCTAGAGTATGGATGGGGGCGACAAAAGCAAACTAATATCTATCAACTATCCATTTAAAGGGAACACAATGTACATCCCTCGACTTGGAAGCAAAGCGAGCAGAATAAAGCCTAGCAAGCAGTTTAGCTCCTCATTTGTAATCCAAAAAAAAGGGATTTAGTTGTTGAATTGCATTAGGGGGTCACGGTATGGAACAAACCAAAGTCCTTGCACGGGTTGACCCACTTTAGGTCCCAAGGCCCAAGGACGAACACCAATTGTTGATCTCGTCATACACAATAACGGGCGTGGCCCAGGCTATTGATTATACCAAACAATAGGTCCTTACCTTCTACTCATATATTTTTGATTTAGCTTTCGATCCTTTTCCTCGTTTCCCTTTAACCTTTTGAAATCCATCTTCTTCGTCGTAATAATCTTCAAAATTATCGCCGTCAGCCATTGGAGCCCTCGGATCAACATGAACTCCTCCAACAATACCCCCATAAGTGCGAGCATCATGATATGCCGAAGGAGAAGTAGCAGAAAGACCGCCTTCAGGTTCAGAATCGCATTTTTTCCCGAAGAATAAGAGCTTCTTTTAGGTTTTTTGGGTTTATAAATTTGGGATTAAAATATTTAGGATTTGGCATACGAGCAGCAGAGGAACGTAAGTTAGGAGCTGATGAAGCTTGAATTTGTCTAACCTTTTCTCGAACGAGATTTAGAGCTTCGCTATCCAAAGCAGGAGCCGTCATAGGGAATGGTGAGGCCGTAGACCCATTTTGAATGGCCAAAGCCCCCAACTGCGCTCCAAGCGCAGCAGCTAAGGGTGATTCCCTCACTAATCTAGCAGGAGAGAACTCTTGAGCATCCGCCCGAAGACTATGCTCCTCCGCAGACGGAACAAACCCAGTAGTAACTACTTCAATATCATCAGGCGAACCAATCAACCCCTTTGATTTATCTTCAACAATCATCATTCCTTGAAGATGGCACCCATTACTATCGGTAGTCTCTTTAACTTTATCTGCATAAATAGGAAAGGTCTCAACAGGGTCTTCAAAATTCTTTTCCAATTGAAAAACACTCATTTCTTCTGACTCTTTATCATTCACATCTATCATCACATTGTTATCTTCCACATCAAGAGAGATAATTGGAACATGAATTTCTATACCTTTTTCTTTATTATTTGTTGGTTGTGACGCCACCTTGCATTGCTCTACATATCCATTCGACGAGGAAGGTCTGTAGGAGGAACCATTGTCTGATTAACTTTTTCAACATAAATCTTTTGTTGTTTATCCTTTTGTCCCACGTTATCACCCTTCTTTTGCCCTTCAACAACCCTAACATATTTTTCCCCCGCATCACCATCTCTTGCATCCGTATTCCTTGTTTCAAAACCTCCGCATCATCTCCTTTACCCGCAACACCACTTTTTGGCTTAGGGTGAAGAAAAAAGCACTCATTCATGTCATGCCCCAACTTGTAACAATGCTTACAATATCTTGGGAGATTATCAAATTCAAGAGGCTGCCAAAAACTTGAAAACTCATCACCACAATCAATAAACACTCTAGACGGCAATTTCTTCAGCAAATCAATTTGGACAAGAACTTTAGCCACACTAGGTCTAGATAAATTACAAGTTGCTTGATCAATGGCTAATGGTTCTCCAAATATATTGGCAATAGAAAAAAGACAGACCTTATTAAACATATGAATTGGGAGACCGGGCAAACCAACCCAAACAGGAAAGAGAGACGACTCTTTGTCCGGCCTCCATGAAGGAGTCCAACGAAACACACGCATAGGAAATCTTCCAAGATGCCATTGTTATTTCGCTCAAAGCCGATTGAAGTCACCCTCATGCACAATCTGAATAAGGATATGTTTAGGATCAATATGGCCAAGTTTAAAATCAGCTTTTAACCCGAACTTCAAAAAATGCTGCCTTGTGACTTCCATATATGGTCTTCCATGCGAAAATTTTCCTACCAAGGTATATTTGAACGGCTGGGCCAAAGCATTAATCATATCCTTCGAAAACTTCAAGGATGGCTCACCTTTGTAGGTAGAAACAGGGATCGTATTCAGCGGCGGAGCATGAGTGACATGGGGATCTGAACCTTTCACAATTGATGCGAAAGATTTAGCAGCAGTAGGGGATGACGGCTGGGGAGGGACGGTAGTAGGGTTCAAAGGCGGATTAGGGTTAGGGTTAGGAGGAGGCGAGCCTCCCAAAACAGCAGCACCAGGCGAGGAAGAGGCCATCTGGCCGGAGAAGAAGGAGGTTTGCGGCAACCCTAATTAGGGTTACAGGAAGACGGCGGGTAGAGGGAGGGCTTTAGCATTGAAATACAATTTACAATTGATTTTGAAATCCTAAAAGGCGATTTGATTGACCTTTTTATTTATTTTATTTTCTGTCTTTCTTTAATTATTGTACTTTTGAATTTTAATAAAATTTAGGGGGCATTGCCCTTTTCGCCTAAAAAAAATAAAAAAATAAATAAATAAACCTTCTACTCATATAGAGACTTAAGGGGCCAAAGAAGCTCATGAGTAAGGCCCCAACTCGTCTAGCCTGAATAGGTACTAGCTCGCTACGACTTAGATCCTAACCAAGGATCTAGCTCAACTTATCAATCACGACCTCGAATTTTATGAAGATCGAGCTCTGTCATGACAATTTAAACACTCAGCAAAAATAAGCCCAAAAGAGCTATGAAGCACACGATCCGACCTCAATTCTAAATGGTTAAACTTGAGCTGATGAGCTTGACATGAGAAACCTTGATCGCGTTAACCAGACTCCACATAAGCACTTAGGCAAGAGTTTTACACAACAAAGGCTAACAAGATTCAAATTGGTAAAAGTCAGAACAACAACTGCCCCTCATCCTCCGTACAAGCATCTAGAGTATGGAAGGGGCCCACAAAAGCAAACTAATATCTTTGGACTATCCGATTAAAGGGAACAAAATGTACAACGGGCAAGGAAACGAGTCCCTCGAATTGGAAGCAAAGAGAGCAGAATAATGTCTAGCAAGCAGTTTAGCTCCTCATTTGTAATCCTAAAAAAGGGGATTTAGTTGTTGAATTGCATTAGAGGGTCTCTGTATGGAACAAACCAAAGTCCTTGCTCGGGTTGACCCACTTTGGGGCCCAAGGCCCGAGTACGAACACCAATTGTTGCTCCTTGTCATGTACAACCACGGGTTGGGCCCTGACTATTGATTATACCAAACATGAGCTTGGTAAACATTACTCAAAACGAGCATGCTCTCATAAAAGGTCTTTACCTTCTGCTCGTATATATAGAGACTTAGGGGGCCAAAGAAGCTCGTGAGTAAGGCCCCAACTCGTCTCAGCCGAATAGGTACTAGCTAGGCTACGACTTAGATCATAACCAAGGATCTTGCTCAGCTTATCAATCACGACCTTGAATTTTATGAAGATCGAGCTCGGTTACGACAATTTAAACACTCAGCAAGAATAAGCTCAAAAGAGCCACAAAGCACACGATCCGACCTCAATTCTAAATGGTTAAACTTGAGCTGATGAGTTTGACACGAGAAACCTTGATTGCGCCAACCAGACTCCACAAACGTACTTAGGCAAGAGTTTTATACAACAAAGGCTAACAAGATTAAATTGCTAAAAGTCAGAACAACAACTTCCCCTCATCCTCCGTACAAGCATCTAAAGTATGGAGGGGGCCACAAAAGCAAACTAATATCTTTCGACTATCCATTTAAAGGGAACAAAATGTACAATGAGCATGGAAACGAGTCCCTCGACTTGGAAGCAAAGAGAGCAGAATAAAGCCTAGCAAGCAGTTTAGCTCCTCGTTTGTAATCCTAAAACGAGCAACTCAATTATGAGGTTCAGCCGTAACGCACATTACTCACGTTAGGGGACATAACACTTCATCGACAAGGGGTCGATTCAGCTCGATAAAACACTAAGAGCACTTGGTAAAGTCATCCAATTGCATGTTTTAGCTTTTCATGGATACTTAGTTCAAACAACATTGCTCACATACCTAAGATCGAGATGACAATTCCAGATTACAAATGCGGATATTACAACTTAAATTATATGCTTCCTACTCTTCTCACACGCGAGTAGAAAGTAGGGGGGCACTGAACGAATATAATATCCGCTTATATTTTATTTCTATTATTATATATTAGTCTTATATTATCTCCTAATAATGAGGGATAATTTTCTACACAAATACAAAACCCTAGCAGGATCTTACTCTAATAAGGATTTCAGTATTTCTAGTAATCTAAACCTAACCAAGATTCTATTCTCTAATCTATTTCCATCATTCTTTTTCTTATTTTATCTAAAACCTTTTTACTCCCACACCAAAGGGCATTCGCCGGAGAAGTCCCAACTTAGTTTACGTGTCTATTTTACGTTGTCTGTTGTCCGTCCAAAGTAATCTTTCTGCTGCTTGATCAATCAAGTAAGTCATTCCATAATTTTGGCTCGATCGATCAGGTATTCCATAAAGAGAATTTGTACTACTCATTTCTTCAACTACTTCCATTGCTATAGAGGATTTATCATGGATTACATATTACTTCGTATACAAAATATCGAATTGAAGTATTGCGGTTACATCGTGAATTATTGAATAGATAAGAAAACTTACAAAACATTCTCTAAAAATATATACTCCCTCCGTCCCATTTATAATTTCACCCTTTTGAGCATGACACGCAAATTAAGAAAAAATGTTAGTGGAGAAAGTGTTGTGGGTATAAAAGTAAAATATGAGAGAGAATGAGTGGAGGGAATAGTAAAGTTGATTGGTGTTGTGAGTATAAAAGTAAAGTAAGAGAGAGAATTAGTGGGTGGAATAGTAAATATTATTTGTCATTTTAGGAATGGTGAAGCTTTTAACGGGACACCCGTTTTGGCAAAAGGTGAAGCTTCCAATGGGACGGAGGGCGTATATATTTTGGGGTGTAACTTTTTCTTTTTTGAAATTTTAATATATTTTCACATACCAAATTAAAACAAAGGGTAAAACATGAAAAATCCCTTCGTACCGAAATGACCTATCTACTTTTTTGTAGTCAACACGAACGTATTTTTCGCAATAATTTTAGGTTGATTTAATCATACGATTGAATATCTAAAAATTACTATTATTAGTATTTATAATGGTGTATCAATAATAAATTTTAATTTTTTATTAAAATAATTAAATCAACTTAAATTATTGTCAAAGTACCTTCTTCTTAACAACAAAACAACGTAAAAACATCATTTTGGGACAACGAGAGAGTATAAGCTCAGTTTGTATTTGTAGTTATTTTGATGGGTTTTTTCAGTCTATGGCCTTGGAATATTATTACTTTTCTATTTCTCATATTTTTTCACCAATCAGGCCTTCATTGTATATCCAAAAAAAAACATTTTAAGACTTATAAATATTTAAATGGACAATTACAAATATTCAAACTGATATATTTATTACTTGTTAATAAATAAAATGTCAATGAATGCATGCATTAAAAAAATGCCGGTGTGTGAATGTATTAAAAAATGCCGGTGTGTGAAAAAACTGTCGTCATTGGTAGTTTGAAAAAGTGTCAGTGTTAGTACTTCCTCCACCACTTAATAAATACTCCCTTCGTCCCGGTTGATTTAGGACTTTTTGTAATTTTGAGCGTTCCACCCGACTTAGGACAGCCCAAAATGAAAACCTTAAATCACTATTCTCTCCACTCATTCTCTCTCTTACATTATTTTAATACTCATAACACCATTATAATTTACTATTCCCTCCACTCATTCTCTCTCCTATTTTTAAATTACACTCACAATATTTATCTTTTCCTTAATCCCCGTGCCATTTCAAAAAATCCTAAGTCGACCGGAACGGAGGGAGTATTGTATATTGAACTTTAACTAATATTTAATTAATATTTAATGCTAAATTATACTCCCTCCGTCCCATACTTACATGCCTAGTTTGACTTTTCACGTAAATTAAGGAGAGAGTATTACTCCCTCCGTCCCATTAAGCTTAAGAAGATTCCAATTTGCGCGGGAATTAAGAAATATTATTATAGTATTAGGAGAGAGAATGAGTGGAAGGAGTGTTGTGAGTGTGAAAAATTAAATAGGAGAGAGAATGAGTGGAGGAAATAGTAAATTATAATGTGTTGTGAGTATTAAAATAATGTAGGAGAGAGAATGAGTGGAGAGAATAGTGATTTAAGGTTTCCTTTTTGGGATTTCTTAAGACTTATGGGACGCCCAAAATGAAAAGTTTTCTTAAGACTTATGGGACAGAGGGAGTATATTGAAAGTGTTGTGAGTGTGAAAATAAAATAGGAGAGAGAATGAGTGGAGGGAATAGTAAATTATAATGGTGTTGTGAGTATTAAAATAATATAGGAGAGAGAATGAGTGGAGGGAATAGTAAAGATTCATTTCCATTTTAGGAAATGTGCACGTAGGTTTGGGACGCCCAAAATGGAAAGTGTGCACCTAGGTATGGGACGGAGGGAGTATATCTTTATGAACATTTAAAAATAGTGTTTCGATTGATATATCAATAATCATTTTCAGAATGGGAACAAAATAATCAAATTTTCATTTTTTTTTTTTTTTGTTAAAGTTCAACTTGATTGATGAAATGCGACATTTTTTCTGGAACAGGAGAAGTATAAAAAAGAGTGGGTGTTAAAAAGTATCCGTTCTAGTGTTGTTAAAGAATGTTAATGATAGTGATAATTAGCCCCTATGAAAACGTGAGTTTTATAGGAACATAATCATATAATTATGTTTTCTTATTTCATTATACTTCTATTATGGTAAGAAGATTTTGAGACTTTTATGGAAGATTTATAAGTATCCTACTTTGACTAGGAGATTGTATATATGTAAATATCTTTTATTTATGTACATAGTTTTATAATAGGACTAACCTACTAATAGTTTATTTCTTTGTGAGTGTGTTTATGTTTTCGTATAGGAAAAGAGATCTCACAAAGGAAGATGTTGATTGCTTGAAGATCTTCTCCATGGTGCACTATAAATACAAGGCATTCAGCACATGAGAAGACACGGATTTTAGAGAGAAAATTACATATTCTTCATAGTATTCGACATTGTGTTTTTAGGTTGTGAGTGAAGGTTGTGCCTTACATCCGTAACTCACATCTAGTTTTTCATAGAGTTCTCTTGTTTTACTTCTGACTAGAATAGATCCTACTTGGAAAAGGGGAGTTGTTCTTATCGTAGAAGGTGATTAGAACTCGTTTAGTATTTTCATATTTTAGTTTTTCACTTATTTGTTTTTGTAAGCAACAAAAGTTTTTATAGTGAAAAGTTTTTGGGCGTAAGCCTTGTTTGCTGATCACACAGATCAGTAAGCGTAAATAATTCTTGAGTTATTTTATTTTAATTGTTTTATTCCGCTGCATTATTTGTGGATGTGTGGACAGTTGTGAGACACATCTGTACTCACATCTGTTGTCTGTTGTGTGATTAAAGTTTCCTAGCTACACGAAACTTTCAATTGGTATCAAAGCCAACTCTCGATATATTACTGAGTGTTGATCCAGAAAGTGTAGTCATTATGGAATGCCAAAATCACCAAAACAGGCCTCCTGTCTTGGATGGCTCAAATTATTCTCTTTGGAAGTCTAAGATGCGAAATTACATCAAAAGTATTGATGAAAGAGCTTGGATGTGTATCCTTGTTGCTTGGCAACCTCCTACTGTGGAGAAAAAACCCCCTTCTGGTGTTGGTGAGTCTATTTTCGAAAGAAAACCTGAAGATCAATGGACTCTTGAAGAAATTCTTTCTGTAAATTATAATTCAAAGGCTATGGGTGCTATTTTCAGCCATGTTTCTGGGAATATGTACAAACTTATAACTAATGAGAGTATAGCCAAGGCTGCTTGGGATATTTTGCAAACTCAATGTGAGGGAGCACCAAGTGTGAAAGCTACCAGGCTTAGAATTTTAATGGATAGGTTTGAGTTACTTCGAATGGAAGAAATTGAGGACATTGTGTCATATGCTGCTAAGATTCATGAGATTTCAAATGAATGCACAAGTCTTGGAGAATCAATCTCCAATGCAAGACTTGTAAGTAAGATCTTAAGGACCTTACCTGAGAAGTTTAACATAAAAGTAGCTGTGATTGAGGAAACAAAAGACACAAGTAGTGTAGGTCTAGACACAATCGTAGGAATCCTGACTGTGTTTGAGCTAAACCTTGAAGCCCAGAAAAAGAACAAAACTCACAGTCTTGCTCTCAAGAGTGCTGCTGCATTACCAAAAGAGCTTGTGGAATTATCCTCTGAGATTGACAAGTCAAATCTTGAAGATGAGGATGTAGCTTTTATTTCTAAGAAATTCAGTTCTATACTGAAAAATAAAAGGATAAGCAAATTTCCAAATAGATCTACTCCCAGTGCTGCTGAGAAGCCAAAACCTAGCACTGACACTGGATTCAAGAAACCAAGCTTTGAAAATAAATCATCTGAGTCTGTCCAATGTAGGGCATGTCGTGGCTTTGGTCATTATGCCAATGAGTGTGCTAACACACTTAAAAAGAAGGGAATGAGCTTAACTGCTACCCTTAGTGACAGTGAGGAAGAAGATGAAGTAGCTAACATGTCTATTATCAATTGCCATTCTGTGTTTAATGCTTTCTGTGCAGATATAGAAGATGAAGTTCCTGAAAATTCCTTGGATGTGGTCTCAGATGTGTACACATCTTGTGACACATCTGACATGATGCTGAACTGTTTCACAGTAGAAGGAGATTCTGATAATGAAGATGAAGATAGGGACATCCCCTATGAGGAACTTTTTGCAACATACAAGGAATTACTGATGGATGTGGTTTTACCCATCCAAAAGATATACTCGTATTTCCTAGCTTATTTGATGCTCGAAACCTTGAGAATTTAATGTATTTTCTAGTGTTTTGAAAGTACAGGGGTTGAAGTGCAACAATATTGAAAACAGAGAATTGGAGCATACTTTGGAAGTTTTTGGATCAAATTGCAATTTTGGAAAATTTGGGACTAAACGGAAATTACGAAGTTCAAGGACCAAAGTGGAAATAGTGAAAATTCAGGGACTAAATGGGAAATATGGAATTTTTGGATGAATTTAATATATAAAAATTCCTGGGTTAAAATGAAAAATAAAATCCTAAAGAGCAAAGTGCAAAAGAATTCATTAGAGTGGTCAAAGTGCGACGGCAAAATTGCGGGACGAAACAAATAATAAAATTGGTACAAATCATTTTTTCCAAGGCAGTGGCCGGCCATTGTTAGGCCATTTGGGGCCAAGGCAAATGCTGAATGCCGGCCAAATCTAGCTGATGGGCCAAGGAAATTGGGCTTGGCTGAAAACCAAAGCTGGGCCAATGAAATTTAGAGCAGGCGCACGCCCGGGTCCAGTGGGCGCACGTCCGAAAGTATCCTGATTGAGTACAGGCGTACACCTGGTCTCAGTGGGCGCGCGCCCGGTATGTACGGACAGATGCAGCCAGTTTCCTTATTTTGGAAGGATTCTAAAGATTTTCCACAGATTTGCACAGAATCAGCCACGGATTTCGAGAGATCTTCTATTTTGACTAGGATTTTGACCCTAATTAGTTTCCAAAAAGGATTTCCACCTCCCTCCTCCTATATAAACAACCCTAGACTAGTTTTGTATCATCTTTGATCTTTTATCTTTTTCTTTTGGGATCTTTGGATCTTTTGATTTTTATCATTCTCTCTCTATATTTTTAGTTTAGGTTTTTATTTATTTATGAAGATGAAAGAACAAGGTTTTGCTTTGTTTATTTTAATGGCCATTCAAGGCTAAATTATTTGATTCATGGATTGAGGTGAGTAACAATTTGACCTTTATGCTAGGATTTTAATTCTTCCTATCTCTTTTTCGTTCTTGTTCTTCTCAACGGTTTTAATTTTGTTCTTGAGATCAATTGTCTTGACCTACCGGAATATACTTTTGACCTCTTGAATTTATTTGGATACAAACCATTGCACTTGCGTGGATGAATTGTAATTTGACCATTGTTGAGAAGAATAGATTCAATTGAGGACCTACCGGAAATCAAACGAATCTAGATTCTATTGTTCTTAAGTTTTTAATTGAAATTCTTGAATGTTTATATTGACCTACCGGAATATATGAACATGATAGAGTTATTAGGGTTCTAATGTTCTTATTGACCTACCGGAATATATGAACATCTTAACCCTATATTTTTGTGAACGAACCCAAGAATGAGATTGAATCCTTTTTACATGAAATAAAAAGCATAAAGTGATAATTGTTATGATCCCCAATCCATGAATCCCTTGTCTCTTATTATTTTTAATTTATTTATTTTGCTTTCTTAGTTTTATAATTCAGTCAAATCAAAAAAAAACCCTTTTCCCTTTTTGTTTCGTTTACACTAATTAAATCAATTTGTTAAAGCACACGAGTCTCTGTGGTTCGACCCTTACTTTTGTACGTTGCTCCTTCGGTAACTTGTACACTTGCAAGGTTTTTATTACACAGTGAAATTTTATCCATCAAGTTTTTGGCGCCGTTGCCGGGGACTTGTTGTGATTCTTAACAAGTTTATTTAATCGGTGCATGTTTGGTCGCCGGTCATTGGATCCTAATTTGGTTCCTTTGAACGACGATATAGACCAAGTTGAGAGAGGCATTCCCTCTACTCAAGTGAGCGAGACTGATTCTGAAACTTCTGTCACCGAGACAGAGGTAACTTTGAGTGAATTAGAAACTTCTTCCACCGAGGGAGAAGAATTTGAAATTGATATGGCTTTGCAAGCACCCACCATGGATGCCTTCTCTAGGCCGCGGGTGGACACATCTGTGTCATGCATTGTGTTGACTGATGCAACAAAAAGTTATGAGGTAAAAGGCCATCTGTTTAACATGATCCATCAATTTCATGGCCTCGCCTCTGAAGATTCTTTGAATTTCTTGAGGGAATATATGATGATTGTGTCTAGTTTCCCATTGAGAGACGGTGTGACTGATGAGCACTTAAGACTAAAATGCTTTCCCTTTGCGTTGAGGGATAATGCTAAGCAGTGGCTCATGTTGCTCCCACCTAGGAGCATTAATACTTGGGATGAATTGCATGATAAATTTTTGAGAAAATACTTCCCACATGCCACATTAGCCACCTTTAGACAAAAAATCATTGGGTTCACACAGGACTCATTTGAGGCATTTCATGAAGCATGGGACAGATTTAAGATGCTTTTGGTGCAATGTCCCCACCATAATTTTCCTTTGCCTTTATTGCATCAAACTTTCTATGGGGGGTTGACACAAGCCGATCAGGCTATGGTGGATAACGCAGCCGGAGGCTCTTTAGGAGCCAAAACTGCGGATGAGACCCAAAATCTATTTGAGAGATTAGCATCTAATTCTCAACAAAAGGGGTCAAGGGGTAAAACAAATAGTGTGAATGGAATAGGGTCGAGTGATGAGATTTCAAAACAAATTGCGCTTCTTAATCAAAAATTTGATAAGTTGGCCATGAGTAGTACTTTCAATTCTGCTTCCAATGTGTCATCTGTTGGTAATGTAATGCATGATAGTTGTGTAACTTGTGGTTCTAACACTCACTCTTATGAAGTTTGCCCCACCACTAGTCCCCATTTATATAATCATGAGCAGGTGCAGACGATGCAGTCATATATGCAAAGGTTCCCACCAAGCAACAATATTCAGTACGGGAATGCATACAATCTAGGAGGGCAAGCAGGACCGAGACATCCCAACCTGTCATGGGGTGGAAATCAACCGAATAAAACTCTCCATCCCCAACCACCACCTCAGGGGCCCTTTGAGAGGAATAGAGAGCCTTGGGAAGAGCCCATGATGCATTTAAAGATGGAGCAACAACAGTACAAGATGGAACAACAACAAGCCTTCAGAAATCATGAGGCTGCCATGCAGAAGTTACAAACCCAAATTGGACAGTTGGTGGAAGCGGTACAAAGCCAAAGACAAGAAAATTTTCAAAATCCACCAGAGCAAGCCAAGTCTATAGTGACTATTTGGGATGAAAGTGATGAGATTGAGGAGGTATTTCTTTCTTCCCTTGATAATTTTGAATGTGATAATATTGATAATGTTAGTGAGGAAGAGGATGAGATTGGGGAGGGTCAATATGTATTTTCTGCATTAAATTTAGAAACCCCTCCTCCCAATGTTGTGAAAACCACACCCCAGAGAGGTGTGGAGTTTGAAAAGATTAAACATGTTCAAAAAGATCCCGGGTGTTTCACTATCCCAATTTCTTTAGGGGGTAAAAATTTTAAAGGTTTGTTGGATCTTGGGGCAAGTGTTAATGTGATGCCCTTTCATGTTTTTAGAAGTTTGGGGGTATGTGAGTTGAAACCACCCATGAGAGACTTGCAATTGGCGGATCTCTCAATCAAAAGACCTTTAGGGGTTATTGAAGGGGTGTTGGTTAAAATCGATAAAATCATTATCCCTATTAACTTTTATGTGATGTGTATGGAGGGATCAAGTGAGGAACAACTGAAAACTCCCATTCTGCTTGGGAGGCCATTTATGTTTGAAACTAAGGCCACCATTGATGTGTGTCAAGGGGTTGTGTCCTTGAGAGGTATGAGGGAGGAATGTAAATTTTGTATGCTTAAAAATGATAAGAAACCCTCCCCCACAGAAGGTTTTGTAGGAGCCATAACCGATTTTCCAATTGTCAAATATGATGTGAATGGATGTGAGAAAAGTGGGGATAATGCGGACGTGTGCCCCTTGGCTAGTAACATTAAAGCCGACCAATACTCTAGGAGTAACGGGTCGTATCACTCCCCACATGACTCCCATAAAGAGTCGATTTCATCACATCTACCACAAGGGCATTCAAAACTTAAAGTTAGAGAGGAGAGTTATTTGCTTGATTTATCTGAGACTATTTTTGCTAATATTTTTGCTCAAGATAACCTCTTTGATCTTGTTGAGGAAGATGTTCCGCAGGTGAAGGAACAAACTAAGTTTGGGGGCAAGAGCCCCAACAAAAAGAAAAGAAAAAGGGTGAAGCATAAAGCACCCAAAGTTCCGTGGGCTCCACCTGAATTAATTAAGAAAGGGACCTACGCATGGAAGGAAGTGGGTGTTTGTGCCCGAGAAAATCAAAAGTGGTCAAAGGGCCGAAAAGCAAAGGCCAAATCCATTGAGGCCAATCTCAACCCCAAGTAAGTAGGGGCAATGGTCGGGCTAACGACCTTAACCAAATGCGCTAATTGGGAGGCAACCCAAGTAGGTACGTTTTATTTGCTTTATTTATTTGTTTTGTTGTGTCATATTGTCCTTTGAATCCAAGGCATGTTTTTGTTCTCTTTGCTATGAGGACATAGCATGTTTTGAGTTTGGGGGTAGATATCTCTCCGAGTTTGTGGGTTTATAGGGGAGTGTATATAGTGTCACCCTTCAAAAAAAAAATAGAAAAATTTAAAAATTTTGTTCTCATTATATGTTTGGAAGTTGGCCAACGTCTGTGATGATTTGAGGGAGTTTTTGATTGAGTTTTGCTAGTTTGTGCCAATTTGAATATGTTAATTAGAATTGCATTAATACATGTAAAACACAATTGCACCACCATTCACTTCCATTATTTTTTCTTGATCATTATTACCAATTTAGGAGACCTTTATAGGATCACTTTGACATTCTCGGGGTCCCTAGAACATGTTTGCATGACTGTCAATAACACATCAATTAGGCTATTCGGGAAGTGATATGTGGCTATTTCTTTGAACCCTATTTGTGAGCCTTTAACTTTCTCGTCACTTATATAAAAATTTTCCGCTAGAACCCCTTTTGAGCTTGAAAAAGAATGGAATCTCTCACAAAGTGGGAGGTTATTTTAGACCACCATTCGCCTTCTTTTGTACCCTCATTATCCTACCCTTTTAACTTATACACTATTTTCCCACCTTTTCAAGAAAGTGAAACTAGGAAATGAATTGGGATATTTGGGGAATGTTTGGAAAATCAAGGGTTGAGTGGAAAGTGGTCATGAAAAGAAAGAAAAGGGCTATGAATTGTTATGTAATAAAAAGAGGGGCTTGAGCAAAATAGCGAATGCACATTCTCCGTGATATATTTGTGCAAAGAAAAAAAAAATGAAAAGAAAAAGTTGAAAAAAAAAGAAAAGAAAAGAAAAGAAAAAAAAAAAGAAGAAGAAGTGCCTTGCCCTCTCTAATATTGAAGTGGAAAGTGATCAAAAAGAAAGAAAGGTGATCAACCCCAAGTTTGAAAGTATGCAAAATTATAAGTTTGGGGGTTAAATCAATGGGTTGGCTTGGAGCGGAGTGATAATTTCAATGTGAGGATGTATGACGAAGACTTTCTAGTTTCACTTGCTTGACTTCGTATGTCCTTATCTTCATTTGTAACCGTGAACCTAGCCCGCGTTTATCGCGATACATTACAAACCATAAAGCCATATTTGATCCCTAAAGAGTAGCCGGGTTGACAGTTTTGTTTAAATATGCATATGAGTGTCCCTTGTGCAGAAATTTCATCTTAGTATCATTGATTTAGAGCATGTGGTTAGTGACCCTATAAAATATCTTACTTTGGTGACAATGATCTCCCATATTTCATTCATCATTCAGGTCGAGGTGGAAAATTGTGGGTTAGATGCATTAATGTAATTGTAATTGCATATTCTTATTGGCACTCGTTTAGCATATTTAAGTGAGAATCTGAGACTTGATTGGACGACAACCTTGTATGTAGTGAGAACATATCAAAAATATTTTCTGTTGATTGTTTTTATTTGTTAGGATAGTTTTGTTTTTGTTTATTTCTTTTGTTTTACTCGAGGACGAGCAAAAGATAAGTTTGGGGGTATTTGATGGATGTGGTTTTACCCATCCAAAAGATATATTTCCTAGCTTATTTGATGCTCGAAACCTTGAGAATTTAATGTATTTTCTAGTGTTTTGAAAGTACAGGGGTTGAAGTGCAACAATGTTGAAAACAGAGGATTGGAGCATACTTTGGAAGTTTTTGGATCAAATTGCAATTTTGGAAAATTTGGGACTAAACGGAAATTACGAAGTTCAAGGACCAAAGTGGAAATAGTGAAAATTCAGGGACTAAATGGGAAATATGAAATTTTTGGATGAATTTAATATATAAAAATTCCTGGATTAAAATGAAAAATAAAATCCTAAAGAGCAAAGTGCAAAAGAATTCATTAGAGTGGTCAAAGTGCGACGGCAAAATTGCGAGACGAAACAAATAATAAAATTGGTACAAATCATTTTTTCCAAGGCAGTGGCCGGCCATTGTTAGGCCATTTGGGGCCAAGGCAAATGCTGAATGCCGGCCAAATCTAGCTGATGGGCCAAGGAAATTGGGCTTGGCTGAAAACCAAAGCTGGGCCAATGAAATTTAGAGCAGGCGCACGCCCGGGTCCAGTGGGCGCACGCCCGAAAGTATCCTGATTGAGTACAGGCGTACACCCGGTCTCAGTGGGCGCGCGCCCGGTATGTACGGACAGATGCAGCCAGTTTCCTTATTTTGGAAGGATTCTAAAGATTTTCCACAGATTTGCACAGAATCAGCCACGGATTTCGAGAGGTCTTCTATTTTGACTAGGATTTTGACCCTAATTAGTTTCCAAAAAGGATTTCCACCTCCCTCCTCCTATATAAACAACCCTAGACTAGTTTTGTATCATCTTTGATCTTTTATCTTTTTCTTTTGGGATCTTTGGATCTTTTGATTTTTATCATTCTCTCTCTATATTTTTAGTTTAGGTTTTTATTTATTTATGAAGATGAAAGAACAAGGTTTTGCTTTGTTTATTTTAATGGCCATTCAAGGCTAAATTATTTGATTCATGGATTGAGGTGAGTAACAATTTGACCTTTATGCTAGGATTTTAATTCTTCCTATCTCTTTTTCGTTCTTGTTCTTCTCAACGGTTTTAATTTTGTTCTTGAGATCAATTGTGTTGACCTCTTAGGAATATACTTTTGACCTCTTGAATTTATTTGGATACAAACCATTGCACTTGCGTGGATGAATTGTAATTTGACCATTGTTGAGAAGAATAGATTCAATTGAGGACCTACCGGAAATCAAACGAATCTAGATTCCATTGTTCTTAAGTTTTTAATTGAAATTCTTGAATGTTTATATTGACCTACCGGAATATATGAACATGATAGAGTTATTAGGGTTCTAATGTTCTTATTGACCTACCGGAATATATGAACATCTTAACCCTATATTTTTGTGAACGAACCCAAGAATGAGATTGAATCCTTTTTACATGAAATAAAAAGCATAAAGTGATAATTGTTATGATCCCCAATCCATGAATCCCTTGTCTCTTATTATTTTTAATTTATTTATTTTGCTTTCTTAGTTTTATAATTCAGTCAAATCAAAAAAAAAACCCTTTTCCCTTTTTGTTTCGTTTACACTAATTAAATCAATTTGTTAAAGCACACGAGTCTCTGTGGTTCGACCCTTACTTTTGTACGTTGCTACTTCGGTAACTTGTACACTTGCAAGGTTTTTATTACACAGTGAAATTTTATCCATCAATTACATACAGATTGGATGAAAAGATTGGACAAGATTGAGGTACTTGTTAAGGTAAATAAATCTCTTTTTGATAAATTAGCTGCTTGTGAAGATGAGAAAGCTGTACTTTCAAAGAAAAATGATGTTCAAAAAGATACTATTGCAAGACTTGAAGTCCTTGTGACCAAAAGAGAGGTTGACCTTGAAAAATTCAAGAATGAATGTGAAAAAGCTGAAAATACTTTTACCAAGTTAAATAAAAGTAAGATGAAAATGGAAGAAGCTTTTACTATGGGTCAACGTAACAAAATTGGTTTAGGTTTTGAAACACCTAATTTTGTAAAGGAGGGGTGTGAGGCTTCTACTTCAAAAGGTGTGAAAAAACAAGTTTTTAAAGAAAAGATCCTTTTGAGTGAGAAAAAACCTAGGAAGAGACACTACATATGTCACTATTGCATGAATCCTGGTCATATTAGACCCTTCTGTTACAAACTGAAGGCTGATAAAAAATCTGGTCACTTCAATCAGCCTCAGATGTGTGAGAAGATGTATGCACATCCTAACACACATCCTGGTAATATGAGACCTCTGCAACCCAAAAAGAAAGCTGTAAAGCAGTGGGTGGCCAAATCAATTACCACCTGCAATGTTGTTTACTCTTCCCTCAAGAGTACTATCTCTGGCTCTTGGTATTTTGATAGTGGGTGCTCTAGGCACATGACTGGAAACCAAGCAGTCCTTCTAGACTATGAATTGATTAATGGAGGGAAATTAAATTTTGGTGGAGGTGCTCAAGGAAATATTATTAGGAAAGGAACCCTAGATGTTAAGGGTCTCCCAAAATTGCACAATGTGTACCATGTGGAAGGCTTGAAAGCCAACCTAATAAGCATCAGTCAACTATGTGATGATGATCTGTTTGTGAAGTTTGATAAGCACTTATGTGAAGTGTTTGATAAGGATAATAAATGTGTGTTTACTGGTCCAAGATCTGCTGATAATTGTTATCAATTTGGTGACAATCTTTCTTGCCTAAGCTCAAAAGCTAATGATGTCAATCTGTGGCACCAAAAATTAGGGCATGCTAGTTGTAGAACTCTGGAAGAACTTCAAAGGTTTGAAGCTGTGAAAGACCTCCCTAAACTGAAATTTAAGAACCCTGATGTCTGTAGTTCATGTCAAAAGGGAAAGCAAACAAAAGCATCACATAAAAAGGTCCAACAGTGCTCCACATCTAGATGTTTGGAGTTGATTCATACTGATTTGATGGGACCTATTGAAGTGGAAAGCTTTGGTAGGAAAAAAGTATAACTTTGTTTGTGTTGATGATTATTCTAGGTACACTTGGGTAATGTTCTTAAGAGAGAAATCTGAAACCATTGGTGAATTCAAAAATTGGTACAAAAGGGTTAGAAATCTTTATGGTCTTAAGGCTGTGAGGATTAGGTCTGACCATGGCACTGAATATGAGAACCAAATGTTTACTAATTTTTGCAATTCTAAGGGAATCACTCATGAGTTTTCTGCACCAATAACCCCACAGCAGAATGGAATTGCTGAAAGAAAGAATAGAACCTTGCAAGAAATGGCTAGGGTCATGCTAAGTTCTAAAAACTTGTCCAAGAAATTTTGGGCAGAAGCTTTAAACACTGCTTGTCATATTGGCAATAGAGTGTTCTTGAGGATTGGTAGCACTGTCACTCCATATCAAATTCTCCTTGGAAAGAAACCAACTGTGAAGTACTTTCATGTGTTTGGATGTATTTGTTACATTCTCAATGATAGAGAATACTTGTCCAAATTTGATTAAAAAAGTGACAAAGCAATTTTCATGGGATATTCCACAAATAGTAGAGCTTACAGAGTCTTTAATCTCAAAACTAAAACCATTATGGAATCTACTAATGTTATATTTGATGACTCACTTGATCTTAACCTCAAGACTGTTGAGGATGATGTTTCAGGTTGCTTGCTGGACTGGAAGAATGAAGAAACAGGTGCTGAAAAAGCAAAAGAAACTTCCAGTGCTGATAAACATAATGAACCTGATAAGGATGTAACCAAGGATGTGGACACATCTGCCTCCACATCTGAACCCACATCTGCTCCCACATCCACTCAAACTCCTGTAACTGAGGACAGTTCCTCTGATTCTGATCAGGATGATGCTCTAGAAGGTAATGTGGATGGGTGTGTGGATAGATCAAAGGATATTCCTTCTAAAATTCAGAAAAATCACCCCACTTCACAAGTTGTGGGAGATGTGCATTCTCAAGTGAGAACTAGACAAAAGGATAAAGTTGATTATAGAAAGATGGCTGGTTTATGGAGTTGCTCCTCAGCATACTCCCAGGTAAGCTTCTGTTGTTTTGTTTCTAAGATTGAACCTAAGAATATTACTGAAGCATTGAAAGATGCTGATTGGATTCTTGCTATGCAAGATGAATTGATTCAATTTGAAAAGAATGAGGTGTGGACTCTTGTTCTTAGACCCTCACATGGTAATGTCATAGGAACCAAATGAATTTTCAAGAACAAAACTGATGAGCAAGGTGTGATCACTAGAAATAAAGCTAGGTTAGTTGCTCAAGGTTATACTCAAATTGAGAGAATTGATTTTGAGGAGACATTTGCTCCTGTTGCAAGAATTGAGTCCATTAGGCTTTTGTTAGCCATTGCTTGTCACCTCAAGATTACTCTACATCAAATGGATGTTAAGAGTGCTTTTCTAAATGGGATATTAAATGAGGAAGCCTATGTTGAACAACCTAAAGGCTTTGTGGACTCCAAGTATCCTAACCATGTGTATAAGCTAAAGAAAGCTCTGTATGGGCTAAAGCAAGCCCCTAGAGCTTGGTATGGTAGGTTGACTGACCATTTGCTTCAACTAGGATTCAAGAGAGGTGAGGTTGACAAAACACTTTTTGTGAGGAAAAATAAAAGGGAGATTCTTGTGGCACAAATCTATGTAGATGATATTGTGTTTGGGTCAAATTTTGACCCTATGCTAGCTGAATTTGTGGATAGCATGACTTCCACATTTGAGATGAGTATGGTAGGTGAGTTGAACTTTTTCTTAGGCTTACAGATTAAGCAATTCAAAGATGGCATGTTCATCTCACAGTCTAAGTATGCCAAGAATCTTGTGAAAAAGTTTGAGCTTGAACACTCTTCACATCAAAGAACCCCAATGGGATCTTCCCAAAAGCTAAGTCATGATTCAGAAGGTGAGAGTGTTGATCAAACCCTTTACAGAAGCATGATAGGAAGTTTGCTTTACCTCACTGCAAGTAGACCTGACATTATGTATAGTGTGTGCCTCTGTGCTAGATACCAAGACAACCCTAAGGTGTCCCATCTGAAAGCCCTGAAAAGAATCATTAGATATGTGAGTGGGACTGTGAACCTAGGACTGCATTACTCTAAAGAAACAAACACCAATTTGGTTGGGTACACTGATTCTGATTGGGCTGGAAATAGTGATGATAGGAAGAGTACCACAGGTGGATGTTTCTACTTAGGAAATAACCTTGTGTCCTGGTATAGTAGAAAGCAGAATTGTGTGTCCTTATCCACTGCTGAGGCTGAGTATGTTGCCCTTGGGAGTTGCTGCACACAACTGCTTTGGATGAATCAAATGTTGAAAGATTATGGATTGAATAGCAAAGTTTTGACTGCTTTTTGTGATAACAAAAGTGCCTTGGACATATCTAAAAATCCTGTCCAACATTCTAGAACAAAATACATTGATATTAGACATCATTTTATTAGGGATCTTGTAGAACAAAAAACTGTGTGTTTGGAATTTGTTGGGACTGAAAATCAATTGGCTGATATATTTACAAATGCATTAGATTTGGAGAGATTTTCCTCCTTGAGGAAGTCTCTTGGCTTGTGTGATATCTAAGGCTGTGAGGCCAAATGTGTCGCACATCCTCTAACACATCTGTATATTAGATTAACTGAAAAAAAAATTATAAAAATAAAAATCAAAAAAAAACTCATGCATTAGCACGAAATTTCTCAGTGTGGTCACTTGTGAGTCTTCATCTTGACATTGTTTTTGATCACTTAATTGTGAGCACTTCCTGTCCATGTCATCTTTTGATGACTTGGTATAACCTTCCTAGGTATCTCACAGTGGGTGCTAAAAGAAAAAATATATGTGTGAGAAACAGCTGCTTCACCCTTAGTATGAAGCCATACCATTGTGATCAAGTGATTCTCATAAGAAAACTTGAAATCAAACTTGATAAGATCATTGGGAAAAAGGGCTATCTTTGGGATCAAGTAAAGTGAAAGCTACTCACAATGCAAAAATCCACAACAAAATATTGGTGGATGCATCCTAGAGGCTGTGCAGATTGATTATTGCTCATTGACTTTTTGTGATCTAAATGTGTCCCTAAATGTGGCTCAAATCCTATACCACATCCATAAGCTGAGATTTTTCCATCACCTGTGTGTTTGCATCATGCTAGGCATACTGAATGTTTTAGGACATATAGGAGCTTTGTAAATATACTAGTTAATTAATTTTCCTTCTTAATTTATTCTTTGATTATATAGGTTTTTGATCTCCAATATCTTTCATGAAAGAAAAGGTGTGTATCATTCCTTGTTTGAAAAGGTTGGAAAATTCGTTTGGGATTGTGTTTTTAAATAAAGATATGGCTGAAATATTTTTGTTTCCATAAAAATCTATCAAAATCTTGTTTTATTTTAATCTCCTATTTCTTAGAAGGTGGTTGTGTGTGGTAACCTCAAAGGTTTCTAGCCGTTGGAGGACTCCTAAGGAATTTAGGTTGTGTGAAACCTTTTTGGAGAAGAATTCCAAGTTTCAGTTGGAAAGGGGGAGCTGTGAGTATTTATGAGACCTCACATCCGTCCCATCCCCCATAAACCCTTGCTAAAACCTTTTGTTCTTCCTTTTCTTTGCACACAATCACACACACATTGCATTAATTCCTCCTTCTACTGTTCAACCTAACCCAGTTCTTCTGATTAAATGGCCGATCACTCCAACATTCGCGAAGAAGATGTTCTTGACGTTGTTCCAATCTCTGTAGCTAAAGGAGAAGCTTCCATTGTCGTCAACCCTGCTATTTCAAAATTCCTTGCTGAATTTGCTTCTCCCTCATCCTCAACTGAACCAATCATGGAAGCTCCGTCCCCTAAATCCCCTACATTGGAACCAACTTCTGAAAATCCTAAGGCTCCAACCTCTCCGGTGATTCCACCATCGGTTGTCGCCCCTGTTTCGCCCTCTGTAGAACCTTCTTCAACCAAGAAGAGGAAGCTTGCCCAAGCTAAACCCCTGAAGCAAGATGCGATTCCTGTGCCCCAACGCAATCTACGTCGATCGCATAGGGTTAGGAAGCTGTCAGAATCTGAAAAGGCAAAGAACCTGAAGAAACCAGGTGGGAAGCCCTCTACTGCCATTGCTCTTGAAGAAGATGAAGAAGAAGAAGAGATAATTGCTCCTCTTGTTAGGACTAGGGCTCAATCTTCAATTCCTCCTCCCTTAGTTGTTGATCCTGTCCCTGTTATTACCCCTTCTGAAAATATTCCCCATGCTGAACCCATTGATCATGTTCCATCATCTCCTGTTATGTCTTCTGATCCCATTATTCCCATTCCTGCTCCTTCCCCTGTAATTGATGCTCCTTCTCCTGTGGTTGATGCCTCTATTCCTGTTGTTGATACTTCTGCTCCTGAGGCTTCAAATCTTGTTGAAGATCTTATTGTTTTTAGTGATGAGGAGCCTTTGGCTAATATCTTAATGGAGCTAAAAGGAAAGAAAAAGGAGGCTGCTACTGATTTAGAGCCTATTGATGAAGAGGCCTATGAATCTGATTCAAGCTATGACAGTGATGATACTGCATCTGATGTGAATTTCAAGCTAGGGAGAGATGAGTTGGAACAAGAAAAAGAGGACCAAGAAATAGATTCCTCTCCTGATACTGAGGTAGAGTCCATCAAAATTTCATCCCCTGCAAAGGATGTGTTTGAGGATGTGCACACATCCAGACGCACATCTACAAGGAAGAAATCTGAAAAGGGTAATTCTTCAACTCTCTCCATTACCTCTACCCCTAAACCCTTTTCCAAGAAATTCTTGACCAAAAATGCCTCTGATAGGTTTGGCCTAATTTCTTCTAAGGCTTTTATTGTGGAGATGAAAAGAGATAGGGAAAATTTTTTCAATTTGGGAATTGATAAATTTTTTGAAGAAAGAGGCTTGTTCTTAACTGTTGATCACCCTCTCCCTTTCTATCCTAAGATGGTATATGAATTTTATGCCAATTTGACCAAGGGACTAGATAGATGCTCCTCTCCCCTCTCTGTCTATGTTAGAGGAAAGTTTGTTCCCTTTTCCCCTATCATAATCAATGACTTTCTTGGTTTGGATAATATCTTGGATGACCTAGTTTCTGTCTCTGATGATGAGCTTGTGTCTGCCATCACCCATGGAAAGGTGACCACATGGCCTGTGAAGCCAAAAGATTTGGGAAGTGGCTCTTTATCCTCTCTCTACTGTTTTCTCCATTCTATTCTTGTTGCCAATCTTTGCCCCTCAAATAACAAGACTTCAGTTACTAGGGTGCAAGCTCTCCTTCTTTATAGATTGGGCATTAAGAGAAATATCAACTTTGGAGATTTTATTTTTAGAAAGATTTGTGACTATGGAGAGTCGCCATCTATGAAGTGGTCCTTACCCTATCCCTCTCTAATATCTCAAATCCTGATAGCCAATGGAGTTAAGCATGAGAAAGGAGAAGAAAAGTTTGATAAATTTGCTGTGTTTAAGGAATCCAAAACTCTTCTAGACCCTAAGCAAAGACATGTTGATCTCCCTTTGGGTGCTGTACCTGAAATTGATATGCCAGATGTGGACACATCTGAACCCACAGCTGATGATCCTTTTGAGGCTCAAATAAAAGATTTGGATGCTGAAATTGCAGCTGCTGAATCTCAAGTTCAAACCTCCACTGCTCATGCCAACAACCTCAAAGCCCTTAAGGATAGACTTCTCAGGTGGCATGCTAAACTTTCTAGTCAAAAAGGGGGAGAATCAAGCTCTGTACCTGCTGGTGATGCTACTGGAAATAGAAAATGGGATGCTGCTGTATCTGCTGCTGGCTGGAAGCAGTGGAAACTTTAATTTAGGGGAAGAAAGTTTTTGTTGCTTTTGCTTGGATGGTTGCTAAACAATTTTTAATTTCTGTTTTAGTTTTAGTTTTTAAAACAATGGGTTGTAATAGTTTTAATTAAGATGTTTCTGAATGGTTGTTTTGCTGTTACTTTTAATGAACTGCTGTTCTCTGCTCTAACTTGTTCTATGCAGTTTTTATGTGTGGATGTGTATACACATCTGAACACACATCCATTCAGGGGGAGTTATGTTTTTATCCATATTCTGTGTCACAAAATGTGATTTCTATAAATCTTTGGTTTTGATCAGAAAGTCCAAAATAGGGGGAGATTGAAAACTTGAGTTTTATGGGAACACAATCATGTTTCCTTATTTCATTATACTTCTATTATGGTAAGAAAATTTTGGGACTTTCATGGAAGATTTATAAGTATCCTACTTTGACTAGGAGATTGTATATATGTAAATATCTTTTATTTATGTACATAGTTTTATAATAGGACTAACCTACTAATAGTTTATTTCTTTGTGAGTGTGTTTATGTTTTCGTATAGGAAAAGAGATCTCACAAATGAAGATGTCGATTTCTTGAAGATCTTCTCCATGGTGCATTATAAATACAAGGCATTCAGCACAAGAGAAGCTACGGATTTTAGAGAGAAAATTACATATTCTTCATAGTATTCGACATTGTGTTTTTAGGTTGTGAGTGAAGGTTGTGCCTTACATCCGTAACCCACATCTAGTTTTTCATAGAGTTCTCTTGTTTTACTTCTGACTAGAATAGATCCTACTTGGGAAAGGGGAGTTGTTCTTGTCGTAGAAGGTGATTAGAACTCGTTTAGTATTTTCATATTTTAGTTTTTCACTTATTTGTTTTTGTAAGCAACAAAAGTTTTTATAGTGAAAAGTTTTTGGGCGTAAGCCTTGTTTGCTGATCACACAGATCAGTAAGCGTAAATAATTCTTGAGTTATTTTATTTTAATTGTTTTATTCCGCTGCATTATCTGTGGATGTGTGGACAGTTGTGAGACACATCTGTACTCACGTCCGTTGTCTGTTGTGTGATTAAAGTTTCCTAGCTACACGAAACTTTCACCCAATATATTTTAATAAGTTCTAATTATTTACAAAAATGTCACCTGATATTTTAAGACAAAAATCATATATTTCTTATAAAATATCATCAAGTATTTAAAAATAAATTTTGATTATTTACAAAAATTTCACAGACAAAAACCAATTGTTTTTCTAATATCTAAATAAACGCATTATTTTGTCAAAAAATTCACTTAATAAAATAATCATATCATATATAATATACTCCCTCCGTCCCACGTGAATGCAAACTTATTTCTATTTTGGTCCGTCTCACGTAAATGCAAACTTTTCAAAATGGCAAAGAATATTCACTATTTCACCCACTTATTCTCTCTCCTACTTCACTTTTACACTCACAACATTCTCTCTCCTCATTATTCCTCCCACTCATTCTCTCTCCTATTTAATTTTTCATACTCACAACATTTAACTTTTTCTCTTTCTTACATCACTTTTCCTTAATTTTCACACCCAAAAAGTTAGTCCACATTCACGTGGGACGGAGGGAGTATATAACAAAACTATTTAGAGGCTCCAGAAAAGGCCACGTCAAAAGTCACGTCAGCAATTCAATTTCCAACTCATTTTTATTTCAATTGGTCAGCCATTTTTTGATGCTATCACCGAAAAATAAAAAAAATAAAAATAAATAAAGCCTAATTCCTACTATTTCGGATAATTCAATAAATTTTGAAAGAGTAAATTTGAATTTCAAAATTTAAATTTTTAGTTATAAAATGAGTATATTTTAGGAATGAATTAAACTAATCCAAAATTAAAGAAACTGTTACTTTGAAATGTTTAATATTTATCAAAAAGATTATGTAAGATATATATATATATCAAAAAAATTCTTTCAGAAAAAAAGAAGAAGAATATATTTTTCAAAATTCCAAATCTCAACAAATCAATCCTAAAATTAAGCAAATCAAGATCCATAATTTACTGAAATTACAAAGACAATATTATCATAATATAGCTCATCCTTAAATTAAGCAAATGCGTCGATAAAATGTTAAACAAAATATGATCCCTACATCATCAAATTTTTAAAGCCTAATTTCCATTCAAATCCTCTTTGACACATGTAAATATTCTATTCGTTGCACAAACAATGGTATAGTATTATGATAAAGAGGATCTTTACTCACATTATGGATGCATTCAAGTCATTATTTTCATCAGACTGTTGATTTTGGAAGACATGTGATATGGTAAATACTGGATAGAGTTTTTGATAATGTTCAATTTGAAACAAATTTTTTATCATATGTTATAGATATGGACTAATATATTTGTTTGATGTAATCCAAACTCTAAATGAGATAAACTTAAAAACTCTTATAAATTAAAATGTTTACCTCCATATTTTCATAGCATTTTTCTCCTGCGAAAAGGGATTTAATATCTTCTTAGTCCATTTAACAAGCATGACCCCTTCAAGCTTACCATCAAAATTTGAAATAAATCATTAGACTCATTTCTTTCAGTCTTTCAGAGACTGATTTCTTTCAGCGTGTAGAAGAGTATTTTTATTGGAATAAAGATTTCTATATTCAGGTATATTATAGGTATATTATGACTATCTAGCTTATTTTATGATAAAAGTATCAACCTTCTTCTGAAGTCTATTTAACAATCATAAATCATTATTCGGATCATCCAATAAAAGTATCAATATTCTGATGTGAATATTATTTTGACTTTGGAATATCCAGATGATGTATAAGTTCTTCAGGAGCTAAGAGATTCAATCAACCTTTTACTGTGTTACTTATTTCCAGTCTCAAAAGTTTAAAGATACTTCTTTATTTTTTATTTACTTTTTTAATAATGATCAATTGTAATTAATAGGGTATTCATATGTATACATAGTTATTTATTGTTATTGTTTTTAGTATGTTGTTAGTTAATTATTTATAAAAATTAGGGGACGTAAAGTATAAGAAAATTATTGAAACAAATATGATAATAGAAGTGTAAGTGCATATACAAATGAAGCAAATAATTATACCATGTGTACATATGTAGCACACAATTTAACTTTATACAAAATACAAATCACCAAGTTTTGAAAATTTTATATTCATGAAATCTCAAGAAATTTTAAAAGCTAAAGAGAAAGGGAAAATATTACATTATTCAGCACTTTCATTAATTTTTCACAAATGTAATTCAAAAAATGAAAATACAACTAATGAAAAATAATCTCCGCCTCAAATAAAATCCCACGCAAAACTTTTATTGAGAGAGGCAAAAAAGAAAGGCAAAAATTCAACATGATAAGTAATATAATTAAAACTAATTCAACATGATAAGTAATTAACACTGTACATTAACAAAAAAAATCATGTAATTTATAACATAAACACATCGAACAATACCTTTTAAAGAACTTTTTTGACAGCGAGTAACAGAAAAGTCCAACCCATGCTTGGGCTTCAAGCTAAACAAAAAAGGAAGAAAGATGTCTAAGTTTTAGAAATTGAGAAACAAAAGAGAAATATTCATCTTTATCATTATAATTAGTCTCATTTGTTTTCGACTATAAAAAAAAAAGAGCTTATAACGAAGACTCATTTAATCACCCCCCCCACACACAAAATAAAAAATATCTATCTATTTCCCCTAAATCCCCTATCCTTTCACATAATCTGATACAAACTGAATGACGATGGATCAATACCGAAAGACAGTGCAAAAAGCAGAGAAAATGAGTATCTAAAAGAAACAAATTATATTTACCTGAAAGAAGTAAGATGGATTGAGGGTTGAAGATTGAGATATGAAATTGTGATTTGATGGGGGAGAAGCAGTTTATTATTTAGTTGCATACCACTAACCATTCTCGCATTTCCATCCAACATCCATAATAAAAAAAGGTGGAATCATTGTTTCATGCTTTCATGAACAATTTTTGAAGTTTAATAGAGTTGTTGTCATTTTTAGTTGAAACAATGTAAATAGAAATAAAAACGTAGATATTTCAACTGATCTTGTGGAAGTCCCTTATAACCCCAATTTTTGCAACTTACTATCTTAAACAACTTCATATCCACCTCCCCATAATTTTTCTCTCTTTTGGTAAACACAACAATAATGTTAAAAGTTAAATTTGCATATTTTTTCTATTCTTCAGTTAAACCCCAATGTCATGCTAACCCATCATAATAATTTTCAGTTGTCATGTAATATAACGTTAATAAGAGGGACTGTCAAATGTTGTTTCAATGCTCTGTAAAATGTTGTTTCAATAGAACCTAAACTGTGTTGTAACGCTAATAAGAGGGAATTGGGAAATCCATAACCTTAAACAAAAGAAAGAATAAAAAAACCGACAAATTCAATCATCGAGAAGGGATTGAACGAATTAATCAACAACATGGTCAATCAGTTCAAATACAACTGGGGAGAGAGAGAGAAGTACCTGAATCAGAACAAAACAAATCCGCTCAAATGTGTAAGAACTGAAATATTATCATATCCGCTATCCCTCTAATGAATGAGAGCGCACCTTAAAGTTGAAGGATTGCAATAGTGACCTGCGCGATAATGGAACGATTTTGTTAGTGAGAATAGATAGCAACAAAAGATTAATTTTACTATGTATTAAAGTACTTTACTCTACTATTCAATTTATAATTTCTCCCATATTCCTTTAAGATTACAACTCCCATCGAAATTACCCAATTTAATTTAAGAGTGGCTAATTGGGAGAATACAAGGCAATAGGAGAAGCTCTATGCTTGCTGAAGGCATTCGGCAAGCATTTATTTTTAATCTAAAAACCCAAGCAACAAAATAAAAGGCTTAACAGACTCTTCTAAGGTCCAATAAGACACCCAACAAAAATAATTTCTGCAACAGTTACTGTACTTCATCTCCAAACTGAGTAAAAAATACGAATATGTATAAAATAAAAAATTACCATTCAGAGTTTCTTATAAAAATATCATCCAGAGTTTCTTAAAATACGAATATGTATAAAATCACAAAAAAAAATCAAATTCAAAATAAAAATCTTAAGCAAACCTAAATCTGGGTTTCCATAATTTAGACATTCGAAATCAAATCAAACCCATATTTGGACCGAACACAAAATCGAACGCAAAACTAGATCTGAATGTCAATGTCTAGATATAAACCAAAACATACATAATCGATCAAAAAAGCACAGATCTGTGTATTCTTATAGAGAGACGCACACAATAAAAAGAAAAGAAAAAGAAGGGCGAGAGACGAATACCTGGAATTTGAAGAAGACTTCAAATGATTTCAGTGATGGGTGGATAGCGGGGTGTTGATCCGAACCGACGGTGTCCATGGCATGAGAGATTTATAAGTTGTAACAAGAGAGAGAGAAATGGAAGGCGGTGTTACGAATATATGCAGTGACGAAGGATAGCAATTGTGGCGGAGGACGGCGATGGTGGAGGCGGTGGCGGTGGTGGACGGTTGTTGTGGCTCTGTTTGTTTTTTAGAGAGAGAGAGGCTCTGCCCTCTCTCTATAATATTGTCTTAGATTAAATGGAGTGTTAGCAAATATCCGATGGTTGGAGTGATCATTGGCAAAGAAATAGTTATTTAGGTGTTACTTGCCATTGGATAGATAATTCTTGGACTCTCCAAAAAAGATGGTTTTGAGTATAAAGAGCTTCTTATGGATTTTTTTGCTACACTTGGTAATAATCAACCTTTATTTGCTTATCAATGGAATGCATGCACTAATTTGTGTAAATTGCTAAAGATTTTTAACACCGCTACTTTGGCATTATCGAGAGTTTATTATCCAACTTCCATTTTAGTTCTTGAGCATTGTGTTGCAATTGTTAGTAGTTTTAATAATTTAAAAGATTGCTATGTTTTAGGGGATTGCATTTTTTCCATGAGACAAAAGTGGATAAAATATTTTAACGAAATTCCGTCTTTATTTTTTATTGCAAAAGTATTAGATCCCCGTGTTAAATTAGATGAGTTGGCTAAAGGGAAACTGTTTCGCTTGGGGAAAAGGGAAGGAAAAGGGAAAGGAAAAGGGAAACAAAATATGTTGTTTGATTACATGCCAAATAAAATGAATGTTTAACTACCACGACCACGAGCGCTGCCGCTACCGCTACTGCTACCACCGCCACTTCGCCTAAGGTATTGACCGACTGATGAGTCAGAAGCATTACCGCTATTACGTTGCTGTGGTTGCAAATCATGGTAGCCAAGTATTGTTGCATGCGCTGCTCAAGCTGTTGCTCCAATATGCTCTGCACCTGGGCCTCCACCTGGGCCTGCACCTGGGTCTGCACCTCGGCCTGCACCTGGCTCTGGATCTGCTCCACTTGCCTCTGAACCTCTCTCTGGACCCGATCATCAAATGCCTCTTGATCTTCATGCTGACTGCCGGAGGAAGAAGATGAAAAGTATTGCGTAGTAGGGTTGCGGAATGGCATGTTAAAATACCCAGCACCATGTCCTCCAAATTCAGGCAAGCGGTCTCCCTTTGGTTGCTTGTCTCGGAGGACAATGGCCGTCCAAAGATTTTCACGAAAGGTGGGCCACTCGGTGCTCTCAGGCGCCATACTTCCTTCTTCAATAGCCTCGTCACGAGCCCGCCTATCATACTCTTCCTGAAAAAAAAAACATTATACACTATGGTAGGATCGTACTCGAAATATGACTGGGTCATAAGGTCGGACTAAGTTAGGTCGGGACCTAGTAGGTCGGACAATGGACTTAATCGACTGATACATGAGATGGGCCTAGAGCCATGTACTGATTGGGCCTAGTCCACTGAGAATGGGGTGGATATAATTGCTTGAGGATTGGGCTTTGCTCGCTTGGCCCAGTTAGATACTTTTGGTATGTTCAGTTAGTAACCGGTGTAGGGGAGTTTTTTTTTGTTTTTTCCAACTTTAAATCTAGGCCGCTCTTTGTCTTTTGAGAGATTAAATCTGAGCCACTCTTTGTGTGGCGGTTAGAGAGGTAGTAACCGTTGTAGCAGAGTGGAAAGTTAAAAATAAATTTATTTAAATTCACTATTTAGCTTAATACTTAAAATTAATACTCCCTCAGTCCCACTTCAATTGAGTCATGACATCTTTGCACGCTTTTTAGGATTTTTTTTTTAAAATGAGTAAAGAATTGAAAGTGGGTAGAAGATTAGAGGAGAGAGAATGTAAAAGTTAAAAATATTTAATAGGAGAGAGAATGAGTGAGAGGAATAGTAAGTTAATGATTGGTTTTTTTGTAAATATGTTAAAATTATAAGAGTATAATGAATGGTTTTTTTCTGTAAATATATAAACATTATGAGGGTATAAATGTTCGAAACATTGTTCACTTCTTTCCATTTATGGAATGACTCATTTGAAGTGGGACGTCCCAAAAAAGAAAGTGGCCCAATTGAAGTTTTGTTAATAAAAATTATTAATTATTTATATTAGTTAGTAACCTGTGAAGGGGAGTTTTTTTTTTTGTTTTTTCCAACTTTAAATCTAGGCCGCTCTTTGTCTTTTGAGAGATTAAATCTGAGCTACTCTTTGTATGGCGGTTAAAGAGGTAGTAACCATTGTAGCAGAGTGGGAAGTTAAAAATAAATTTATTTTTCATATTCAATCCTAGTCACCAGTTATGTTTTCTCAAACTCAATCTTGGCCATCGATTGTGTGGCGGTTAGATGTGAGCTCTATTGTATTATAGATCGTGTAACAACTCAAGAACCATATAGCGCGTATTGGATACTCGGCTATATATTGACACTAGTACATGCCCGTGTCCAAGGACACGGGTGTGTTTTTTTTTTTTTAATTTTTTTTTTAATTTAAAAAAACTAAAAAAAATTTAAGGGCAAAATGGAAAAGGACAAATGTATGAGGGCAAAATGAAAAATTCGCCGCGTGAAACTATTCATTCCACTGTTCAAAAGGAGGGTCTAATTTATACTATAGATTCTGTACATACTTGGTTCTTCATATTCAACATACTTGAGTTTCAACCGTCTATACGGCTTTTTAACTATAAAATCCAAAACGAAGAGCTAAGTATACTCATATGTATGTAGGGATGACAATTTGACCGAACCCGATCCGAAATGAATGAGATCCGATCTTAAAAATTAGGGTTTGGTTTGCAATTTTAAAATTCGATCGGTTCGGATCACTCTGTCCATCCGCCCGAAACCCGACTCGAACTCTATCGGCCGTCTGAAACCCGATTCGACCCGAACTCTTAAATAAAAGGTTAATCTAAAATATAAATAAAATATATTTAATATTTTTCTAAATTTTATTTCTTTATTTGTGTTTGTAAATGAGATTTTGATGATTTTGAATTATTCTCTATAAAACATTTAACATTATGATTAAAAATAAATTTTACTCAAACAAATTTTGGCTAAAAAATAGAATTTTAATATGATTTGGGTCGGATTCGGATCAGGATCAACCCGATCCAAACCCGATAAGTTGGTTAAAGTATTTTTACAATACAATAGTTTAATGCATGATACGGGTTTCTCATAAATTTTACGGGTGTGAATATCAATACTCAAACAAGAACCAAATGGTGAGAATGTTTTCAAGTCAGAACCATCTATATATAGTATAAATGGTAGTTGTGTGCTACAGTTGAATGAATAGTTTCAATGGTCGAATTTCCCATTTTGCCCTTAAATTTTTTATTTTTTTTTAAATTAAAAAAAAATGTGACGGGCTTAATTAAAAAAAAATAAAATAAAAAATAAAACGTGTCCTCGAACACAGGCTTATTCTAGTAAACCAACACAATGAAAAACACAAGCATCATAAAAATCATATTGATATAACAACATTCCTCATTGTCATAAACATTATGTATCAATCTAATTTTTTCCTTATTTCTTTTGAACCACTAGAATCTAGTTACCATGGGTGCCGAACAATTCGGTTTTGGCAGGATAAGAGCACAAGGGGCACAAGAAAGCCTTTATCGAGTAGAGGTGTTCTAAATTAAGAGTAGGTTTTGGGGAAAACTAGTTTTTTTCTAACATTATAAAAAGTCTTGTTTTAAAAATCGAAACAAAGGCACATACAATTTATTTTTAAAATAAAAAACAAGACTTTTTATAATATTTGGGGAAACTAGTTTCCCTCAAAATTTTCTGCTAACTTAATTAATCGGAGTTTAGAAAATGAATTCAGTGTTAAAATTTAAAACTTACTCCTTGTCTTTTAAATGAATGTACAAACTCAATAAATTTTGTTCCAAAAATACGTCAAATTTATTAAAAAAAAAAAAAAAAAAAACTTTCCTTAAAACGTTTTTTTATCAATTTATTGTTATACGTTTTATCACCATTAAATTAAATATATAAAAGTGGATAACAATAATATTTATATATCTTTGTCAATAAAATATATAATAAAATACATTTTCGGAGTCTCCCATAAAATAAAATACATTTTCGGAGTCTCCCATAAAATAAAATTTGGATATTCAACTAGAATTAGAGACCGGGAAATATTTTATTTTTTTTTTTCATAAAATTTTATGGTAGTAGTATTTGTTTTTCTAAAAAAGCTTATGAAAATTCCCAGAGTACTTTAATCTAGAGTAGTGAAAAAAAAAATATAGGAGAAACAAGCACCAGTCTGGGCACTGGGCCACCCCATTCCCATCACCTCTTTTCTTGCATTCTTTTCTCTCCTGTTTTCAAATCCCATTCATTATCCTCTCTCTCTCTCTCTCTCTCTCTCTCTCTCTCCCTCTCTCTCTTCCTCTCTCTCACACACACACAGTCACACGCACATCTTTCACTCCGACTTCTTCCACATCATTCATGGCTTCTTTAGTATTTGGAGCTCTACTCTTGGCCATGGTTGGCCATTCAAGTAAGCTTTCCTTCTACTCTTGTACATTGTCCCGGAAATACTTTTATTATTTTAAAATTCCTTAAAAAATGAATATTTATAAATTTATATTATTAAAAAAATTCCGATTATCCCTTTAAAATATGTAAATGTCATTTATTTTATCATTTTATTTTTAAACTTGAAGACCGTGGATTAATCCGTTTATAATGTTAATTGATGTGTGTGTGTGGGTAGGTGGGTCATGGTGTGTGTGCAAGCAAGGGCAGAGTAATCCAGTGCTACAGAAGACACTGGACTACGCCTGTGGAGCTGGTGCTGATTGCAACCCGATCCATCAAAATGGGCCTTGTTTTAACCCGGATAACGTCTTAGCTCACTGTAACTACGCCGTTAACAGCTACTTCCAGAAGAAACGCCAAGCCCTTGGCACCTGCGACTTCGCCGGCGCCGCCATCGTCGTTACTTCCGATCCTAGTAAGTTTTTCATTCCGAATACACAACTACACTAGCTATTATTATTATCAATAAAAAAAACTAGCTATTACAGTATTTAAGTCAGCCATTTATATTTCCGCAAGTAAATTACAAAATGGCGGGGGTTGTGTTTTGGTGTGTCAAAATAAAAATTACTCTGCCCCATAATAAAATACAAAAAGACTTTCCAAAAAGGAAATAAGACTCACTTATTATACTCACGACAATAATTCAATTATTTCACTTAAGCTAAGAGAAAGAGAGAGAAAGTAGTGAAGACGAGGTGTGAATAACATATACAATAAATAATACTCCCTCCGTCCCAGCCTAAAAGCCATAAATTTCCTTTTTGGGCATCCCATTTAAAAAGGAACTTTCCCAAAAAGGAAATCTTAAATCACTATTCTCTCCACTCATTCTCTCTCCTACTTTACTTTTACACTCACAACATTCTCTCTCCTAACTATTCCTCCCACTCATTATCTCTCCTATTTAATTTTTCATACTCACAACATTTAAACTTTTTCTCTTTCCTACATCACTTTCCTTAATTTGCGTTTCCTCTCCATTTTTTGCCTTTTAGGCTGGGACGGAGGGAGTAGGCTCTATTTACTGCTGAAAAAAATTATGAACATTTTAAATATTTTGCTTAAACGACGTTTAAATTAAAATTAAAAAATAAACAATTAATTCGTTTTTGATTAACTCACAGTTTAGCTCTGGATCACCTTTACAACCGTTGAACCAATTTTTGCTTACCGATATACAAAAGTTTCACAAAATCTAGGGAGAAACGCGTTTCTCCATAAGTTATGGAGAAACGGGTCCCGACATGTCGCGCGACAATGAGCTAGATAAATGTAAACCTATGAAAGTGATATCCAGAACCTTCAAATGAATATCCGTAAACCTTCAAAATGTTTCGGATATACATTTGAAGGTTTCGGATATCCAAACCTTCAATAGCAATTTCTGGATATGCCCTAACACATTTCCTGATATGCACCTAACAGCTTTTGGATATGCAACTACGCTTCTGATATACATTTCACATCCTTTTCCTGCTTATCAAATACAAAGCTTCGGATATCAACCGCAAAGCTTCTTATCAAATGCAAAGCTTCTGGATATCCAGAAGCTTTTGGTTTTGGCCTTGGGTTTTTTTTTTCTGGTTATCAAATGTAAAGCTTCTGGCTATGAAAAACACGTTTCTCCATAGTTATGGAGAAACGCGTTTCTCAGCAGACGCACTCCAAAAGTTTTTACTTGATGAGCGAAAAAAATCGCTCACCATTTCACATAATCTTACGAGTACATAATCACCGTTTCAATATAATTATGTGGTCGATGAAAAAGAGAACGGTATACTATTCAATTCCCTATTATAATTATTAAAATTTTAAAATGACCCTTTAACTAATATTTTCTCTGTTTCTTTCTGTAAGTCGTAATTAATTATTTTTCTTTTTGGTGATTTTGTAGGCGTTGCTGGCTGTGCTTATCCTGCAAGTGCAAGGTATTATTCTTTCTAACTCATTATTTGTTATCGCTTCTTCAGTACCTATTTAAACATTCTTAAGCTCCGATTGTTTGAGAAAAATGTTTTTCGAAAAATGATTTCTTGAAAACATTTTCTAGAAAATGAAGAATTTAACTAACATATGTTGCCTAAGTTCCCTTCATGAGCCCCATTTTAATTTTAGTTTAGATTATACTTTGTCCCCAAAAAAGTGTCACACTCGGTGAGCGTTAAAGTTCGATCCTTCTCCTCGCTTCCTGACGTGAGATATCTATCGTAAAAATTTTAAAAAAATTAAAAAAGGCACTACTTTTTTAAGACCTTTGTCAATTCTTGTCACATTACTACCTTTATTGTAGTGGGGGTATCTATCATACAATATTTTCAAAAAGGGACAACTTTTTTAAGGTATTCAGTCCTTGCTTTGATTAGGGAGTAATAATCTCTGTTTCGGAATCATTGTAAATGATAATCTCATTTGACTTTGATGATCGTTAGAAAAATTCACACAACAACTCGGAATGTAGAATTGCTCTCATGGCTCTCCAAAGCCCCCAACCCCAATTTCTATAGTTTTTCTCCCCCTTGTATATCCTATTCGACTGCATGATTTCCAAATTCCGTCTTCTTCATTTTTGTGCAATTCAATCTCTCTACATTATGGTTTTCACTTCACAACCGAACATGTATAATAGAAATGAGTGAGTGTTCAAACACCCGTTATGAAAAGTGGTGAGTTTTTTTTTTTTAATATTTAATTGGAAAATTTGTAGTATCTATATTATAAATGGCACCTGCCTTTTGAACAGTACTCTCTACAGTTCTAAGTGGGTGTTTTACCATTTTGTCCTCACTATTTTGTCCATTTTTCATTTTGCCTTTTAAAAAAAAAAAAAATTTTTTTAAATTAAAAAAAAATTTAAAAAAAAAAAAAAAAATTAAAAAAAATGTGGCCTTGAACATGGGCATGAAAAAAATTTTTAAAAAATTTTTAAAAAAAAAGAAAAATTTTAAAAAAACGTGGCCTTGGACACGGGCATGAAAAAAAATTAAAAAAAAAATTAAAAAAAAATAACGTGGCCTTGGACACGGGCATGTACTAGTTTACAAATAAAGTAGGGTGAGAAAATAAAAAAAAAGGTGTTGATAAAAAAATCTTAATTGGCATTATTTAATTAGATGTTTATTGAATATATACTTCCTTCGTCCCGCCCGAAGGGGCAAATTTTTGTCTTGCACGAGAATTAAGAAAAGTGATGTAGGAAAGAGAAAAAGTGTACTCCCTCCGTCCCACAATAAGTGACACAGTTACTGTTCCGCACGGAAATTAAGAAAAAAATGAAAAGGTTGATGTGTTGTGAGTGTAGATAGTTGAGTAGGAGAGAGAATGAGTGGAGAGAATAGTAAATTATAATGGTGTTATGAGTATTAAAATAATGTATAGAGAATGAAAGCGAGTGAATAAGAAAGATTCTTTGTCATTTTAGGAAGTGTGACTTATTAGTGGGACGTCCAAAATGGCAAAGTGTGTCACTTGTTGTGGGACGGAGGGAGTATAGTGGAATAAATGTTGTGAGTATGAAAAGTTATGTAGGAAAGAGAAAGTGGAGGGAGAATAGTTAGTGGATATTTATTGTGAGTACGACAAGTGGGTCCCACAAATAAACAAGTAATAAAAAAATTCATTTTTGAGTTGTGTCCCTTCAAATGGGACGCTCAAAAGACGCTCAAAAGGAAAATTTGTGCCTCCCGAAAGGCGGGACTGAGGGAGGATTTCCTACGCCTTTTATAGATAATCTCACATTTTGTTGTTAAATTTGATTGAATTATTATTTAATAGATTAAATTAATTTAATTATCTATTAAAATCTAAAAAATATTATCAATAGCATATTTAATGATGTAATAAGAGTCTGAAATGCCTATAATGCCCTCGATCTTTCAGGATTGATTAATGTACGGCCAAGTATGGTGTCAGTAACAAGACGAAAGAGAGCTGCCATTTTTGTTGGCACATAAATATGGCTGACTGTACCAACGCATTTCTAGCCGTTGGTTTTGATTTCGTACCGAGATCCGGGCCCACTTTTTAGTCATTTTTAGGAAGTCGTGCACGTGTCTTGTCTTAATAGGTTAACTTTATCGGAATCATCTTAGCCGTTTAACTTTTCTGTACGGCGCCGATTAAATTGTACTCCCTCCATCCCAACAATTGCTTCCCATTTTTTGTCAAGTATCCAAATTAAAAAAATGGGGGGAAAGAAAAAATATGGTGAGTGTAATTTAAAAATAGGAGAGAGAATGATTGGAGAGAATAGTAAATTATAATGGTGTTGTGAGTATTAAAATAATGTAGGAGAGAGAATGAGTGGAGAGAATAGTAAAGATTTCTTTGCCAAAAAAAAAAAAGTGAAAACTATTAACGGGACATCCAAAATGGCAAAATGAAAAGCTACTATTGGGACGGAGGGAAGTCCCATCTTTTCAAGCAGTACACATTTACGGGTTATAAAATAATTAAATTTTAATATTAAAACAACAAAATATATACTCCCTTCCGTCCCATGTGAATGGTCACTAGCTTTTTGGGTGTGGGAATTAAGAAAAAAATAGGAGGGAAAAATAGGTGGAGGAGGTGTTTGTGAGTATGAAGAATTAAATAGGAGAGAGAATGAGTGGGAGAAATAGGCTGAAGAGAGAATGCCGCGAAGTGTAAAGCAAGTAGGAGAGAGAATGAGTGGAGGGAATAGTGAATATTCTTTTCCATTTTGGGTAGTGTCCATTCACGTGGGACGTCCCAAAAAGGAAATAAGTGTCCATTCACGTGGGTCGGAGGGAGTACTTATTTAAGTAAGTAAATAAATATGAAAAAAATATTATAAAAATGTTGATTTTTTCAATTTTTTTTTTTTTTTGCATATTTGTAATAATGTAGAGTGTTATCTCAAAAATAATTAAATAATTACTGAATTCTAGAAATTAACCATACTCCCTCCGTCCCATAGTACCTTCCCCAAGATTTAACAAGAGCAAGTCAATCGGAAGCCTATCGATTCTTGACACCTAAACTTTAATATCAATCTATTCATTCTAATGAAATTTTAATAATTACTATTGATAAATCATTTGGTTATTTTATGGATAATAATTTTTAGATTTTTATTATGATAAGTAAATTGATATTAAAGTTTGGTCAAAGTTGAACTTGATTGAACTGAGTTCATATTAACCGGGTAAGGTATTATGGGACGGAGGGAGTATTTATTTCCAAAATATACCCTCCCTATATATTAATAGGACTGTTACACAAAACGAGCTGGCTCGAGCTCGGCTCGTAAGAAGCTCGAGTTCGAGTAGGCTCGAGGTGAACTCGAGCTCGAACTGACTTTCAAGTTCGGTTTATTTTTCGAGCCGGCTCGAGTTCGGCTCGTATGTTCGACGAGCTCTGACCGAGATCGACTCGGCTCGAGCTTGAATTGTTAAGCTCGTTAAAAGCTCAAATAAATATAGTGAATTATGATTTTTTTTTTTTAAATCAAGGCTCGTTTAGGCTCGAGTTCATTTAGGCTCGAGTTCGATTAGAGCTCGAAAAACTCGTTTAATTTCAGATTTTTTTCAAAAAATAAGTCCAAGCTCGAGCTCGACTCGTTAATACTCGAGTTCGAGCAGCTCGCGAAAAGCTCGAAACTCGAGTTGATCCGAGCTCGAACGGTCATACTAGGCTCGAGCTCGATAACTTTTATTCAAGCTCGAGCTCGAAACTTCAGTGCTTGGCTCGGCTCGTTTACGGTCCTACCCTCCCACCCCACAACTTCTTAAGTTAATTACTTAATTTTTTTGAATTTAAAAAAATAGAGCAATTTTTCCAAAATAAAATAAAATCTGATGTTCCAAAAAACAAACAGTTGATTCTATTTAATGATCATTAAAAACATTTAATGCATAAGGAAAATTCAACTAAAATAAAAAATTAGAAAAATACATATGCTGTAATAAATAAAAAATAAAACAATATTAAATGCTTAAAAACATAATTGGTTTTAAAATTTAAATTATTTTCCAAGTAATTTATAATATAGATTTAAGTTTATGGGGATCATGAACTATTTGTCTTATTTACTGCAATAGCCAACAGGAAATGACATTTTTATTTTAGTTTGTGCAACAATTACACATTTGCCCTTGATTGAGACATTTTTAGTATTGGTAGAAAACTCACTTTTTTGTTATTATATACTCCCTCCGTCCCACTTTCAAAGTGTCCATGTATAATTTCACGATTTTTAAGAAATTTTTAAAAAATGAATAAAGAATTGAAAGTGGGTAGAAAATTAGAAGAGAGAATGTAAAAGTTAAAAACATTTAATAGGAGAGAGAATGAATGGGAGGAATAGTAAGTTAATGATTGTTTTTTTTTTTGTAAATATGTTAAAATTATAAGGGTATAATGAATGGTTTTTTTGTAAATATATACTCCCTTCGTCCCAATAAAAGCTTCACCAATTACCCAAAAGGGCGTCCCGTTAGAAGCTTCAACTTTCCTAAAAGGGCAAAGAATCTTTACTATTTCACCCACTAATTCTCTCTCTTATTTCACTTTTATACTCACAACTCTTTTCAAATTTACTATTTCCTCCACTCATTCTCTCTCCTATTTTACTTTTACACTCACAACATTTTCTCCACTTACCTTTTTTCTTAATTTGCGTGCCTGGCCAAAATGGTGAAGCTCTTATTGGGACGGAGGGAGTAAACATTATGAGGGTATAAATGTCCGAAACGCTGTTCACATATTTCCATTTATGGAATGGGCTCTTTGAAGTGGGTCGTCCCAAAAAGAAAAGCAGACAGTTTGAAGTGGGACGTAGGAAGTATATTATATGTATATATATAGATATATTGATTATGAACTTCATCTCCAATCCACTAACTCTTAAATACAAAACTAAATGAAAATTTATTAAAAATTAGGTTATCAATATTAAAAATTAGGTTATCAAAAAGAAATAGATAGGTTGATGATTCAACATTATGTTTAATCTTGTTGTCAGTTTTAATTAGGTTACATTCCATAAGTTGTGACTTAGTGGTAGAGCCAAATTACACAATGTGTGAGCATTGAGGTTTTGGATTCGATCAATTCGTATGCCTCCTAAACCATCATTATAAGACTTCGTTTGTCACATGGGAATTCGTGTGCGGGAATGGATATGTAATATACAGTATCCAAAATTCAGGAATGGTTGAAGTTTACATTTTGATACCCATATTTGGTCTCTGCTATAGATTTGACTAAGAAATACGGAGTAGATATTAGTTTACCATTTCAACGCTTGATCACATATTTATGGGTAAGGGTAATGTATTTTTATTTTTATTTTATTTTTACAACATGATTGTAATGGTAACAATTTTTTTCTTACTTGTTTTTTTTTTTTTTTATCTGATTAAATTTTGTTTTGTAAAAAACTTTAAAAAATCTATATTAAATATTTTTTTTTTCACAATTTTTAATCCCATGAAAATATCTATTGCAAACTTTCCATAAATCTTATTAAATGCTCCCTCCATCCTATAATAACGTACCCCTTTACTGTTCGGCGCGGAAATTAAGAAAAGTGGGTAATTGAGAAAGTGTTGTGAGTATGAAAAGTTATGTAGGATAGAGAATGTGGGGTAGGGAATAGTAAGTTGATTGGTGTTGTGAGTATAAAAGTAAAATAGGATAGAATGAGTGAGATGAATAGTAAAGATTCTTTGCCATTTTAGGAAAGGGGTAAGTTATTATGGGACGCCCTAAATGGCAAAATGGGTACGTTATTATGGGACGGAGGGAGTATATGTTTATTTTCATGATTAATTTAAAAAAATATATATTAAACCAAGAAGAATTAATAACTATAAAAAATATTTTGTTTGAAGCATAAAATAAATGTCAAGAATATTTGGTGCTGAAAATTCCTTCTCAAAGGAAAAGATTCAGAATAGAATATATTTTGTTATTTACATTTTTAGCAATTGGGTAGTAGTGGTATAAGTTAGGGAGTTAAAAAAGAGAGGGGGGAGAGGGGGAGGGGAGGAGAGAGAGAGGGATAAGGATGAATTAGAGAATATTAGAATTGAAAATTTATCTGTTTTAACTAAATAATGGCATCGATAAGGTTTCTATCCAGATTCCTTAGGAATGGTCATCAAAAACCCAACATTTTTTGTGGGAATTAGATGACGTTAAATAACGGGAATTTAATACCCAGGGGAAACAGATTCTCAAACCTTTATCTGATATCATAGATGAACCAAACGAAGTTAATTGTTATACATGAATCGAATACCCATTCCTTGGCTTGGATTCCCATACATTAATTGGCATATAAATAGGTTACCACAAGTCTAAAGCAGAGATACAACTTAACCCTACGAGGCTTGTGGGTTTCGAACACAGGACCTCCCCTATAAACTTACCTACCCCTATGGGGGTTGTGGGTTCCGAACCCAGAACCTCTCCTGAACCCACAACCTCTCCTATGGGGAAGCCCTTACTTATCGAGATACCGGGTACCACCGGAGTTAAATCTCGTTGGTTGTTGGTAAGATTTTTAGAAAATCTTTTTTAATATAACTTTTAAACAACTGTAATTGTATTTAGTTTTTACTGAAAAAAATCACCTATATTCATATTTTCACTTTCTTTATACTTTGAGATCAATTTTGATATATTCGGAGCATAATTTTATACAATTATAATTGTATTTGTAATTTATTTTTGTCATGTATTTGTTACAAATCAAGTTTAATTTTCATTTTGTAGGATATTTGTTCTTTATATGGTATTTTTTTTGTATGTAATAATTATAAATTTAGAGGTCAGATGTTTTTATTAATTTATTTTACAACTAAAGAATATAATAGAAATTAAGTAATTATAATATGTAATAAAATAAATAAAAAATGAGATAGGTTACTTAAGGGAGATTACCACTTTGAAAATAGGTAAACCTAAAGGAGGGTAGACTAGTCGCTCAATGGAGTGGCCAGCGATAAAGTCAAGCCTTATGTGAGATCTACGGTTCGATCCCTTTTCTTACCTCTCGGCTTGATACCAAAAAAAAAAAAAAAAAAAAAGGCGGTATACTAAAGAATACTTTAGTGTTAGACTAAAGAAAGCTATACCTCTATTATAACTTCCTCATCCTTCATGGAGAGTTAACTAATTGCCAAACTGCAAAAGGTAATTTACTCCCTAATTATTTTTAAATTAAATGGGTGAGTAAATATTTCAGTTTCAATCTTGATAGTTTCATAGTGATTTACACAACATTTGTCCAAGCACAAGTCAGTTTGCCAGTATTCCCTATTGTCTTGGGGGACAAACGCTCGTTAAAACCTCAAAACACTACCGGTTAGAGCACACCGGTAGTGTTTTTCGGTTTAACCCAAAAAATGTCACATTTCTAAAACAAAATCTATCATAGTGTAATCTTAAGAAGGTTCATTCATGTAAATCGTATGTGAATTAAAATGTAGAGCATTGGGGCAGAGGGACGGATTCTATTACTCGTTAACTCGATGATCTGATGAGAAGGTCTAAAATATAGAAAAATGTTGATTTGATATTTCTTGTTTGTGCAAGTTTGACCTGAGGTTCACTTAAATGTCAAAGATGTTGCATGATGATCCACCACCATGTACATATATCTACCTTTGCATAATTGCATGCACCTTTTCATTATAAGGTAAATATTCTTTATTTTTTTGGGTTGAGTTGTTTTGACATTTAGTGAGTTTTGTGATTGTAACAGTGGTACTACCCCAGTATCTTCGACGAATCCAACAACTCCATCTGGCACTACTTCTCCGTATGTGACCGGATCGACTGGCGGGGCTGGGGGTGTGCTAGGTGGAACTGGTGTGGGCACGGGTTTAGGTCCATCAGGGGTGGGCACCAACAACGACGAGAGTGATGGTGGATTAATAATGCTTCACAAAACCACCATGTTGCCATTTTTAATAGCAATAATGCTTTCAGGATTTGTGCTTTTGTGGGGATGAAGCTGAGGTGGCGGTGGTGGTGGTGGTGGTGGTGGTGGTCGGAAAGTTGATATGAATATGCAAGTGGGGGTATGATTTAGCTGTATTAAATTGTAGCCTAGCTCTAAGATCTGAGGACAGACTTGGCTTTTGTAATTTCTACCACTTCTAATTGCTTGGGAGAAAGATGAGTTTTTGATATTTCTCTTTTGGTGGTGCTCTTATTCTTCACAATTTCTTGAGGGCACTTGTGGACTGTATAGTCTTTTCTCTTGGTACCTTCCCTCCGTTTCAAAGTGATTTTCCTACTTTTATTTTTCTATATTACGAATGAATTTTAAGGAATAATTATAAACAATTTAAATATGCTAATATAAATTTAAAACTTGTCACTGATTTACCATCAATAATACTATCAATAACAAGTTTATTATTTTCATTAGAATAATTTAATCAATCTAAAATATTTGCTCAAACTTCATTCGTATTAATGATTAAAAAAAATGAAAAGACATTTTGGAATGGTTTTGGGATGGAGGGTGTGTGTTTGTATACTCCCAACAATTTGCCATTTTGGACGTCCCATTCGATTAGGACATTTCAAAACGACAAGTTTATATTATTTTTATATTTAATGGGACTCACTTGTCATACTTACAACAACAATCCTCTTACTATTACTCACTCATTTTCTCTTATTTTACTTTTTATATTTGCAATACCTCATCCGGTCATTCTTTCTTCTCTTATTATTATAGTATTTTTTAATTCTCGTGACGAGAGAGAAAATCATAAGTCGGTTGGGACGGATGGAGTATCTAGATAGTCTTACATGAGATCATAATGTTTAAAACTCCCCCCCCCCCCACCCCACCCCACACACACACATCCACCCACCCATGGGCGGCATCAAGCAGGGCAACTGCCCCCTCTTGACTTTTTTTTTTACTAAATACAACCATACTCATTTTGTCTCGCTAAAAATTACATTTTATTTTGGATACGTGCATCGAGTGTGAGACTCATTGAATATACGAGTAATAAAATATTTTCATTTGCGGGTAAACGATAAATTGGTGGAACATATTATAGTATTTTTTTACAATTAATTGAATATACTAAGAATTGACATCTTAATGCAACATACTTTACCATGTTGTTTCATATAATGGAACACACCTTAACGGCGTTAGAAAAAAAACTGAAATGTCAACGATATAAGAAAAAAATAAACGTCTGTTAAATATATTTAACATCCGTTAACCTATTTAATGAGTTTGATAGTATTCTTCCTTAATCCTCACACACCTCAGTTCACCACCCACCATCATCACCACCACCAACTATAACAAAATTAAGAAAATCAACATTTAAAATCCTGAATTCAAAAACTAATCTCAGTCCATTTTTTAAACCCACATTCAAAATCCCACATTTTCAAATCCAAAATTTAAAACCTACATTCAAAGTCCCAAATTCAAATAGTTTAAAAATTGTTCAATCAAAAAACAGAATCCCAAATTAAATGTAAGATATTCTCTGGTTGTTCAAAAAATCTGTGAAACCGGACCGGACCTATAGAACCGGACCAGAACAGTAAAAACAAGACTAAACTAATAGTATTGGTCTGGTCCTGGTTCCAAATTTTTATGTAACCGAATATTTGGACTGGCCCTGATTTTGAAAAAAATATACACAGTGTTGGACCGGAACTGGACAGATTATATATATATATATATATATATATATATATATATATATATATATATATATATATATATATATATATATATATATATATATATATATATATATATATATATATATATATATATATATATATATATATATATATATATATATATATATATATCTTTGCTTCACTCCAGCAAACCCTATTTTAATATTTCTTTCATTGCGCCGTTTCACCCTGTACTCTCTCTCAAATTTCCAACGCTCTTCTCCTCTGCTCTTCTCTTCTCTGTACTAGAAATCAATTTGATTTTTCAAGGCTACATGGCGCCCTGAGTTCGACGCACCAATCCCACCATGGCACCACCATCTATCTCTAATCGAAGGCGCAAATGCAGCGGAAAAGAATCTACGTCTCTCTCAGTTTTTTGCGTTCAAAATTGCAAAACATTCGACCTCTGTTTTTTACTTTTTGTTGTTCCTACATTGATTTATATTTCTTTTTTTGTTTGTTTGTTTGTTTGTTTGTTTGTTTGTTTTGTGTTTATACAACAAATAATTGTGTTGCAATGTTGGAACTTTTTTTTAAAACATTAATTGTTCACCTTCAAACTTAACCATAACATAGAAAAAAATTAAAACTAAAAGCTACAGAATATACCATCAAGTCGACTATTTTGTGGTTTGAATATTAAATATTTGTAACAATTTTTTTGTTTTTGTTTATTTAACTAGTGATAATATTCAATTGAATATTTGTTATCGTAAAAAATTATATTATATTGTAATTTATAGAATCGACAGAATCGTACCATTAGAATCGGACCAATGGGACCTGTCTTATAATGTAATGGTCTGGTCCTAGTCCGAAATTTTTACAGAACCGAAGTATTGGTCTGATCTTGATTTTCTAAAATTTTGACAAAAATCGAAACAATTCGGATCGTGAACACCCCTAAGATATTCGGTGTGTTTGAGGGTGAAGGTCCAGAATCCCAAATTCACTAGATCTTATCTCTGAGTGAAACTTCGACCCAGAATCGGATGAGGAATTGAGGGGTAAGGGCGTGGTCGGCCGTGGCTGTGGGGTAGGAAAAACTTTCCTATTGTGTGAGTCGGTAAAGAGACGCATTGATGCCCAAAATATGGAAGATTGAGAGACGAGGGGAGGCACCGGGACGGAGGAAGGCAAGGCCGGATGGTAGTGATAGGCGGCGTGAGGGAAGAGATGATACAGAGGAAGTGTGGAAGAGAGGGAAAGGGGCGCGATGACGTTGAACCGGTGGGAGAGGGTGGCTGATGAGTGGAATTGAGGTGGAGGAGAAGGTAGAGAAGAAGAGTTATTTTTTGGCTGGGAGTGTTTTGATTTTAATTTGTTGATTTGATTTTGGGTTTTTTGTGTTTGAAATTTGGGTTCATAGCAGATGTTCATTGTTGTTACTTTTTCAATGATTGTTATTTTATTTAACGAATTGTTTCATTCAGTTAATGAAAATTAATATCAAACAACTGAGTTACCTTAATTGAAATGAGGTTGAAAAGTACATTACATTTTGTTGTTAATTCATAGTACATTACGTTTAATGTAAACAAGTGTGTAGAACATTCCATGTTCTTTTAATTATTCCATTTCCATTTTAGCAAAAAATAAATAAATTTAATAAGACACTCAAAGAATTGTAAAGAGGGTAACTTACAATGGGATGGGCAGAGTATGTTGAAGTAAAATATTTTATACTTATGATTTTTTTAGTAAGTGAGATTTGTAGATATTGAACAACGATATATGTTGAACCTTTTGATATATGTATTTATGTTATCCATGTGTTAAATAGTATAAGAGACCAATAGATATATTATTATCACCATTAAAATGAGTACTTAACTATATCTATCTCTAAAGTTTTAGTGTACATGAAATAACTGCAAAAATAAAAAATAAATCGAGGGCGTTGCCCTCAAACCCCCTTCATCTTTCCCTTCCTCCAAAATTTCTTGCCCCCCCCCCCCTTACCTAAATTCTTGGCTTCGCCCCATAGCACCTTCTCTACTAAAATTTTTATCATTATTTTTAATTATAGAGTAAATTGTAGTACAATAATTTAAAACATTGTATTTATAATGGATCACTTGTTTTGCCACCCCTACCTCTATGAGAATGTAGGTTTGTCATCCTTTTTTTTTTATTCGAGTCGCCACTTATATTATTTAATGAAAATATAGAAAAATCATATTTTTTAATAGATCTGTGGTTATGGGGTTAAGTTATCGGATTGGAATGTCAAGTAGCACTAATTCTACTCAATCTTATGATTCTTGTTGGAGCTTAGCCTAGACTAACTCACGGTGGCGATTGAATTCTCCAAAAAAGTTCTCCGCTTCAAGGGTTTAATTGGGTTGTTTATATAATCGATTTAAGCAAAATAACAAATTTGATTGGTTTTATTAGTTGGAATGTCGAATTATATACTTCGAGATCACCTTCATGAATTGAATTGAATGGACTATATGCTAATCCTTTTAATGGTGATTACAATACTATAAAGATCAAATAGAGAAGTTGAGAAGAGAATAAAAGTCAAAGGAAGATTACCTTTAAATAGACCTTGAATTCTTAAATGGATAGTTTAGTCAAAGGATTGAATCTTCGTATTTGAACTTGATCAAAGTTTATGAACGAATTTGAAAGAGTTTCAAGAGTTGTTTTGCTATAATCAAAAGGTGATACTAGAGTAGTATAATCGTATATAATGTGTTTAGAAAGCAGTGTCTACAACCTCCACCCCATATTTTTGTTTAATGCTATTACCAATAACAAGGGAAGGGGGAATCGAATCCTTAAATCTTTTCGAAAGACAAGGGCCTATGTATGTTATTTGAGCCAATGCTAATGCTTGTTGCATATCCTGATTCGTTTTTTATGTGAATTCGTACCCCCTCCCTGATGTAATGAAAGATAACGCAGCGGAATAATAAAGTAATCGGGATAGACAAATAATCGAATTACCGATTACTTGACCTAATTCGAATCCACGAATTAGGGTTTTGATAAGAACTCCGAAGAGATCTTCTACAAGCCAAAATAAATTGACCAAGTTTACCGAGAAGGGACACAATTGCAAAGCAATCAATTTGTTTAATTCATAAAAGTCTATTTATTACAAAGCCCTACCATAACTATTTATACTAATCAAAAACATTCTAGACATAATGAAAGACCATGAATCTGTACCAAAATGAAAAGACACAAAACGAAAAGACATGCCTTTTGACGAAAAGACAAAACATTTCAGATGCCTCCAGGAACCCCTCGGCCGAGGCAGCCATACCGCTCGGCCGAGCATAACCACTGCAAAAACCCAAGATTCTGTTCCCTTCACCTCGGCCGAGTCAAGAAGTCGTTCGGCCGAGCACACGCCCCTTCGTCCTCCGTCCCGTATTACACCACTCCCCCATTCTTTTTCTGAAATGTATCTTAGAGATTAATTTGGTTGAACAATTTTGTTCTTGGGTTCCATAAGCAACCTATTTCATCATTTCCTTAATACAATGAGACAAACCTAACCTCTATTCATATGTAGGGATGACAATTTGTTCGAACTTTATCCATCCTAAAAAAAATAGGATTTGGGTTGCAATTCTCATGACTGTAGCGGTTTCAGGGCGGTTTTCGATTCAGGTTTCAGGGCGGTTTTCGATTCAGGACCGACCCGAGCCCAAATAAAACCTTAATATAAAAAATAAGTGAAATATTTTTAATGTTTTTCTAAATTATATTTCTTTATTTGTAATTGTGGGTAAAATTTTGATGATTTTGAACTATTTTATATAGAACATTCAATATTGGGCTTAAATATAAATTGAGCCAAAAAAAATTGGGATTTAAAAAATATACTTGTGATATAATCTGGGGCGAGGGTGGGGGTTTTGGGTTCTTATATTTTTGGGTCGGGTTCGAGTCCACGTTTTTGAAATTTGGGTTAGGTTAGGTTAAGAAAGTCTTAAACCCGACCCATTATAGTCCCTATATATTCACTATTCACGTAGACCGGTGTAGCATAGTAACTAATAATGATGTAAATATTATAATTGAGTGTTAATATATACTCCCTCCGCCCCAGAAATTTATAGACTTTTGGGTTTTGCACGGAAATTAAGGAGGAATTATTATATTGAAAGTGTTGTGCATGTGAAAATAAAATATGAGAGAGAATGAGTGGAGAGAATAGTAAATTATAATGGTGATGTGAGTATTAAAATAATATAGGAGAGAGAATGAGTGGAGAGAATAGTAAAAATTCCTTTCCATTTTAGGAAAATATATATTATTGTGGGATGCCCGAAAAGAAAAGTTTATATATTATCATGGGACGGAGGGTGATATATATATACTCCCTCCGTCCCACCTTAGTGTAGACTTCTTTCCTTTTTCGTCCGTCCCATCTTAGTGTAGACTGCCAAAATTAGAAAGTTTTTTATTATTTTTTATTTTCCCTACCCCACCCACTCATTCTCTCTCTTCATTTTTCACCACACAATTTATTCAACCAACCTACTATTCACTCTACTCATTCTCTCTCTTCATTTTTTACCACACATTTTCATTATCTTAATAATATTCCTTAGTTATTGTGCCCACCACCTTAGTCTACACTAAGGTGGGACGGAGGGAGTATATATATATATATATATATATATATATATATATATATATATATATATGTATGTATTTATGTTGGTGAGCAGGTTTATGAATTTTTCATGTAAACATACTATATGATAGAAGCTTGTTTTTGGAGAATCTACATCATTACCATTCCAAAATCAAAATGACTTTTGATATTCTTAGAAAAAAAAATGCAAATATAGTACCCCAACTATAGAGATTGTTTGATTTTCATATCTAAACTAGTTTTCGTTGCAACCGCAATACCTCATCTGGTTTGAATACTCGTTTAAGTTACCTAGGGCTAATGACATCAAATTTTTCAGTTAAATTGACATGTACTATTCATGTGACCCATTTAAAGAAGGGTAAAACAGGAAATTCAACACAAAATCAAGTTAAACAACTATCAAGGTTTTGAGTGTAAGTATGAAAAGTAAAAGGTGGACTAACTTAATTTTTAATAAAAAAATCATATCTTTTGTTTAATAAATATTATTATTTTATAAAAAAGTAAATAGACTAAATTAATTTTATAATTTTTAATTATAAAATATTTTTTACATTTTCAACTTAATTCATCAGGTGCAATAAAAATAATAATTAATTTATTAGGTTAAAAAAATCTTCTTTCTTTATAATGAAATAAGTTTTTTTTTTATAAGCCCCCTTTTCTTTTTTTTTCTAAATTACGTCTCTCTCTCTCTCTCTCTCTCTCTCTCTCTCTCTCTCTCTCTCTCTCTCTCTCTCTCTCTCTCTCTCTCTTTACTTTATCATATTATATAAAGTCATCACCACCAATGCCTAACACAACTCATCACCACCATTCACACTGCCACTACCCGGTCACACCACCGCCACCGTTCATCCATGAAATTCAAAAAACCAACAACCCAAACAAACCCTCTATATCCAAATTATAAACATATCCATGAACCCGTATTTCTTCATCATTTGTAACTCTTTGATACCTCCTGAACCAACTTATCCATGAACCCGTATTTCTTGTAAAATTCCCACCGTTCATCCATGATGATACATGTGTCAGCCGACCAAAAAGTAAGACTATTGATGTCAACAGAGAGGTTAAACCAATCCAGTGACAGAATCAAGGAAAGTAGAAAAACAATGCTGGAGACTGAGGAGCTTTGTGTCTTAATTCTTCATGATTTACACCAGCAGCTTCAGTCCCTCTTGCACGCTAACACGGAATTAAACCACAACAAAATCAGAAAATCAAAACTCAAAACTCAAAAATGGATATAGATATGAAAAGAAAAGAGATGAAGGGAAATGGATATAGATCTAGATCAAGATTTATATTTGGATCTAGACATAAAAAAAGAAAGAGATGGTCGGACAAAGAGACGAGGGGGTAGAGAAGAAGATGAGGGGATAGTCGAAAAGGGCAGAGATTGCCGAAGTAAAAGGAGAGGCAATAGAGAGAGATGAGGTTGCCGGATACGCGGATGGGTGAGGTCGCCGGAGGAAGGAGAGAGAGTGTCCGTGAGATTGTGTGTGTGTTTTTTGCAAATTAACGAGAAATGAGATGGGAGGAGAAGGGTTTTGTTTGTGGGAAGGGGGAGAGTGTAAATTAATTTTTTGAATTTGACCCTTTGAAATTATTATATTTCACATTTTGCTCTTTAAAATTGTGCTATTTTACTTTGCATTTATCTTCCTATTTTACCCTTATAAATTATGCCACATGCATATCACATGCACACTTAACCGGAAAAAATGAATATCGTTAGCCATAGATAACTTAAACGAGCATCCAAAATAGATGAGATAATGTGGTTGCAACGAAAACTAGTTTATATATGAAAATCAAACAAGTCATATAGTTGGGGTATTATATTTGCATTTTTTCCATATTCTTATTATTAGCTAATACTATTAGTTAATAATTATAGTTATTATATAAGTTAAATATTAATATTAATAGTATTAGTTAATTATAAATGTTACTATAGGTTGACTATTACTATTAATAGTATTAGTTAATCATAATAATTACTATTTATGTTAACTATTACTATTAATATTATAAGTTAATCATAATAGTTACTATATATGTTAACTATTACTATTAATATTATTAATTAATCATAATAATATAGGATAACTATTACCATTTAGCTTACTGTTAATTAATTATAATGATTATTATATAAGTTAATTATTAAACTTACTATTTAAGAATATAATAGTAAAATATAATTAGAAACATTAGTTTTTTTAATATATTAGAATATCTTAGGTAATACATTAATTTCAGTTACCCATAATAGTAATGTTTAACTTAAAGTTGTATTGTAAATATTATAGGAAATTATGCCATAAGATCACTATTAGTATCTAACTTTTACTTTTAAGATGAGAGATATTATATTAGTTAATCGTGACTAGAAAAATTACGTTTCCAAGAAATAGTAAAAAGATTATTTTACTAATACACTAGGTCCTGTTTGGTAGGCGGTATTAGGCATTTGATAGGATTAATAGTATCGATAGCTATTAAGGTAGACGTGCGGGATAATTAATACTCGTTATCCGGATTGAGCTCATTATCTCTCTCTCTCGATTGTTTATTTTTCAAAATTTTTGTTGTACTATTTTTCTTTAGTTTCAATACTTTATAATTTGTGTTTTGAGACCTTTTTTTATGTTACGATGTGTAGTTCTTTATAAAAGACATAAATTCTAACAAAAAAATATATCAATGTATTTTTTTTCTTCATTTATGTTTGGTATATATCAAGTACCAAGCGTACTAATCGAGTACCAACCGTAGCAATAAAATTGGTATATCGGATTTTGTGTTTTGTACCGGTACATATTTTCGTGTACCAAATCATACTTAATTGATACATGGTATAAGCAAAATACAATTGATATATCAACCAAACCACCTCTAAAGTTGAATGGAAGGGAAAGACTTGGGGTTTGACGGGAAGATGGAAGAAGGGAATTTTGGCAATTTTAATGACATCTTAATTAGGGGCTTGTATGGCATTTAGATTTTTTTCTTGAATGAACAATCTTTAATCAAATTACGTTTTATTCCCGATCTGCCTCCATGTTATCTAATCTCCATTTCAAGTTGAGAAGCTCCCTAACATTCATGTCGCTTCTTTGGTGGGAGACAGAGTTAGACTTTTGTCTCTCCTCACGGTGGGGGTCTCTTCTGAGAGTCATATGTCTTTCATTCCTAGGGGGAGTTACTACCCTCCTTTCTCGACTGGGAAGCGACCTCTCTCCCTTTGGTGGCGACCTACGCTGAGTTCTGTTAGCTGCGACCTGCCTTCTCAAAGCTGAGTCGGCTTCTTGTTCCCTTTGCTGGTTGAGCCTATCCCTTAGGTCGCCAGTTGGGTCTATGGATATGTGGGAGGGGTAGGCCTTTCACTCCTACTTTTATCACTAGACGGCATAGGGCCTCCATTAGCCTGCCTATGAGATGTGAGAGACGTAACTACCCTTTGTGATGTTCTATCATCCTTGTTAGGAGACTCAGTCAGCTCAGGCAACTCATCTTGTACTTCGAGCAAACTCTGCAGTATTGTGATGATGTGCATCCGAAAATTTTCCCATTTTTATTTGAAAAAATCAACGAAACGGAGTCGCCACGCCATTTTTGTTTTAAGGGCCAAAACTTTGAAAAAAGCCCGAGATCAGAGATTTAGGTTCGGAGGTCATGTTACACGCCGGGAAGGACGTTAGTGTGCACCGAATGCCTCGTAAACGAGTCTTCCAAGCTGAAAATCATTTGTGTGTGTGTGTGTGTGTGTTTTGGCCAAAATAATTTGAAACTCAGAAAAGTAAAAATTGGGATATCTTTTTAAGACTTTAAACTGATTCCATGATTTTTTGGAAGATTTTTAGATTGAGATTTGGTACTCAAAAGACCTTTTGAAGTTGAGAGTCATTTCTGCCAGAATGAAAAAGGCAGTGGACCTTTGATTTTGAAATGGGTTCAAGGGTCTTAAAAATTCATAATCTGGATAAACTCAGAGAATGAAAGTTGTTCTAGACACCTTAAATAAGATTTGTACGAAGGAATTTTCCATTTTGGAGAAGATTTGAGGGGTCAAAACCTTCTGGAAACCTCAGATATGAGATCTGGATTCCCAGAAGCTGATGAACTAGCCTCTGAAAGAAAATTTGAAAAGAGGAGTTTTACTCACCCAAAAAATAAAGTAAAAATATTTATGGAAATCTCTGGATGTTGGCTACAAAAAGTGTTTTGTAGTCAACACCAAATTCCAAGTTCATCTGTGTCCAAAAATTAAGACAATGGACTGAGGTCTGGGAAAATTGCTACTGGACAGCAACTTCCCAAGAGAGAAAATATGATTTTAAGGGGGGTTTTGCATCCATGCTTGTCCCCATTTCCCTAGGTTTTGGTTAGTGATCACTAGACATTTTAGTGGTGAATCAACTATACCAAACCATCCTTGGGGTACATTAGGACTAAGCATTTCATTTGCTTGGGGAGGGGGGATTTTACCCTTTGAAAATGAGATTTTATGCTTGAAAATGGTTTTTAGGGTTTTGAAAATGAGTTTTCTTTGCAAGAAAGTAAGAGAACTTGAAAATAATTTTGATCTTTGTAGAAGATCATCCATGGAGATGGTCTTCCATGGTGATCTTCTTAGATCTAAAGCAAGAAGATGAAAGAACTACATTTTGTAGTTTGCAAATGCATGCATGGTTGGAGTTTAGGGTAAGGAGAAGGAGGGTTTACCAATCTTCCTTGTGTTCTTGAGTTTTTGGCTTGAGTGTATGAGTGTTTAAGGCTTGAATATGAGAGTGAGTGGATGAGTGTGAGTTGGGAAAGATTGGAGAGAAAATGGTGACAATTCTTGAAGAATTCTCACTGTTTTCTCTCTATATTTCGCCAGAGGTTCGGTGCAATTGGTGTTGTGGCTCCTTTTTTTGTGACTGGAGGGCTCAATTTATAGCCCTCTGAAATATGCAAAGATGTCCGCGCGGATAGGGTTGCTTGGCGTGCACTGTTCATTAAATGCAGCTCCAGCTTTGGACAAGAGGAATATTTCTTTTTGAAATTTCAAATTAACAGCCAGTTTATTGTTCCCAGCCATTTCTATTTGTGGTTTTATTCCTTTTGTTTTACTTTTTGAGATTCTTTATGAGGTTTAACCTTAAATAACAATGCCCATTTTACCCTCACTTTGTTAGAAAAGTTAGGATTGTTAGGAATTGTTAGAAATGTTATAACTTTCGTTAATTTTCTAACGAAAATTCTAACAAGCTCAAATTGGAGCACTTACAAGTATTCTAGCTCACTCTAACAAAATATCCTTCCTACTAAGGTGAGTAGTCGAGGGACCTGCCATGTCGCCTGTAACTGTTCGACCCGTTTGGACTCTCTTAGGTTGTTGGCTTACCCTTTGGTTGGGCACGGGCCTCTTCTCCTTCTACCATTTTGCAAGCCCGCACCATCAGCCACACTATTGGAGCGAGTGGCCCTTCTAGTGGGATGCCCTGACAGAGGAGGGGGCAAGTTTGCAGTGCGATTTCTAGCACCTGCATCTGTGTTCCTCCCCGTATTTTCGAGCAAACACCATGTTTACTATTGCGCGAGGTTTCAAGGTCTTAGCGTTATCGTTTCCCGATAATGAAACTAAACTGATGATGCAAGAAACGATCTAGATCAGCATTAGTCCAGCAATAGGTTGATCCCCAGTAAATACGACCTGAAACCACGAACAAATGACTAGCCGAGTTGGTCTCCGGCTAATACCCTTCGGCGTGATGATGAGATAACGTGTTATAAGTGTGTAGGAAACTGTATGGAAATGATGTAATCTCAAATAGCTAAGATGATATTACCTTTTAACGTTGGATGTTGTCTGGTATATATAGGGGTGTTATTGGATCACTGTGAATCCCTAAAATCAAGAAGATGTTGTGGGCGTAACTGTCTCCGAAAATGAAGGAGGCGGTTACAAATAACGACGTAGACGGACGTACGTGTTGGTAGGTCGAGGTCGCTTGAGTATTCGAAGTCGACCTGACTTTGTGCCTTAGGGTGATAGAAATCATACAAGTTGATGATCGTATTTCAGACGGAGCTAGGTCAGGACCAATTAATGATGGTCGGACAATGAGCTAGGTCGATTATATTTGTCGTTGGACCGTGGGCGTAGCGGTAACTGAACTAGCACATTCAATAGTAATGTATTGGTGATGTCTAGAATGTTGGGTTTAGTTCGTTGGGCCTAGCCCATCACTTTTATTCCGTTCAACCGGCTTTTGTGGTTAGTATCGATACATATTTTCGTATACTAAATCATAATTGGTTGATACATGTTATAAGCAAAATACAATTAATATATCAACCAAACCATCCATAAAGTTGAAAAACTTAGGGTTTGATGGGATGACAGAAGAAGGGAGTTTTGACAATTTTAATGACATCTTAATTAGGGGCTTGTATGGCATTTAGATATTTTTCTTGAAGGAGACAATCTTTAATCAAACTATTTCTTTTTTTTTTAAAAGAAACTTAGAAAATTTGAGGGGCTTAGCGAATTAAACTCATAAAAATTGACCCGAGATCACTTACATCATTTTTATGTATTATTTTGTGTACCACGAGTGATCTAGGTGATCAACGATTATTCATAATGTTCTTGATGTTGCAGGAATTGTGCTTATCAGTAATCCTCCACGTGGAAGGACTAATCACCTGGCTCCTTGACCTGAAATCAGAACCCACGACTAGCCGGATGTGTCTCCGGCGAAGACGCTCGGGCGTGAGAGTAAGATAACGGTTGTATATAGCTCAAAATGTATTGAATAATGAATTCAGATAACAAAATGGCAGTTACCTTTCACCGTTTGATAGTGATGAAGTATTTATAGGTGGTGGCCTTTGTATTTTTGGTGGTGCTACATGAGCTCCGAAATTATAGCGGCAGTTATGGTCATGAGAACGTGCCTGTAACCGTCCCTGATTTATAGGGATGCTGTTATGGAAAGATTTGACCCATGTGCATCCACATCTGTTAGGTCGACACTTGGTGGTTAGGTCGAGGTCGCCATTTGTGGAATGGTCGACCTGACTAGCGGGTAGAGCATGGTTCATACCCGAATTATAGTATGGATCATGAGGTCGGACTAAGTTAGGTCGGGACCTGGTAGGTCGGACCATGGACTTAGTCGACTGATACTTGAGATGGACTTTGGGCCTTGCTCTGGTTGGGCCAGTCTCATTGAGAATGTGGGAGCCAAGGCTATCTATGATTGGGCTTTATTCGTGTGGCCCAACTCGACACTTTTGGTATGTTCAGTGGCCCCCAACTTTCGAGTTGACTTTGTCGGCTTGGAAGTTAAGGAAATCTTTGATGAGAATTGCTTTACTCGCAGGTCGCTACTCGTATTGATACTTTAATCGACCAAAATGACGTGGCATGATCCCGGACGTCGGCGATGAACGGTCAGAGATGAAGGAGCGCCGTTTTTCAGCAATGACTACTATTCTGACGCTTGGTAGTCTTTCTCGAAAACCGCTTCAGCGTTTAATTTTGGAAAATCAATTTTGAATTTCTTTTTCCTTTCCAAATTTGGGAAAATATAAATACCAAAAATCCCCTTCTGAAATGAATTCTTACCGTCTTCAAACTCTTCTTCCTCGGCGATAATTGCGGAATTGCAGCAAGATTTAACCCAGGCTTGCGTCTTTGTCTACGACTCTCCCTTCTGCAATCAATTGAGGTATTTATCTTGTACTCTTGCTTTAGGGTTTTCATTCATGCTCTGTTTTCGTTTTCGCCATGGCTAGAACTTTCCATAGCGAACCAGGAGCTTGGTATGGGTACTGCACTGTTAACCGTAGGGTGTACAAGAACGTGAACGGTGAGTGGAGAGTGATGTCCTTGGATGAATGCGCCTCTATCTTGACTAGGTGGGAGTTGAATTTCAGTGAGATAGGTTTGCCCATTGTAGGGGACGTTGAAAATCTAGTAGTCGATGATTCAAATATCGTCACTTTCCATCTGTTCCATGAACTACTCGACCATATCACCTTGTTTTATGTTAGGGATGTCCATAAACCTTCCTTCCTTAGAAATAGAATAGGTTTTCCAGGGGAGTCTACGTCGCCCTTAGGTAGGTCGACTGAATGTGATCATAGGACTGACTCCCCTGCTTCCTCTTTTGTTTGTACAGATATGACGACTCAAGGTGGAGCTACAGCTTCAACTTCATCAAGTCCCAGGATAGTGGATGCATTTGGCTCCTCCGTTGTACCGGGGAAAAATGAGAGAGGATATGTACCCCCTAGGCCTCTGCGAGGGAATAAGAATATGGAGTCCCGTTACTCCATGGTCTATGACTTTTGTGGGGTAAATAGGGCGGATTATAGGGTAACTATCTTCACTAGGGCGGATTTCATGGCCAAGCACCGTGCCACCTTCACCACTGATGCCACTAGGGTTGCTTTTTTCTATGGTCAGTTCGAAGCGGGCTTGAGGTTGCCCTTAGATCCCTTTATCAACGAATTTCTGGAGTGCATGGATGCTCTTCCTCTTCAGCTTGGGGCCAATACTTGCAGGGTGCTAGTGTGCTTTGCCATGGTATGTAGATTTCTAGGCCATGAGCCCTGCATGAGAGTTTTCAAGGAGTTTTTTGCTCCTAAGCTCGACAAGGCTAATTGGGGGATTAGTACTCCTTCTAAACCCAACTCTCCAAAGTTGTTTGCCAGTCTTCCCAATAAACATAGCAGCTGGAATTCGTATGTGGTTTTTGTAGAGAGTAGGCTGGGATGGGAGTTTCCTTTGCCAAATAGTGAATCTGACGTAATTAGCGAAGAGAATTATTGGGAGCCTCCTTGGCATCAAACTTTGTATAGGAAGCTGTGTGCTTTGGTCAAGAATGGACCCATCAGCTGGGAGTCATTAGGGACAACCAAATACAACTATATCCAAGTTGGGATGATGCCTGGAGATGGGGTAGTGGAGCCTCTTGTTCCTGTGTTGAGAGGCCAGGTGTATCCTGATTGGGTTACTCACTCTTTGGGTAGATTAGAGGAGAATTGCCAATTTTGCCAGAAGAAAGCTAACTATTGCAAGGATAATGGAGAACACATTGGTGGTAAGGGTTTACTCGCCTTCATTCATTAGCTCGTCTACTGTTAACTTGCATAAGTAACTTATTATTGGCACATAGAATTATTTTGAGCTGCATACACAACTCTTAGCTCGTCTATTGCCTGCTCGTATGTAGAACTAGTTAGCTCGTACATAAAACTATTTCGAATTGCAACTCTGTACTCATCAAATTGCCTGCTCGTATGTAGAATTAGTTAATTCGTACATAGAACTGCTTTGAATTGTATCAATTACCTTGCCAATTGTTTGTTCGAATGTAGAACCATTTAGCTCGTACATATAACTGTTTTGGAATTGTCGAGCTAACACTTGATTGCTTTGATTTCGTGCAGTTTTGACTCCCGAACAAGAAGCTGCCATGGTTCGAATAGTGGGAGTATCGGATAAGAAGAAAGCTAAGAAAGCCCATGGGGCGGTCAATGCTAGGGCGAGCAGAGAGAGGGAAGCTGCTGCGAGGAACAATCTGCTCCCAAAGGATGTCGCTGGGATGATCCCAATGGAAGAGGTCGAGCTAGAAGATCCCTCGCTAAGTGGGACCCCCTCTGCAAATGTGAATGAAGGGAGAACGAGTCCAATAGGTCGGTTAGACCAAGCTTGAGTTCGCACCCACTTCGATGCTAATCTTTGCGACCACCGGGGGCGGTATGGTAGAGACTAGTACAATGAATGTCGTCGACATAGATGATGATGTCATGGAGGTGGATTCTGACGACCAACCTTTGAGCACGAAGAAAAGGTCTCGATCTGAGAAAGGAAAATCGATTCCTTCGAGCCATCTTCCTCCAACCGTTTCTTCTCTTCCCAACAAGGAATCTCTTGAAGACCTGATGCAAAGATTAAGTGATGTTCCTCCACTAGCAGGGGTCAACAGCTTGAGCCGCCGTTACCCCGATATGAGCCTGGGCCAAGTTATTGTTAGGAGGGCAATAGATGTCGACCTCCTAGCTCATTTTGCTGATAAGGGGATCACCCCTGAGGAATTCTCAGCTCGCTCTGGGATGGCTCATTGCGAGGTAATTTTTCACTTTCCTTTTCAGTCTAGTCGCTTGTTCTTTTACTCGACCAACTTGTCTTACGAGTCAACACTTCCCTAGTTTCCTTTAAATGCAGAATCTTACCATGATCGAGCAAGTTAAATGTTCTTTGAGGGCCTCCATTGAGAGGGAGAGGCAGGCTCTTAAGGACTTATCCAAGAAGTCCCAAGAACTGGCTGAGCTAAGGGAGAAATTCAATGACTTGGATAACTCGTACGACGCCATGGAGATGGTCAAGAAGAAAGCCCTGGTAGACCTTGAAGCTGCCGAGTCCAAGCTCAAGGAGGCGGAGGTAGAGAGAGATGCTGAGAAGAAGGAGTTGGAGAAAACCAAGACGAAGCTGGCAACAGTTTCCAAACTGCTGAAGGATAAGGATACCTTCCTGGTCGAGCTACAGGAAGAGCGTCGACTTGAACGGGGAAAATGGCAAGAAGACCTTCAGGCCGCTGTTACTGCTGCTGCTAAGGATGCTGCTGAAGCTGCCATTGATCAATTCAAAGAGGGCGATGAATACTATAATACCATCGTGGCCAAGGCGCAGGATTTTATGGAGGTAGGCAAAAGACATATGCCGCGTCGAGCACTGGTGGATTCAACAGCTACAGTTACCATCGAGCAATTAGCTCGTTGGTTCTCTGAATCCCAGTACGACATGGCAGCTCGTAGGGGTCACTCGCTCGTTCCTTATCTTGAGAACGACCTAGCCTTCATCGCTCAAGAAGACAAAGAGGATGGTTGTGAACCGTGGGTGGCCCCCTAGATTGTTGACAGAAACTTTGATGTCATCTTGCAAGAGCTCGAAGATGTCGACCTTATGGAAGAGGAACCTGAGCAGCGAGTGTACTCTGAATCTGGTAAACCTCTGGACCCTCAGCAATAAGGAGATGATGGTGAAGGTCGAGCTGCTACTGACGACCAAACTGATGCTGGCCTGGACCCTTAAGTCATTTGTTTGAATTGTAATGAACAAGTCCTAAACAATATTTTGCTTTTTTGTTTTGAAATTTATTTGAATGCCTTGGCCCAGTTTTTGGGAGGCATAGAAACATATAATCATATTTTTTGCAAGTCTCAGCCCGCCTTTGGGAGACTTATAATCTTAGCCGACTTTAATCTCTGAATGTTGTATGTTTTCCATTTCAGCGAGTGTGTGTCGAGCTAGATGTAGTAGGAAGAGTCGACCTAAGCCTTGTAAGAATTCAGAAACGAGGTTGACTCAAGGTCGAACCTGTTTAGAGAGGGCATATGGTAGAGCTCATTGGAACGAAATCGACCTTGGATCGGACTTGTTATGAGACTAAAACTGACTAAGAGTCGAGCTAATTTGTACGAAGTCGACGTTGAGTCGGACTTGTTAAAAGAATAAAGCTGATTAAGAATCGAGCTAATTAAAACAAAGTCGACTATGAGTCGGACTTGTTAAAAGAATAAAGCTGATTAAGAATCGAGCTCATAAGAACGAAGTCGACGTTGAGTCGGACTTGTTAAAAGAACAAAGTTGATTAAGAATCGAGCTCGTTCGAACTAAGCTGACTGGGAGTCGAGCTAGTTAAAACTGGTGTTGCACAACATTGGTCGAATAAAACAGCATTCTTATTAAAGTACGAACACGCTTACATTAATCTGAAAACTAGAACTAAAACAAGCTTGAACTTGGAAGCTGAAAACTAGAAGTAGTATTTGATGAGGTGAGTGGCGTGCCAAGGATGTTTCAACTCTTCTCCCCCAGGACGAGCTATCATGTAAGTTCCTTCCTTGACGACTCGAGTGACTATGTAAGGACCTTCCCAGTTGGGAGACAGTTTATTCTGTTGAGTTCTTCTTCCCGTTGCTTCGATCTTTCTCAACATATGATCTCCTACTTGGAGTGATCTCGGCTTGACCTTCTTGTCGTGGTAACTTTTAGTTCGCTGCTTGTAGTTAACCATTCGAAGGTAGGCCGTGTCTTGCTTCTCGTCGATTAAATCCAGGTCGATCAATCTGTTGGTGTCATTCTGCTCTTGATCAAAGAAAGTCACTCTAGCAGTAGGGAATCTGAGCTCAGCAGGTGCCATGGCCTCTGATCCATATGTTAGAGCGAATGGGGTTTCCCCCGTAGGCCCCCGAGTGGTTGTGCGAACTGCCCAAAGAGTAAGGGGAGTTCGTCCCAACCGCTTGTCATGGCCAACCTACGAGGCCCGTCTTGAGTGAAGATAGGACAAGTTTATTCGCTGCTTCAGCTTGCCCATTTCCTTGAGGATAGGCGATAGAAGATTGCCAATGCTTGATCCCTACCCGATTCATCTTTGCTTCGAAGGCTCTGGAGAACTGCAGTCCGTTGTCTGATACTATGGCTCGAGGAAAATCAAACCGACACCAAATGAAATCGTGAATGAAGTTGATAGCATTCTCCTCTGTGATGCGAGCTAATGGTTTGGCCTCAACCCATTTAGTGAAGTAATCTATGGCAACAATCACATACTTGCAATTTCCCCAGGCGGGAGGGAAGGGTCCAATCAAGTCGACACCCCACATGTCAAATGGCCAAGCTGCAATTACTGGAGTCTGCTCGGTTGTAGGCATATGAGGTAAGTTGGCAAACCTTTGGCATTGATCACATTGCTGAACAAAGTTATGAGTATCTACTCTCATGTGTGGCCAGTAGTACCCCAAAGTGATCAACTTGTCGGCTAGAGTCCTGGCCCCCGGGTGTCCACCACAAATCCCACTGTGTACTTCATGTATCAATAGGGCGACCTCTTGAGGGTGGATGCACTTTAGCAATGGTCGAGTGTAGGATCTTCTGAACAGATCGTCTCCTTGAATGACGTACCTCGGAGCTTTCTTTTTGATAGCTCGAGCTTTCTTCTCGTCATCAGGCAGCTCGCCACTTTCTAGGTATGCTTTCATTTCTTCGATCCAACACTTCTCATAAACCCAGTTTCTCGAGGGATCTTCTGCACACTGAATTTTTACCCTCTCATAAGCTGGGTTTTCGAGGAAAGAGATGGGCTCATCATGTGGCTCATCTGAAGTGGCTAATTTCGAGAGGAGGTCGGCTAGCTCGTTGTCTTCCCGTCCAATCCTCTGAATCTCCCAGAATTCCAAATCCTTTATCAGCTCCTTCACCAGGTCGCAAAGATTTGATCGAGTGGAACTAAGCACCTCGTATTCGCCTCTAACTTGGTTGACTATCAGTTGGGAATCACAATAGGCCATGATTTTAGTCGCTCCAAAACACTTGGCGTACTCTATAGCTGCTATCAAGGCTTCATATTCAGCCTGGTTGTTGGAAGCATCAAACTTGAACCTTAGTGACTCCTCGTACACTGTCCCCGATTCTGGTTCAATTAGCACTATCCCAGCTCCACTGCTATTCTTGGTCGCTGACCCATCTGAATAGACCTTCCAACAATCGTCGGGTAGGCTGGTGGCGACCTGGGACTCAGGCTCTTTCCCTTTAGTTTTCTCTTTTGGAGCTCATTATTTGTCTTCCTTGGTGAACGTAAGCTCGACCAAGAAATCTGCTAGAGCTTGAGCCTTCGGTGCCTTTCGAGGTCTATACTCAATGTCAAATTCGGTAAGGGCAATTGACCAATTGAGCGATCGACCCGAACTCTCCTGGCTTGTGTAATATTTTTCTCAAGGGTGCATTAGTCGTACTACGATAGGGTGAGCCAAGAAATAAGCTCGCAGCTTCCTTGAAGCTACGACTAGAGCATAGGCGACCTTCTCAGCATTGTAATACCTGCTCTCTACATCTGATAAGGCTTTGCTGATGTAGTATACTGGCATTTGAAGCCCTTCCTCTTCTCTAATCAAGACCGCTGCAACTGACTTGTCTCCCACAGATAGATACACGAACAGGGTCTCACCGGTGATCGGGCTACTCAGGAGAGGTGGAGTAGCGAGGTAATCCTTCAGCTGTTGGAACGACGAACGACATTCGGTCGTCCATTCAAAAATTTTCGTCCCCCTCAACGCCTTGAAGAAGGGGAGAGACCTCTCTGCTGACTTAGATATGAAACGACCAAGAGCTGCTACTCTTCCATTAAGTCGCTGCATCTCCTTTATACTGGTTGGCTCTTTCATGTCGACTAGAGCCTTGATCTTCTCCGGGTTAGCTTCTATACCTCGCTGAGATACCATAAATCTAAGGAACTTTCCAGCAGCTACACCAAAGACACACTTGCTAGGGTTGAGCTTCATGTCGTTTGCTCGCAGATTGGCGAATGTTTCTCTTAAGTTGACTACGTGACGTCCGGCCTTAGTTTTGATGACCATATCGTCGACGTAAGCCTCCATATTTCGGCCAATTTGTGAGGCAAAGACCTTGTTCACCATTCTCTGATAAGTCGCACCTGCATTCTTCAATCCAAATGGCATCATGTTGTAGCAGTAGATGCCTCCCGCTTGAAATGCCGTCTTTACTATGTCGTCCTCATGCATCTTAATGCGGTGATAACCCGAGTAAGCGTCGAGGAAGCGAGGGTGGAGTGACTCAAAGCAATGGAATCAACTAGTTTGTCAGTGCAGGAAGGGGGTAGGCGTCCTTCGGGCAAGCAAGATTCGAGTGGTGAAGTCGACACACATCCGCCATTTGCCATTTGATTTCTTCACCATGACCACGTTGGCCAACCACGTTGTATGAGTGGCCTCCTTGATAATACACACTTTCAAAAGTTTTTGTACCTCGGCTTTTATGGCCTCTTCCTTATCTCGGGCGAAGCTTCTCAATTTTTGGGGTCTAGGCTTTATAGTCGGGTTGACCTCAAGCCTGTGAACGGCAACCTCTTCCTTGATTCCCTTCATGTCTTCTACTCTCCACGCAAAGACATCATTGCTCCTCTTGAATAGCTCGATGATTTCCAGCCTTTCTTCAGCTGACAATTGTTTCCCAATCTGGATTTTTTGGTCGGGGTAGGAAGGGTTGGTGACTACTGATTCTAGCTCGTCCATGACCTCCGGCTCTGGACCATCTGCGAGCTGCAGTCTCAATGATAATCTCCCTAACTCTTTGTCTCTCCTCGGCCCCCAGGTGTGGAGCCTCTTCAGCTATCATGTCATCCAACTTATCAGCGATCTCATCAGTGGTGGCCCCCGAGTTATTGTCGATCTGGAGGAATAGGTTGCCTATGAGGACTTGGTCGACCATAACTACATCTGGATCGACCGCTGTGGTTTCAGAGTGACGTGTCGACTCAAACATGACCTCGTCATTTGAGCGATAGGTCGACTCTTCCACATTGGTGATCGTTGACAGTCGGGTAGTTTTGGTGGCCCGACTTGGGCGGCTTCAAGTAACCATCTGCAGTCTCAATTTCTAACTCCCTTTTCTTTCTTTCTCTGAGAACATGATCCAGGTAGGCTCGAGCTGTGCCTTGTACACATCCTACTCCAGCAGGTGTGGGGAACTTTACTCGCTGGTGAGGAATTGATGCTACCATTCCAAGCGCGACCTGACCTGGAATACCAAGTATAGCAGCGTAATCACTGTTCACATCTATTACAATAAATTGTACCTTCGAAACTACCTCGTGTGGAGCCGGCCAAGGTCGACGTCGAGCTCAATCTATCCTTTGGCGTCAACTCGATGGTTGGTGAAGCCCTCCAACCTGCCATCATACCTTTCAAGCTGCTCATCATTAAGTCCCATCTCCTGGAAAGTTTTGTAGAATAAAATGTCCTTGCAGGCCCCCGTGTCGACTAAGAGTCTGCTCGTCGTACATCCGTCTATGAGGCCTGGGATGACGAGAACTTGCTCCCTAGCAGCCATATTGGTTGTCAACTCATGGGGGTAGAAGCTGATCACATCATCTCTGACATCTCTCCTTGGAGGCACATGTGGGGCCTTATTGAGTTGAAAAATTTTGTGCTTGATGGCGGTGTTACTGGCTTGCTCTGTACTGACCCCCCAAGTTCAATCTAGGTTACCTCGGTCCTTGTTGTCCACCTGCAGGCTGCTCGCCTCCACCAGTTTGAGGCCTCTTCACGTATGCGTCGAGTCTTCCCTATTTGACCATTCTTTGGATTATGCGCTTCAAGCCTAAGCAATCCTCCGTGAGATGACCCGTGTCCTTGTGGTAATCACAGTATTTGCTGTTGTCCCTTCTGAACTTGTTGCCTGGGTTCATTGGGGCAGGTGGAGCCAACTCGACTGCATTCAGGATTTCAGTTCGACTCACCGTTAGGGGAGTGAAAGTCTCGGGCACCTTCTCTGTCGCCCTTGTCCTGTTCTTGCCATTTTTATTGTTTCCTCCATTTTTATTGGAGTCCTTCTTGTCATCAGCGACCTCCACCTTGGGGCTTTTCCCATTCTTCTTTTCTTTTCTCTCCTCGGCTAGCGCGACATTGTACACCTTTTCGAACAACTCCTGTCGAGTTGTGACTGTGCGAACTGTGAGTTCATAATCCATGTCTTCCGAGGAAATACCACTTCGGAAGCAATTGATCACCTCTCTGTCAGTGAGATCCTCTTCAATCTTGTCAACCATTTCTTTAAACCTGGTGAAGTAGCTTATGGAGCTTTCATTTTTTGCTTGAATCAAGTTGCTCAAATCGGTGACAGTCACTTTTCGAGCTCCAGCAGTCGAGAAGCGATCTAGGAATTTTGTCCTTAAACATGTCCAGGTGGTGATGCTACCAGCCGCCAAACCATTGAACCATGTCAAGGCTGCCCCTGTGAGTGTGCTTATGAGGGCTTTGCACATATTGTCGTCTTCATTGGCGATAAAGCACATCGTGGCTTCCAGGTGCGCTATGTGACTCTTGGCATTGGTTGCCCCTGAGTACTTTTCCAATAGGGGCAATCTAAAACTAGGAGGAGGTCGACTGTCTCTCATCTCCTTGGATAGAGGTCGAAGAGCAAAATCAACTCGTTCAAGCTTTCCAGTGTCCTTTTTCTTCTCCTCCTCCCATTGTCCGAACCTCTTTTTCATCATCAGCCACTCCCTAGCGTCGGGTCTTTCATCTCTTGGAGGGGGAACGACATTCGACTTTTGACCTTCGCTTCTGGGGGGAGTTACCTGCCTACTTCTCATGTCTCTGTGAGAATGAGCCCTTTCCGATCGAACTGGAGACCTATGCCTGTCATTCCTTTGGGGCGACCTGCGCCTTTCATTCCCGGATGGCGACCTGCGCCTATTATCTCCAAGTGGCGACCTGCGCCTTTCCCCTCCTATAGGCGACCTACGGCCATTCCTGTCTCTATGAGACCCCGATCTTTGTGTCCGTGCTGGGGAAACGCGTCTGTTTCTATTGGCGGTTAAGTGTGTCCTCAAATCTGATTGAGCCTCCTGCTCCCTATTCCTGGTGAGGCTAGCCCTTAAGTCATTACTTGGCACATGGATAGGTGATTGAGGTCGGACTACCATCCTTTGATCAGCATTTTGACCCACACCCTCATTGGGCCTAGCACTCTGGCTCCTTGCTGTTAGAGATTTGAGAGGGAGCCACCCTCTCTGATCTTATGTCCGCCTTCTCAGCCTCCTCTATTGCCAATAGCTCGGCCAGAATCTGGGCTCGCTCCAATAACATTTCCTTCCTGCTCAATGGGTTGGATGAGGGACCTGCCCTATTTCCAACATTCACATGAGCAGTTGGACGCTTAGGGGGAGGTGGAGCTCCTTGTCCCTCCATGTGTCTCTTTCCCCTTCTTGAATCAGGCAATCCCCTGCCATCAGCAACACTGGTAGAGCGTGTTGCTCTACCATGAGGACGATTTTGTGGGGGAGGCAGATTTACATTTTCAGTATTGGTATTGAGATCCACGTTGGTGTTGGCATTCACCTCATTAAGTTCATCAGAAGCTTCTGTCACATGCCCATCTGGGGTTACCATTGTTGTAGGTTGATGAGATCTTCGAGGTCAAGCGAAAGCACAGTTTCCAGCAATGGAACCAAACCGATGTTGCAGGAATTGTGCTTATCAGTAATCCTCCACGTGGCAGGACTAATCACCTGGCTCCTTGACCTGAAATCAGAACCTACGACTAGCCGGATGTGTCTCCGGCGAAGACGCTCGGGCGTGAGAGTAAGATAACGGTTGTATATAGCTCAAAAATGTATTGAATAATGAATTCAGATAACAAAATGGCAGTTACCTTTCACCGTTTGATAGTGATGAAGTATTTATAGGTGGTGGCCTTTGTATTTTTGGTGGTGCTACATGAGCTCCGAAATTATAGCGGCGGTTATGATCATGAGAACGTGCCTGTAACCGTCCCTGATTTATAGGTATGCTGTTATGGAAAGATTTGACCCATGTGCGTCCACATCTGTTAGGTCGACACTTGGTGGTTAGGTCGAGGTCGCCATTTGTGGAATGGTCGACCTGACTGGCGGGTAGAGCATGGTTCGTACCCGAATTATAGTATGGATCATGAGGTCGGACTAAGTTAGGTCGGGACCTGGTAGGTCGGACCATGGACTTAGTCGACTGATACTTGAGATGGACTTTGGGCCTTGCTCTGGTTGGGCCAGTCTCATTGAGAATGTGGGAGCCAAGGCTATCTATGATTGGGCTTTATTCGTGTGGTCCAACTCGACACTTTTGGTATGTTAAGTTTTAATAATGTCAACCATCATAATTAATAACCTTTAGATTACCTGCAATAAAAAATATTATTAAAAAGAGGGTTACAAGTGTTCTTTTTCTCTAAAAATTTGACACAAATATTATACTCCCTCCGTCCCACAATACTTGACACACATTTCTATTTTGGGCGTCCCACTGATAAGTCACACTTCCTAAAATGGCAAAGAATCTTTACTATTCCCTCCACTCATTCTCTCTCCTACATTATTTTAATACTTACAACACCATTATAATTTACTATTCTCTCCACTCATTCTCTCTCCTATTTAACTATCTACACTCACAACACATCAACCTTTTTACTTTTTCCTTAATTCCCGTGCGGAACAGTAACTGTGTCAAGTATTACGGGACGGAGGGAGTATGCTTTAGAAGAAATAGATTTTGTCTTTGGATTTTTTGTTACTCGCATTGACTGCGATTGATAACAAAATTACCAAATCAAATTTATTCTCAAGTTCTTCAAATTTCTTCTTTTTGTTTCTCACTTATAATCAGTGGCAAAGCCAAAATATTGTGAGAAGAGGTCAAAATATGTATATTTTTTTTCCTTTAAAAAGGGGATCAAATTTAAAATATAGTAAAAATTTTATTTATGCAGAAGTGTGTTAAATTGTAGGTTATTTTTAATTTATGCCTATATTTACAATAAAAATAAAAATTAAACACTAATAATTTATTTATTTTTACAAATTACGGGGTCAGATGACCCCCTTCCCTTTAAAACTATCCGCATCAGTGACCTCCCCCCCAACCCAACTCAACCTCAAATAAAATATTAATTTCTCTCACTTTCATATACACCACTCCCAACCTTATACTCTCTCCGTCCCAAGAAAAGTGTTACCATTTTAGGCCAGACACGCAAATTAAGAAAAAAAGTGGGAAGAAAAAATGTTGTGAGTGTAATTTGAAAAGAGGAGAGAGAATTAGTGGAGGAAATAGTAAATTTAAAAAGTGTTGTGAGTGTAATAGTGTTTTAGGAGAGAGAATGAGTGGAGGGAATAGTGAGTGGGTGTAATAGAATATTAATAAAACATTTCCATTTTAGGAAAGATGACGCTTCAAACGGGACGCCATTTTGGGTAAAAAGTGACGGATTTCATGGGACGGAGGGAGTATAATTTATACTCTCATCAGTGATCTGATGTAGTACAAGTGGGGGTGGTTCACAGAGTTTTGACAGGAGCAGCCATGATAGAACAAACCTGGACAGGAGGCATGGCGGGCAGTGCGACTGAAGAATCCATTGGGCACGAGTCGTGCTTGGCTTCACGACTCGTGAGGAGTCTCTGCACGACTGCCTTTGGGTGCACGAATCGTGACACGACTGGCGAAGGAAGTCACGACTCGTGAAGGAGATCACGAGTCGTGATATTGGTGGATTCCGTTTCCGAGTTGATTTTGTTTCCCTGTTTTGGCGTTTATTTTTGGAACTGTTTTAGTCTTTTCCTTTTTCCTAATTGACTAGGGTTGTTTGGGGGTATTTAAACTTGTTTTAGTTTCTTAAAAACATTAGTCTCTTTTATCAATTAAATTCATATTTGCATCTTGCAAACCCTTGGTCAATTTATTGGCTTGCAGAAGGATTTCTTAGGAAGTTCTTGTTATCTTGGGAATTGCGATTCCTTGCAGAAGGTTTTGATTTCGATCAGGCCTTGATTACTATTCCGCTGCGTTACTTTACATCATGATCCAACCCAATCTTTTAATAAAATATTCATTTTTCTTTGCTTCAACTTACCTAAAATACTTATCATTTTATTTTTTAAAATAATGTATTAGTAATAATATTTCTAAAATTACCGGTACACTTATTAAAAATAATTATTCATACAATTATAAAAAATATATATATAAATTTTGATATATTTTTTATTTTATATAATTATGTAAAATATATTTATATAAACACATGTAACCAATGAAATGAAAGGATGACATGTGTATAAAAAAAAAAAAGTAATAGAAATAGACAACCAATGACTTTTTTTTTTTTTTTCCATGGTGACCCAACAATGAGAGTCAACCAATGGGAATAGTATAAGTGCCTTGGCCAGTGCTATAACCCGTGCAGGGTACACTCTTCGATAGACTAAAATAATAAAATGGTCATTCAACTGTTACTTATTTTTAAATATTCTCACAAAACCTTTCTTTTTGCAAATATCATCACTACACTATCATCAATTCTGAAATGTTATGACTCCATCTAAATATTCATTAAGAATGTAACGAAATCGTTAAAAAGTAACAAAAGTAATAAAAGGTACTAAAGTGATCTTATGTAATTAAAATCCATCATATTTTGCTAACTTATATGAAAAAGAAAAGAAAAAAGAAAAGAAAAAAGAAAAGAAAAAGAAAAAGAAAGAAAGAAAAAAAATTAAGAAAAACCCTAACACAAAATAGAATAGCCACCACCCCGTTTCTTTTCAATTGGCTCCCCTCTCCCCGATGGCATTTATCACCGATATAAGCTTTAATACCCAGACATATTTTCTTATTAATAAACTAACAAATAGATATTAAAAAACTTATTTGTCACTAGATTTTGAGATTACAATCTCATTTGCTTGAATAAATGACGTTGATGACTTTTCACAATTTCAAGACTGCAATCAATATTTCATCAACTAACTCATAAATACATCAAATATAGAAGGGCAAATTGCAAATAAGGGCCTGAAGTATGCACCCCGTTCGCGGAAAGGGGTCCGATGTTTTAAATTTGGCGATTTAGGATTTCAAGTAACCAAATGTTGGCAATTAAGGGCTTTTTTGACGGAATCGTTAATTTCTGGGTTAAATTACCACGTGCGGGTCACGTGCCACTTATAAGAGGATATTTTGGTCAAAATGTGAGGGCTTTTGGTAATTTCGCAGGTATCTAAACATGAGGCACCACACCTCCGCCTATACCATCTTCCCCATCATTCAGCCGCCTTCTTCTTCCGACCATCTATCATCTCTCTGGCACTGACTAATCTCCCTCGCCCTTTCAATATCAAGATTCAAATCCATATTCTTAGATCTACAAGGTTTCAATATCATTCAGATCCAAACCCAGCCCCATTCTCTTTGAATGCTTCCCCCAACTTCTTATCCGGAGTCCTCTACACACCTCCGACATCCCTCCACTTATCATCTTGGTAGCTGTACATAATTTGTAAATTGTGTTTTTCTAATCTTAATTTTTGTTATGAAAACTCAAATTTTGAAATTTTATTTTATTGTCAGTCCAAATAAGAGTTTCTACTTGTTCATGGGATCTAATGGGTATGAAGGATAATGGTTCATGGGTTTTACAGAGGAAAGATTAGTTTTGTGCCATGAAACAATCAACTTTAATAATTTGAAGGAGGGGGTAGGAAGGATGATGGTGCTTGGGTTTTACAGAGGTGAGGGTGAGTTCAGAGAGAGAGAGAGGAATCTGGGAAGGAGAGCGAAGAGGGGTGGGTAATATTTTTATTTTTATTATTTATTATTACTATTATTATTATTATTATTATTTTTTTATTATTTTTTGTTATTTTATTATTTTTATTATTTTTTATTTTTATTATTTGTTATTTTTATTTTTTTTATTATTATTATATTATTATTTATTATTATTATTATTTTATTATTTTTATTATTATTATTATTATTTTATTATTTTTTATTATTATTTTTATTATTATTATTACTATTATTATAATAATAATTATTATTATATTTACTATTCGTATAAGTGGCACGTGACCCGCACGTGGTGATTTAACCTAGAAATTAACGATTTCGTAAAAAAAGCCCTTAATTGCCAACATTTGGTTACTTGAGACCCTAAATCGTCAAATTTAAAACATCGAACCCCTTTCCGCGAACGGTGTGCATACTTCAGGCCCTTATTTGCAATTTGCCCAATATAGAATCAATATATTCCCTCCACTTAATGATAGTCCAGCTTTTGTAGTGATAAATTTGATTGAATTTTATGCACGTGGGGTCTTAGCCTGATGGTTAGAATTCATGGCTTCCAACATGGAGGTCATGGGTTCGATTCCCCCACCAGTGGTTAGAGGGAATGACATTGCCCTCCCTAGCATAGCTAGGCGCCTCTGTGAAGTGCATCAAGGGGAGAGCGGTGAAATGTGTTGATCCCCTTTGAAAAAAAAAAAAAATAAAATAAAAAAAATTTGATTGAATTTTATGAAAGTTTTAGATTTTTTTTTCAAAATTAAATTCTAAACATGTTGTTGTTACACCATTAAAAAACTATCAATAACAATTTTTAATATTTCATTAAAATAACTATTTTTCATAAATCTATCTTTAAATTTCAGTCAAATTAATCAATGAAAAGTAGGGCTATTATTTCGGAACGAATCGTGCATGTAAATGCAATCAAAATATGTCAATCTCCGTACATGTTTGTCCCTTTTCTGGCATGTTTGATAAACATGAGACCCCTATCATTATTATAAAACTTAAAAAAAAAGTTTAGTGGGGATCACCGCCCCCACTTAGCCTCTATGTATCCGCCACTGCCTCTCCCCCACCACCCCGACTCCTCGTCTCACCGCCCCTTCCCACGTTCTCCTTACTCTTCCCTCTTCACCGGAGATTTCTTCTCCTTCCAATTCTAGCTTCGTCTTTGTGGACTTTTCTTCGATTCGGCAGATAACAAATGGAGTTTGCGAATGGGTTTCCCACATTTTGTTGTTTTAAATGAATTTGGACGATACGATTCTAATTTGAATTTGATAAAGTATAGTTTGGAACAGTTGGTGTTGACGGTGATTGTGATGTTGTGTTATTTTGGAAGGCTAAATTAGGAGAAGGGTATATTGGTCATTATATACCAAAGCTGAGGATTTATTGGTCATTTGCCATGCCAATAATATTCATTAGATTTGGGTTTTAACAACATTGATGAACCAGTTAAAATTTTAATGGAAGTTAATTTACGTTAGGTTTGCAACGAAAATCTGGACGGAGTCGGGATATTTCAAAATTGACGATAGTTAAGTGAAGATATTTGCAAAGAAAAATAGTTTAGTGAGACTATCTGTAAATGAGCAAAGGTTGAGTGACCATTTTTTTTTTTATATAATTTTGGCCCTCAATATCATCGTTATACTCGCTCTCTCTCTCTCTCTCTCTCTCTCTCACTATCAGTTGAATCCACAAACCCGCACACACTCGCTGATTCTCTCTCTCTCTCTCTCCTTTCCGCAGAAACTAACGGGGCACACTCATTGTTTCTCTCTCTCTCTCTCTCTCTCTCTCTCTCTCTCTCTCTCTCCCTTCCGCAGAAAGTAACGGGACACACTGTCCCTCATTTTCATGGAGACCCACATGGTAAAAAACCCAACTAGATTATTATTTTTCCCGATGAAAAATTCCCCTTTTCTTCATTGTGCAAATTTCACCCTTGTCTTGCACTTTCTTTGTTTCTCATCTTATTTTAATAGTCTTGCATTACTTTAGCTGCAAGTTGTGGTTGATACATTACATTAAATTAGCTCTGTTTGAGAAATGGGATTTTGTTTAAATTAGGGTTTTTGTTGCTTTCAATTTGTTTCCTTATTATATTGGGATTTGCTGTCTTTTCAGTTCGAATTCTTTGATTGTTTATTGAGATAATGATATGGGGACCGAATCTCTGTTTTGTTTGGTACACTTGGGTTGTATTTATGTATTTTCTTGGTTTGGTGAAAATGGGTAGTATTGTAATTGGATTGCGCCAGCTTGAGTTTGCTTATGCTATTTTTTTTTATTTCCCCCCCCCAAACCCTTTACTCTTCAGTTATTTCCCCTTCATGGGCTAGCTATTATTATATTTTAATGCAAAATTTGCTGCTCCCTCCATCTTAATATGAATGTTCAAATTCGTGATTTGCTCTTGATTAGAGCAATTTTGGACATTCATTTTGTGTGTGTGTGTGTGTGGGGGGGGGGTGGGGGAATGAATACAAGTGAAGATAATGGTGTGTTTTGGTGCCAAACATATGCTATAGATACCAATGCAAAAAGCAGGAAGAAACCAATGCTTCTAGGTCGTGGCGGAGTTATGATTTTTTTTTAAAGGGGGGCAAAATCGTTTTCACTAATTAAGAGGGGTGGGGGGAGCATTTTTTCTTTACCCAACGGAGCAAGTTTCAATATATTGTACTAACCCCCCTAAATTCTTACAATATTTGCACTAGTAAAAAAATTAGTCGAATGGGGGCAATTGCCTCCATTAACTTGTACATAGCTCCGCCAGTGCTTCTAGGTTTCATGATTTTTCATTGTTGCTGCAAACTGTGGTATATGTGAAAATGTTTTCTGACAAAACTTATTCACTTCCACAATGGCGCTTAGTTAGTTATGACAATTCATAGCATATATATAGTACCTTTCTCTGCTCACTTGGTTTAGTTTTGTTTAGGCGGTGAATGGATTGTTTTTCGTTATCTATCGTAGATGTCCAATGTTGTTTAAAAATTCAATGTTGTGTTTTTTTTTAGCCTTGTTCAGAGTTGAAATATATTTGTTAAATACGGACTAGGGCAATTAGTCACCGTGGACATGTTTCTTTACCTTTTTCTTTTCTCTGGATGGTGTTGCTCACATTAATTTCAAACTTAAGTTAGCATGCATGGGATTCAAATAGTTACAAATACTTGGGAGTTACCATCCATAAGTGAGTGTGGGATCAAATAGTTCAATACTTGGGATCAATGTTTTTAGGGTTAACAACCTGATCATATCCAAGTATAAATAGCTATAACAATATACGTGGGTGACCCTTTTAAGATCAATAACCCTTGAGTCAGATTATGTTAGTACTTCTAAGAACAAGGGTTAGTCTGGTTTGCAACTTTTGGAGGTTTTCATTGGGTTCAGACTTGAGACCCTTAAGCTTCAACATGGATAATCTAGTATCTCTCCATCTTCTGTTTGATGCTATGTGAGTATGAATTATCCTTTGCACATTTACAGGGTCTGACTTCAGAGTTTGTTTTCATGTCCTTATCTAAGTTTTCTTGACTTGGGGCTATTAAAACACTCATTCAAAATTTTACTACCTCCAATTTAGGAAATCATAGGAGTCGATTTGTTGTTTTAGGTTCCTGGAAACAAATATGTCGAGCGAGAAAGTGGAATTTAATACTCCCCATCAATGCACTTTACTATTTCAATGACATGCCTTTGCTGTAGCTTCTTTTGTTTTTTTTTCCTTATAACTATTTGAATAGCATGAAACCTTAAACAATTGTCTTAAAAGGCAATGCATTGATGGACTACATTAACTAACTTCAATTATTTTTCTTGCAAAAAGGTTTGGGGATAGAGGAGAGGGCATATTTTATGGGGTAGAGGAATTGAGGAACATATTTTCTGAATCTGATATCTTCGTGTTCAACGCACTGCAAGATATAAGTTGTTTTGCATCTTATCTTTTACATGAACTCTAGCCCCATTTTTGAAAGAGGTATTAAGTTTCATGAACGACAAGTAACTAAGCTACATCCTTGAGTGTGCCATAAACAATTTTTGTGGGACCGAGGTACTAGTATGCATGATGAGTAATTTAGCTATTATTGTACCTCAGTTCTACTTGAAGCATGGTGAGCTGGTGGGATTAAACCACAAGTTGATCTAATTCCTACCTACGAGTTCAGTGTGATTAACATTGTCATTTTCCAAATAATCTCTCTCTAAGTTGAACTGTAGTATAAGAATGACAAGCAGTCACTATTTTGACATATTATGAATTAGTTGTTCTATAACGAAATTATTAATTAAGTGCTTTAGGATAAGTGTTTACAATGGATCAAAATTCACTAAAAAACTGAAACTCAAGATTGTTATATTTAGGTGATTGTGTTTGCATTTTGCTGGTATCTTCTCTTGCATGTCAGAAATTATGAAACCATTATTTGAGAAGATCATATGATACCATCATTCCGTGGATTGAGAAAACCGAATGAAAGCTATCTGTCCTATGATTTCTTTTGATATAACTAATTATCGGAAAGGCGGAAACATGGAAACTTTAACACGATAGATGAAGAATAATAAGCTAACTTAACTAATGCTGAGAAAGATAAGTATCCTTATAGCACAATCCACACTTGTTCATGTATGGTCTCATGAGTCATGTCATGTAAGCCTATGTTTTTTCGTCATAATTGATGTGGTTTATTCTATTTCATTTTTCATCCTCAGTAATAAGAGGTGTTAATTTTGAGCTTTCACTTTTGATGCTTAATGTATTGTGATGAGCTAGTCATTTTAGTTCTATACTTCTACACATTTTAAAGATTTCATTCTTAATCTCTTATCAACAACCCTGGTAGGGCTGAAGACTCGAAGTTTCTGTAAATATGTAAACACCTATAATTGCACATGCCACATAGTTTACGTGCAGTGAGTTGTGAAAATCTGCCAGTATCTCACCGTACAGTAATTCAAGTCATTTGTTTGTCACTTTGCAGGATGAACCTTGTGATATATGTGGAGATGTCGGCGTTATTGATGCTATCTGTACTTGCTATGTCTGCAAAATATCTCGTCAGCATACGTAAGATCTCTCTCTCTCCTTCCCTCTCCCTCCCTCCTTGCCCCCTTTCTGTTGTGCGTGTCACTCTCCAGTCTATTTTACTCTGCTTAAGGTAACAGTATGAAAAGATTTTTCTACTCTGTCAACTAAATATCTCCTATTAGATTATGGGAAGAAAAAAACGATTTAGATTTATCAGCCCTCATTAGTATGCATTAAAACGAACCTTAGTTTGCACTTTCTCTTGATATGATCGTACTGGCCAAGGCCGGATTCATGTAGGCACGAGCCCCCACTGGTTTTTATATATATATATAAAAAACTGGATATTCTTGTAATATATATTTAAACTGTGAAACAAATACATGAAGCTGTTGTTGGCTCAATGGTAAAGCATCTCTCTTTTGCACTTGAGGTCCAAGTTTCAAAACCTACTAAATGCAAATTCTCTTTATAAAATGTAGTTTTTTTTTTGTTTGTTTTTTCACCAAGAAAAAGATATTAAAACTGAATTCGTTGTACTGCCTTTGTCCCAGCTAATTTATACTTTTTGCCAATTTGGTTGTCTCAACTAAAAGTACACTTTCCTAAAATGGAAATTAAAAAAATACTTTTCTATTCAACGGGACCCACTTGCATACTCGCAACAACTATCCATTTACTATTTCCTACCCCACCTTTTCTCTCCTACATTACTTTTCATACTCACATCATTTATACCACTTACATTTTCTCTTAATCCCAGTGCCCAATACAAGTGTAAATTTAGTTGGGATGGAGGGAGTATAATTTTTTTCATCTTTTTTTTTTAAAGAATAAAAATAAAGGATTTTATTAATAACATAAATAATTAATTGAATTATAGACTATAATAGCAAAAAAAAATTTTGCAAGTAATCATTACATAAATAATGTTTAAATTACTACGTAATTTTTCGAACATACTTTATTATCTTACATTTATTATACCGTATTTTCTTTTATGCATTGAATATATAAAGCAAAATTAAGATGATTGATTTGAATAATGTTTCTCTGAAAAATAAATATTTTGGCACTTGCTGATTTTTATTTTTGGATTCGCCACTGGTACTGATTATCTACATCCATCTGTTCCTCACATACTATTAGAATTGTGACTTTCTGACTACGCAATTCAATGTGCTTTATCAGTGTTCGTCTTAGACTGGTCCAGGGACTCATTTGGTTGCTGGTCTTTAGCTTGATGTCTTAAGATTTTTTCCTAGAGATTTGTTGTGCATAACTATTACTGTATGCTACCTCTTATTTGAAATGTCTTTCTGTTGGTCTCTCTTTCAGTTATTGCATGAAAAACTTTTCCCTCGATATCCCTATGTTTTGGCGTTGTGAAGAATGTGAACATAGCAGCGAGACAAAATCTGGCTTGAAAGAAGACTTGCCAAAGGCTCCAATGTTTAATTCCTCTGGCACTGCAAACAAAAATGCGAACAATTCAGGAAGCGTCATCAAGCATCCAACTCATCCAGGCCAGTTTCGCATCTATAGGGAAAAATGGGTTGACAAAGGGAAAACAAAATATATCCCTTGCCGAGAAGCTATAACGCTGTCTTCAGGATCCAAGAAACTCGATCCCCCTTTGAAAACTTCTCCGCGTTCTGGTCCTGGGACATTAAAACCTATTGCAACTATATGTGAAAGGAGTTCAAGTAGGCCCAAAGTGATCTCTCCAAAGATCACCTCACCCAGGGTCAAAGAAAATCCAACTTTTGGAATATTAGGCCGATCAAAGTCTCCACCTGATGTGAAGATTGACCCAGTTGCCCAGCCATCAGTTGTGAAATCATTGACTGAACGAAAAGGTGAATGCACTCTCTGATAATTTAAATAATTTGATTCGAATACTGATGCAATTTAACCAAAAGAAGCAACCATGATAATACCATGCACTGGTGATCTGGAAAATGGAAATTCTAAGTACTTGATTCGAATATTGATGCAATTTAACCAAAAATCTATCCGTTAAAGTAACTGCTGATGTATATAAATATATCCGTTAACTAGCTGTTGAGAGGAGAATTTCCTCGACGCTTGAACCCTTTTTGTATAAAAGTTTTGTCTGTTAACTAGCCGTTGAGAAGAGAATCTCTCCAATGCTTGAACCCTTTTTGTTCAAAAATATATCCGTTAACTAGCCGTTTAGAGGAGAATCTCTCCAATGCTTGAACCCTTTTTTGTATAAAAATCTATCCGTTAACTAGCCGTTGAGAGGAGAATCTCTCCAATGCTTGAACCCTTTTTGGATAAAAATCTATCCGTTAACTAGCCGTTGAAAGGAGAATCGTCAACGCTATAACTTTTTTTAAAAAACTTTATATGGCGGGGAGCGCTTGGCGCACCGGGGTTTGCCCTTTTTTATATGGTTATAAATATTAGTAATGCAATATAAAACATAGACTAGTAATGAATGGAAAGAAACATGTATAACACAATCAAAGAGAGAGAGAGAGAGTTTCTTCTTTCTAGTTCTATAGGTAGTATGCTTTCTCAAAAGCACCAGTCATTTCTCTATGTATTTCCTTCCTATCACAAATGTGCATTTAGATATGCTTCATTCTTCTTGAAGTGTGATTGTTGCTCATGGCATTTCAAAAGACAGCTTCAAGACACTGCACAACCTTGGAGTAAAATTCCTCCAGTTCCTCCAGGTTTTGAGAAATCCCCTAGGCAGAGTGAAATTCCTCCAGTTTTGAGATGTCCCCTAGGTTGTGGGATAAAAACTGTTCCAACTATATGTGAAAGGACTTCAAATAGGCCCAACCCCAAGGTAATCTCTCCCAAGATTACCTCACACAGGGTCAAAGAAAATCCAACCTTTGGAGTTTTAGGCCAATCAAAGTCTCCTACACCTGATACGCAGATTGATCTAGTTGCTCAGCAATCATTGACTGAACTAAAAGGTGACAAGTCTTTTTATGTTGTTTTGTCATTTATAGAGACTTTAAGTTTGGCCTAGCATATGTGCAAGCTATTAAAGTAAAATCTTGCTGTGTATATAGATTTGAGTTCTTGGAGAATTTCTAGATCGCTGGTGGATGTTATTATCATGGTTGCTTCTTTTTGTTAAATTACATCAATACTTGAATCAAGTACTTTAAATTATCTGAGAGTACATTCATTACTGTGAAATACTGAACGTAAACTGGATATGTTTATCTTATCTTTATGATTCTGTAATTTACTAAGTTGTGCTTCATCATTTGGATGCTATTCGGTTATTCTTTCATGTACTTTTCAGAAAACAAGGCTGCCAGACACTCTAAGAATGCTGCTGCTCAAATCAGACAGCCGTTGGATGGGGTCAAGAGTCCCAAAAATGTTGAATCTGCCAAGTCACCGCCTCCCACCATTTCTGGCAAGTCACCGCCTCCCACCATTTCTGGCAAGTCACAGTTTTCGCTTCTCCTTCTTCTTTGACTTATTTTTGTCTGGTTTTCTTGAGGAACAGAAATATTTTCCAAATTGACGCAAGTTTTTAACTGCTTTAAAAATAAAATAAAATAAAATTTATAATTATAAATTGATGAAGGTTTATAAAATTTGTGTGAATATGGTTGGGTAGCTTAACTTTTTGGATGTCTATTTGACTCAATAGAATGAACATCTTTTCTATAGGTGGTAATGTTTGCGAAAATGTGGAGCAAAGAAGTTCTAATGCTGAAGAAAGGAGTCAAATAGTGATTGTCCCGGAAATTGAGACGTATTCACAAATTCTTCCTTCTCGACATGCTTACTGGAAGTAAGTAACCTTTCAAACATGTGTTCTTTAACTCTTTTAGAAATCTATATCTATCAAAGAACATAGTACTTACTGAAAAAGCTAGATAATGGAGTGATATCCTCTCAAGTGTCTCATTTATTGTTCTTTCTTCAACTTATTATGTACATCTAAATGTCATGCATTATTTACTTCCCATATAAGGTGATTATCTTCTATTTATTCTACTGGTAACAGCTATTCTGCACTGTATACTATTTTCTGGCAAGTCGAGTGATATGACCTAAACACTGTAACTCTCTAAAGCCTTGTCCACGACAAATCACATAGCTGAAGCATTATTGTGAAGTGTACACTTCCCTTATTACTAAAAATATCGTAGGAAACCATCTACACAGTTGTTAGAAGAAAACAATTATGCGCATCAATGAAAAGGTGAATTAAATATTGCAATATGATTTTACTTGTATATTAAAATTGCAATCAGATTTCCAATTATTCTTAAGCTTAAAATTTGCTGTACAATGTTACCTTTTTTTCCAAGTGAAACAAAATCCTGCTTAGTGAAATTGAGTTATTCTTGAGAGTAAAGTTTAATTTCTGTATTATTTCACTTACTTGAAGTTCCTCGAAAGGAGCTCTGTTCTTATCTCTGTTATTGGAATTTTTCCTACAGATAAATATTTTTGTCGTATTTAAGGTGCATTTTTCTGCACTGATCTTTCAATGTACCCTTTAAATTTTAATCATGCAATTTGTCCCTTTGATCATACAGTTTGCTGCTCGACTTTTTGGCTCTCTATAGGCACACATAATACTCCCTCCGTCCCTAAATGAATGTGGAAAAAAATTCAAATTTGTTCTTGATCAAGAGCTAATTTGATTTATTTTTTTCGACATTCATTTGGGGACAAAGGGAGTATATGAATGCGCAAATGAATACCTTGATGTTATTACTCTCTTGCACTATCTTATTCTACTCACTTCATTTATGCTAACATTCCCCAGGGGAAGCTTCGAGCTCCCGAATGGCCTTAAGCATTTGGAGCTTAATAATGGATTCAATGCGCATCCTCCCTCAAAACTTCGCCTTAGGATTTATGAGCTCTTGAAGAAAATGCCCGAAGTGCTCGACTTTGAGCTGATTCCTCGTTTCAACGTCTTGACAGATATATTCAAAGACTCTTGCCCTGATAAGGATGACATAGGCTTGTACTTCTTCCCTGGAAACAATAAGAGGTCTATTTCTGCACTCCACTCTTTTTGAAATTTATTTTCTAATGTTGACTACGCAATTAAACAGCTTTTCCATTATTTTACAGCTCTGAGAATTATACCTCCCTCCTGGAATTCATGTGGGCCGAAAAATTGGTGCTGAAAAGCTATTTGAATGGGGTAGAGTTGTTTGTACTTACCTCTCGGGTCCTGCAACCAGATTTTCAACGTAAGTTCTCAACTTATTAATAGAACTTATAGTACTCCCTCTGTCCCTCTAAATAAATGTCAAATTTTTTTTTTCAAATGTTTTCTTGATCAAGAGCAAAATTGAATTTTTTCGACATTCATTTAGGGACGGAGGGAGTAGCATTTTATTCTGATTTTTGACGTATAATTTTCATCTTTATCATATGTAAGATTCATCTTTACCAGTAGTTTTGAAAAGTTAAGGCTGCCTTTGAAATTTTTCAGTTAAAACATGCTCTGTAATTGGTACAACAGAGAGTTCTCTTAAGTCGTTGCCAAAGGATTATATATTAAGAGATGTGAGCCTAGTGGAATCTTCAAATACGTTAGACTCCTTCCCGACTTCCCACTTACCAGCAACCCCCCAAAGGAAATTACGAGTAGCTTTTCTCCTTTATCACAATATGCATATTCTTTTACAATATTGACAACAATAACTTTTTTAAAATAAATTGCTATCAAGTATTAAAAAAAAATGCATATGGCTTGTATTGATAACTACTAATGATTCATGTTGTATATGCTCCAGAATGGCATGGAATTTACTACTTTTGGGGAGTATTTCGTCGTATGAAGAAGATGGCCAACAACCATGCTTCACGAGACAATGGTGACAAACAACACTCACCGATAGTTCAACCTCCAAGTGGAAATCAAGCCAGTCATGCTGGACTTTGTGAGGTGGAGGATATGGACATTGATCCCGTGAATGTATCAGATTTGGGTTGTATGGCTTTACAACCTCGGAGTAAAATTCCTCCACCTCCTCCGGGTTTCGAGAATGATTTGAGTTGTATGGCTTCACAACCTCGGAGTAAAATTCCTCCACCTCCTCCGGGTTTCGAGAATGATTTGAGTTGTATGGCTTCACAACCTCGGAGTAAAATTCCTCCACCTCCTCCGGGTTTCGAGAATTCGCCTAGGTGGAGTGGAATTCCTGCAGTTCCTCCGCCTCCAGGTTTTGAGAATTTTCCAAGGCCATCGATAAAAACTGAAGTAGCGTTGTAAACCTCATAACTAAACTTAAAAAGTGGTAAATTGTAGACTGGCAGTGTTGTTGTACACAGCAGCAACTTTAAACTTAGTTAATGCTCTTTGTTTGTAAAGCTTCTCTAAATACGCTTTCATCAGATTTAGGCTATGAAGAACACATCTTGTTCCAGATAGCAAAAAAAAAAAAAAAAAAAACAGTGGTTTTTCTGTGTGGATAGCCCCTCTACTTCTATATTTGACACACAACCCCCTGTCATTTAGAAAATGTTAACATCCTAACTACTATTAATAGGTTGTGTGGCACAAGCTTGATTTTGAAGCGTGAAAGGTAATTCAGTAGTTTTATGAAAATGTAATTCAGTTACTTTTATGAACAGTTTTTACTTTTTAGTAGCTTTAGGAAACAAAGAAAAATGCTTATGTCTTGCATCCTTCTGTCTCAAAATAAATGATCTTTTTGTCCCAAAAATGTTTCTAAATGATTAGGGAGAGTGATCGGAAAGATCTAAAAAAGTATCATAATAATGTCCGAGAAGTTCATCCACCTTGTTGTATTGTAGATGTGGTATTATATTCAAATATGCCTGAAAAGTAATCCACCATGTTGTATTATAGATTCGTTATTATATTCACATATGAGTGAATATAATAATATTACATTCAGTATTATATATTAATGTATACGAACTTCACTGTCGTTTCGATATAAACAGGAACTTGAGGAGAAAGTAATTTGTTTCAAAAGGAATTAAAAACAAGATAGTGAGAGGGAATTCTCTAAATATTTCAATGTTTGAATCCTTTTCGTATAAAAATCTACTCCCTCCGTCCCATAATACTTTATCCATTTTTTACAGTAGCAAGTCAACAGAGATGAACTTTGACCAAATATTAATATCAATCTATTCATTCTAATGAAATTTTAATAATTGCTATTGATAAATCATTTGATTATTTTATGGATAACAAATTTTAGATTTTTATTATGATAAGTAAATTGATATTAAAGTTTGGTCAAAGTTGAACTCGGTTGACTGAGTTCGGAACAACCAGGGAAGGTAATATGGGACAGAGGGAGTATATGTTAACTAGCCGATAAAAGGGTACTTGAACCCTTTTTTCATAAAAATCTATCAACTATCTAGCCGTTAAAGTTGAATCTTCAACACTAGAACATTTTTTTTAACTTTTTTATGGTTATAAATATGAGTAATGCAATATAAAACACTAGAATAAGCCTGTGTTCAAGGACACGTTTATTTTTTATTTATTTTTTAATTAAGCCCGTGTTCGAGGACACTTTTTTTTTTAATTTAAAAAAAAAAATAAAAATTTAAGGGCAAAATGGGAAAGAGACAAAATAGTGAGGGCAAAATGGGAAATTCGGCCATTAAAACTATTCATACAACTGTTCATGGGCTGAGGTGGACAACTCTAATTTATACTTATATAAAACATAGACTAGTAATGAATGGAAAGAAGCATAGACATGAGCCATATGTAACACAATAAAAAAAGAGAGTTTCTTCTTTCTAGTTCTATAGCTAGCAAAAGCACCAACCATTTCTCTATATATTTCCTCCTTTTCATTTTATTTATTTTTATTTTTTATATGATGTGTTGCTATAAATGGAAGATGATATGCTACCAACAAAGGGGCTCTATCACAAACGTGCATTCAGATATGCTTCCTTCTTCTTAAAGTGTGATCGTTGTTCATGACATTTCAATACACGGTTTTGAGAATTCCCCTAGGCGGAGTGAAATTCCTGCAATTCCTCCGCCTCCGAGTTTTGAGAATTCTCCAAGGCCGTCGATAAAAACTGAAGTAGCGTTGTAAACCTTAAAAGTGTTGGAAATCAAATTATAGCACCACAGATTAAACAGACAATTTAATCAACAGTAGGGGATTTATTGATCAAGTCAAGAACGTACCAATTAAGCCAATAGCAAAACCGAAAGCAATGGAACAGGATCAAGAAAACAGAACAGAAACAAATAAACAGACGATTAGAAAACTTATCGTGATTTGATCGAGTCGCCTTAGGAAGACTGTCCTAAGAGAAAATATTGCCCCCAATTGGTGCAACTCAGGTACAGGCTAAATTCTCCGAGGATAAATCGATCACGGATTACGTACCACAAAGCAGCACACAGGTAGGTAATCACCGGCGGTCCTATCTCAATCGCCTTGAATCTCACGAACGAATCTCTATGAACTGGAGTAATCGAAACAATGAAAGGAAGCAAGAGAATTGTTTTTCTCTTCAATCTCTCATGGAAAACTCGGCTGGGAGAAAAGGAATATTTATATGTATGGTATATTAGGGTTTTAAGCCTTAAAAATACCAAAAACCTGATACAATTCGGCCTAGGAAAACACCAGATTCGTCACTAGCGCGGCCGCCCTCGAGGTGTGCGCGACCGCGCTAGTCACCAGAAAGTTTTGCTGAGCTTAAGACAATCAAGCACGGCCGCCCTTGTCATGAGCGCGGTCGCCCTCCTTGCCAGAAACTCAAACGCGTTTTTCCTTTGCCAAATTCAGTCCAAACACAACAACACAACTATGTCATAGATCTATGGACTTCCATACCACAAATATCAAATATTCCAACAAAAAGTGGTAATTGTAGACTGGTAGTGTTGTACACAACATGCATCAGCTTTATGATATACTCCCTCCGTCCCGCTAATATTAGCACAAACACTGTTTGCGCGGGAATTAAGGAATATGATATTTTAATAAAATGTTGTGAGTGTAAAAGAATGAGTGGAGAGAGAATGAGTGGAGGGTGTAATAAATTATAATGGTGTTGTGAGTATTAAAGTAATGTAGGAGAGAGAATGAGTGGGGTTGGATGAATATTTTATTAATATAAAGTTTCCTTTTTGGAAGTGTGCGGATATTAACGGGATGCCCAAAAAGAAAAATGTGCTAATATTAGCGGGACGGAGGGAGTAACGATGCTCTTTGTTTGCAAGCTTCTCTATATGCCCTTTCATCAACAGATCTTATGCGATGAACAGAGTTGGCTGTGTTGTTTATTGTAAACACAACTTTATTTTCCATCATTGGATGGAATCTAAAACTCACTATTTTTTGGTTTGGGAATACGATGAAATAAAGCAAAATGATACACTAAACTGTTTGCACTTCTTTGTTATGAAACATGAGTCGGTCCATGCAATTATCATAATGAATCATCCGGAAACACACTCTGCTTTAATAAATGGGCATGACTGAGTACATTCGACCTCATTATCCTACCGTACGTGGGAGCTTTTGAAGCATTGGGGTAATGTTGTTGTTCCTGTTTATATGCTTTAATAAATGGGCATGACCGAGTACATTCGACCTCATTATCCTACCTTACTATTTTGGCCGTCCCAGAATAAAGTTATCCATATAATGGCAAATAGTATTTTGGAAACTTATATTCTTATAAAGCTTCTATTTAAAAAATGAGCAAACGAAAGTCACAAAATCTTGCTCACAAAATGAGTTGTCGATATTCTATTAGTTGTATTGGTTGCATCGTAGTGGAATTGCTACACTTTAATTAAAAACAACAATAAAATTATTACACCTAAAATTTTATTAGCAAATTTTTATGATTATTTTGTGTCCCTAGTATTATTATTAAAAAAAATTAAAAAAAAAATTGAATCCCTACCACTCACTTAAACTGTTAAATATTTTTGTACCCACTTGCAATTTATTAGAATTGGGTCATCAAGTTGATGTGCACGCCCCGCCACCTCAAATTGATCATTTCATTAGATTTCATTAGATCAAGTCAAATAATTCAACCACAAAAAAATATTTAATTATCCTAATATCACGATACCTCATTTTCTCTCTCCATCCACTTAATCATTTAACTACTTTCTCAACTACACCCCCCACAATAAGCTAGTTTAGTTTAAAATTCAACTCCTCCCAACTCATCATTCTATATCCCACTACTTTGAGTTTTTTTTTTTTGTCCAAATCAAATGAAACTTATATCAATTTGTAGTAGAAAAAAAATGGTTAATTTTGGTGAAAAAAAAAATTAAAAAAAATTAATTTACTAGGTGATAATTCAACTCAAATTGAAAAATGGGTGTTTTTTTTTTGTCCAAATCAAATGAAACTTATATCAATTTGTAGGAAAAAAAAATGATGAATTTTGGTGAATTTTTTTTTTAAATCATTTATTATGAGATAATTGAGCTTAAATAATTGGGTGAAAAAATGATAAAGTATGAACCAATGAAACAGCGCCACGTGTCCCTTGCAACCAAAAAAAAAAAAAAAAGCCTCACGTGCTTTGCTCTTCCACGGACCAATGAAACATCGCCACGTGTCCTCTTCAACCAGGTTGAACATTTTCAACTCAAACCCCTCAACTACCCCCTCTCAACTACCCTATTAAACACTCTCAACCAACTTACTCCCTCTCAACTACCTATTCAATCCCCTTATTGTACATGGCCTTACTTTATCCAATTTGTAGTATTTCTCAAAAAAAAATATTAGATTTTTCATTCTTTGACTTATTGAAAATGTTATTAAAACATAAAATTTTATAAATTTTATTTTTAACAAATACCTCAAATTGAATATATTTAGAGAGTGTAAGTACACTTTTATAACTTATTTTTAACCACTATTTGAAAGAAAATTTAAATTGCAACAACTTTTTGTACAAGACTTTATACAAAATTATAATTTATAGAAGATTTAAATCACACTAAATAAACTTGTACAAGGTTTATTTTGCAATTATATTACTTTAATAGTGTTATAATTTTGATAAAAAAATTGTAATTATAATGACATTTCAGATTCTACTTTAGTTTTTAAGGAAAAATACTCTTTAGATTACTTCAACTTTTGTATATATATAGAGATATAGTCATTTAATTTGCATGAGAATTGATTTTTGAAAGAAAAAAAATACCAAGATATTTAAGAGTGTAAATGGTTCGATTTGGTGTTGTTAAGGTCAATTTACGGATCGAACCAAATTTCAGATCGAATAGAATCATAAAAATGTTCAGATCGAATAGAATCATAAAAATGTTCAAACTGAATCACAGTTTGATTTAAACTACAATTTACTTTTGTAGTTCAGACCGCGGTGCAAAACGTGATTCAGACCGCATTAATCCATACCATAGTTCAGGTCGAAGGAGCTGAAAGAAGAAACGGTGAAAACAAACCAAACCTGAGAGGGAGTAAGTGAAACTTTTCCAAAAGCTCAAGGGTAGTCGACGAAATTAGCTCAGAAATTGGATCATCAAATCAAAGTCGGTCGGACACCGTCGCCCGCATTTTGGTTCAAAGTTCAATTTCAATTTCAATAGTCAGTCGCTCTCCACTGCCATTCAATGGTGTCATCATCAACGGGGAAGATGATCAGGAACAGCGGCGACTCTTCAGCTGCTACTCGCCGCCGGCGAGTAGGCCTAATTTATGACGAAAGGATGTGTAAGCATTCAACACCACGAGGCGAAGATCATCCTGAGAACCCTAATCGCATTCGCGCCATCTGGGACATGCTCCTCTCCGCCAATATTCCTCAAAGGTCTCTACTCTTCTCTCTCTCTCTTTGGGTGTGCTATTGTTCAGCCAAACTGTTGATTTCGTGTGTTAATTGTTGATAGTTGGCATGGGTTTATCAGTCATGAAGTGGGAATTATATAGAGAATTATGCGATTTCCATTTGGAATTATTACTAACGCTTACCAGAAATTTGTTACTCAGCTTAAGATACTTAAATCATGCAATGCAATAAGTTTGTAACATACTCCCACCCACCCATAATGATGTTCATGCTCTTTTAGTTGTCAATTTGAATGAATTTTGAGCAATAATTTTATGTTAAGTTAATTATCATAACAAAAATCTAAAACCTGTTATTGATACACCATTATACATACTATCAATAACAATTTTTAAATTTTTGTTAAGGTAATTAAATTCACTTAAAATTCTTGCTCAAATTCATTCGAAATAACAACTCAAAAAGTGGGAACATCATTCTGGGACGAAGGGAGTAGTATTGTCATGAGTAATTTCTATAACTTGAATATATTTAATTTAAACAACCTTGCCTATCGCATGCTTTCAATGCAGAGTGGATGCTAAAGGCATTCCTGTATATTTGATAGTAATATTGTCTGGATGTGAACTTCCTGATGCACATTTTGGGATGGAGGAAGCAACTTTGATTCGTAGGGAGCTTGCGAACCAGTTTTACTTCTTTCACTCCTGCTTGGATTGTCTATTTTCATCCCCTTTGTTGTCAGGGTCCTATTTTGAAAATCTATGGGAACTCAATTCTTTATCGTGTACTCCAATATTAGTCAAATTACGTGGAAAAGTACATTTGGAGTTCATCTTGCAAAGCTATTTCGCAATTTAATGAATGAATTGTGAAATAGCTTTTATCGTTCCTCGTATGAATTTTTTTCCTGGGAGAATCTATCTTTTATCATAAAAAGGGCAAAAGGGCAAACCCCGGTGCGCCAATCGGGGGTTGGGAGAGGGAACCATTTGCTAGAGCCTTCCCCTGACAATTGCCAAGAAGCTGTTCGCCAAGGTTCGAACCCGTGACCTTGTGGTCACCAAAGGAGCAACTTAATCGTTACGCCAAGGCTCGCCCTCAATCTATCTTTTATCATCTATGAGAAAAAATCTGACCCGTTATATTTCGCTTCTTCTTTTCCATCTTACACTTTCCTTGGACGTTTTCTAGTTCTTGGCTAGATTTATATTGTTCCTAGTTATGAAAATTAATTCTGTGACAGTAGATGTGTCTCTTTAACTTAGTTTGAGTGCTATCGAATCTTTGATCATTTTTTAATCTCTTGCAGATGTGTAGTTTTGAATGGAAAAGAAGCAGAAGACAAATTTATTGCTGCAGTTCATACCAAAAAACACATTGATATGATTAAGACCATAAGTTCCAAAAAGATGGATTCTCGGAGAAACAAGATGTCTGCAAGATTTAATTCTATATATTTCAACAAAGGCTCATCAGAAGCTGCTTATCTTTCCGCTGGTTCAGTGGTCGAGGTGAGAATCTTAGAACTACTCCATATTTTGTTAACTTACTGGGGCACCACAAGCGGTAGTTACTTATAATTGGAAGCTCCGGGTTTGGGATGTGTGGGGTTTCCTATGTTCCTTATTTTCCATCAGTGGCAGATGCAGGTTTGAGCTTCACGAGAGCTACTGTTCTATACTTTGTCCACCCTTTATGCTTCGCTTTGGAAATCTTGTATACATTTAGTCCAGAATTAGATCATACTGTCCCCTGGGTGGAAAGTTTATGTTAATTTCTGGGGAATTTGACCCGGAAGTTCCTTTTGGAACAAATCACTTCCCCTCAAGTTCCTCATTAAATCGAAATGACCTGGAAGTTCTTATGCAGTAATATATAATACTGCATGCAATATTATTATATTCACTCATATGTGAATATAATACTGCATCTATAATACAACATGGAGAAGGAACTTCTCGGGCATTATGATACTTTTTTAGAACTTCCCGGTCACTCTCCCTAATTTCTGTGCTTTTAATTGAACAGTGCTAACCATTTCTCACATAATAATTGTAGTTATTTGTAGCAAATCTTTTCCTTAGATTACAAGATATGTGTTAAATTTCAACCTCTGATAGACAGTTGTGATTTAAATACTTCACTTTATTACCCTAACATCTGATCTCTGCTTCCATAGGTTGCTGAGAAAGTGGCAAATGGGGAATTAGATTCTGCATTTGCTATTGTTAGACCACCTGGACACCATGCAGAAGAACATGAACCAATGGGGTTTTGTTTGTACAACAACGTTGCAATTGCAACAAGCTTTCTTTTGAACGAAAGAGTGAGAACTTTCTGTATTGTATCTTTATATTCTTGTCAAGGTTCAATTTTTTTGCTAGCTTAGGACATGCTGCTTGCGTCCCTCCTCCGATATGTAACTCCGTTACTTTATGTTGTAGAAGAATTTAGGTATAAACAAAATCTTAATTGTGGATTGGGATGTCCACCATGGAAATGGCACTCAAAAAATGTTTTGGAAGGATCCTCAGGTGCTGTTTTTCTCAGTGCACAGGTATAGTATTAGTCTAAATCTCCTACAATATTTATTCTTCGCTTATTTATCTCTATAAAATTGTCTCTATGTTCAATTCAGAAAGTGTTGGTTTCTTTGACTGTCTCATATGATACTAATTGTCAACATCCTGGTAAGTAATCATGATTTACTACTTCATACTGCTTGTCTTGAGCCAGGGTATATGCATCTGTTTAGTACCCCTCTCTGTCCCAGAATAAATGTCGCGCTTTTTTGTATGTTAGACTATCTTTATGGTGACATTGTCCCAATTGGTCAACACCAAAAAGGAAAAAGAAAAAAAAAATAGGTCGGTGACATTGTCCCAACTGGTGTTGTCTAGCCAACCCAATGTCACAAGCCAAATGTAAGAGTAAGTGGGACACTTGGAGCATTTTTATTGGATGATGAAATTAAAGTTGTACATTTTATAAAGAATTTTCTAGGTTGGATTGGTGTCACCAATGAAGTATAAAAAATGAAAGTTGGGTTAGAGTTGTAGATTGTGTATGTGGAGGAGAGAGAAGTAATATTTTATGAATAGGTTGGGTTGGATGGGTGTCATCGCTAAAGATAGTCTTGCTACATATACTACATAGGAACTTTGAGCAATAATTTAGATTAATTTAATTATCCTAATGAAAATTTAAAAATTGTTATTGATAGTATTTATAATGGTGTATCAATAACAAGTTTTATATTTTTATTAACATAATTAAATAAACTAAAATTATTGCTCAAAGTTCCTTCGTGCTAACATACAAGAAAGTGTGACATTTATTCTGGGATTGAGGGATTATGAAACAGACTCCATCAATTTGTATTATGTGTGTCATACTTTGTCTTTTGTAGGTATGAGTCTGGGAGCTTTTATCCAGGTGGAGATGATGGCTCTCACATAATGATAGGGGAGGGACTAGGTGTAGGGTACAATATAAATGTTCCTTGGCAGAATGCTCGTTGTGGGGATGCTGATTATAATGCGGTTTGGGACCATATATTGATTCCTGTTGCAAAAGAGTTCAACCCTGACATGATTATAGTATCTGCAGGATTTGATGCAGGTAGTTTTTGTTCCTACAGAACCTGTTTGTAGTCATTCCAGTTCTCACACTTCTATCCATATATCTATTTTCTAGTAAATTTGTCGCCCCTCAGGAAGGGGCGATTCGGATATGTAACGACGTTAACTTGAGTTAACGCGTGGTTTAAATTTTGTACTGTTTTGAAATGTGTACTGAGTACTGACAGGATTAAACCCTGGTGACCATGAGGGGGAGGGGACTCAAATCCATTGCCGTCAGGCTACTGTAGCACTTGCATAATTTTCATAGCACTTTTGTATACAAATACTTGATCGTTGTCCCCGTCATAAATGCTGGCCATTTGAATTTGAAATTAAGTTCCATGTCAAAAAGAGAAGTTAAAAAACATTTTGATTTTAACACTAAGTGCTTAACAGAAAAATGAAGCAGTTCTCCTACTGCAATTGGAAATGTACTAGTACAAATGGAATTTAAAATAACAACAACAACAAAGCCTATGTCCCAAAATAATTTGGGGTCGGCTAACATGAATCGCCATATAAAAATTAAGATAGAGCTGAAAAAATCACATATGGATTAAAATGTGACAACATAAAAACTAGGCACTTGTGAATTGCAAAAATGCCTCCAGTTACTGATTTCTTTGTATAACTTCCATTTGGCTCCTCTTTAATAGTTGAAGAAGTTATTTTCTTATGTTCTTCTTTCGGATGTAGTGACGAATTGTGCTGGGCATTCTATTACATGTGTTTCTTCGCACCTTCATCCCCTCCTGCTCCCCCATGTGTAGCCTGTTTAACATACATTCTCATCTTTGTTAATTTATATCCTTGGAACAGCTGTTGGTGATCCTCTTGGGGACTGCTGTGTCACCCCTTATGGTTATTCTGTAATGTTGAAGAAGGTTGGCATTATAAAGTTAACTTTTTTTCCTTGTTTTTCTAATTAGTCACCTACTATACTATGGAGAATTCTATTAATGCTAGCATAAATTATTCATTTTCCATGCTACCCTAGTTAATATTGATCTTACTCTACTTGCAACTTTTATTTATCTTTTCATTCTGCAAATGACATTTTGAAGAACTAATTTTTGGTGTCTGATGCTTTTTCAGTTGATGGAGTTTGCCCGGGGCAAAATTGTTATGGCATTAGAAGGGGGATATAATCTTGACTCCTTAGCAAAATCAGTCCTTGCTTGTGTTGAAGTGTTACTTGAGGACAAGCCTATAGATGGATCATTAGAAGTTTATCCATTGGAGTCGACATGGAAAGTGATTCAGATGGTAAGGTCTCAAAACCAAAATTTCTTATTTATAAGATTTGTTTGCTTGTTCTTATCAAAATAAAAAAGGAATTGTTTGCTTGTTGCTAATTCTGTTGTACTGCAGCTTGATAACAACTAAAGGAAAATTTGATATCACTTGTTCTTATCTAATGACATGAGAGTCTGAGATACAGTCAGTTCTGTCACAGCTATTCCTAATACTGAGGCATAAGTGACGTATGTTCAGGTTCGTGAAGAATTGAGTCCATTTTGGCCGATTCTAGCAGAGAAAATCCCTGATATGTTAACTACAAAGATAACACCTCATATACAGGTGATACTTTTATCTCTTTTCTTAATATACCGTCTTAGTCTTCTTTAAACCAGATTGTAATTGTATTGTATGATTATGTGTGCAAATTAAGACATGATAGTTGACAAATGTTATTTAATATATTCGTTAGAAAATGGATTCTCTTCTTGGGAAAATATTTTTATTTTATTTCTAGAAATGAGAAATCATTTGGATGGAGTATAAAGTATTGCAGATGAGTAGGTTACAAAAGGTGGATGGTATTCTATGTAGCTGTTTCTCTTTTTCATTTTCCCACAACCCTTCAATGGTTTTACTGAACAACTCTGTTTCTCTCATCAATACTATAATCTTGCTCAAAGAAAGTAGTTTAAAAGACTATGAAGATCATCGACTGCACAGATCAACAAGGATCAGTGTATATTTTCATTACATATGGTAAAATGTGAACCAAGTTGATTCAGAGGAACTTGGTCTTTTAATGCTTGCTATTATCTGAGCTATATATGTTTGTAATTTCTCATATGATCGACTCACATAAAACGGCCAAGTTTTTCTTTGACTTAGTATAGTTGCTCTAGTTTATATCCGGTCTGTTTTCTGATTTTGGCATTCTATGTTCATAGGTCTTGAGCTCTGATTCAGATGATGATCATGATGATGGCCCAGATACGGTAGCAGAAATTCTTGACGATCTTATCAAACCGCTTTCAGATCTGACGGTTGAGGAAGATAATCATGGTAAATTATTGAAATCACCCTACACATTACACATTGCCAAGAAAAATCTTTTACCCACCTCTCTCTCTCGCTCTCTCTCTCTCTCTCTCTCTCTCTCTCTCTCTTCCCTATGTCTGATGTGTTCCAATATCAACCCAGTTACAACTGTTTCTCCCCCTTCGAGATCTGAGCTGTCAAATATTGAAGGTGGGCAGGTAATGTAGCTACACATTCGACACTAAAGCTACTTATATACATTGTTTATGCTGTCCAAAAAAATAAAATGCGCAATGTATAATTAATACTCTATTTGCTTTAAGACGGGGGAGTTAGAACATGCTCCTGCTGTGACTAAAGAGTTTACCGTAGCCCAGATGAGAGTCAAAATCTTCGAAAGTGGCAAAAGACATTCGATCAGAATGATGGTTGCTCGAGGTTTTCCGATCAATCTCAAGTCTATAGCCGAGCTGATGCTGGCGGGTCGGTTTGGGGAAGAGATCCGTGCTTTCCATCCCATTGTGCCTTATACTAAAGATGAGCTGAAGCAGTTGGCCGAAAAGGATGCACGTGAGGGGAGAGAGCCGTGGCCCGTTCCTGCTTTGGCCGAGGTAAATTTCGATGCCATTCTTGAGGGGCACTATGATGAGTTGGTGGTGAAGGACCGGTCAAAGGCAGTGCTTCTAAAGTATTTGGTCGGAATATACATGGAGGATCGGTTCGGGGAAAGGGCCCGTGTTGGCCATCGCGTAGTCCCTTATAATGAAGATGAGCTGAAGGAATTGGCTGAAAAGGATGCTCGCGAGGGGAGAGAGTCGTGGCCGGTTCCCCCTTTGGCCAAGGTAAATATTGATACCATTCTTGATGAGCTCTGTGATGTCCCGGAGTCGAGCAGAATACCGATCAGGAGAAAATGGAGGAGGCAGCAAAGAGAAGACAGTAGATGAAATATTCAGCAACCTCGCCTAAACCTTTTTTGTACAAAATCTATCTCTTAACTAGCCGTTGAGAGAATATCTCCAACGCTTTAACCCTTTTTTTTATATAAAAATCTATCCCTTAACTAGCCGTTCTCTTCAACACTTGAACCCTTTTTTGTACTCCCTTTTTACCCAAATGAATGTCGAAAAAAATTTAAATTTGCTTTTTTTTCGACATTCATTTAAGGAGGGGGACGGGACGGGACGGAGGAAAGAATATCCATTATGGTTAATGTAATGTTTAGGTTATATTGATCAAAGAGTGTGTTCAATATCGTTGTTGCATGTACCGCAATTTACCATATAATTTTGATTTCTAGGCTTTTAGATCTGAGAGGATTCTTTTTTTTTTTTCCAGAATCATTTCACATTGAAGGAAAATATTTCATGTCCTATCAATTAGATATAGGGAAAGGAAGAATTTCATTAGCAAAGAATAAGAAAGCAACTACCAAATAGCCGTGTTCTAAAAGTTGTTCCCCTGTTTAGGTCTTGCCTACTCGATATACGGTCATAAAACGGTGTGACTAACATCAAATTCACCTAATCATGTGTTTAGACTGAAAATCGTCGCCTAAGCGTCCTACGTGTTGATTAGGCAGGCCGGAGGCCGTCTATCGCCGAGATTCGCCTTATTTAAATATTTTTATAAAATATTGGTCCTAAAACGTGGTTTCTTATCCGTATAAATTCCAAAAATTCTCGAACTGAAAATTTAATTGTGAATTGATTATTGGAATCTCAATCTAGGACTTATAAACAAAATACTCAAATCAGTTTCCCTTTACTTCTTAGTTCTCTCTTCATCTTCGTTAGTTTGTTTCCGACACAGACTGTCGAGTAAAGGCTTGAAATGCTTCGCCATCCTCCTCCATCACATAAGCACATCAAGTTATTTCACGTGAATATTATAAATTATGTGAAATATTTCAGCACCGCCTAGGCCCCACCACGTAAACCCCGCCTAGGGGCTTTAGGCAATAGGCCCGAGTCCAATGCATATTGGCCACCTAAAGCTTTTTAAAACCTTCCCAATTAGAGAAAGGAAGGAAAGACGCTTAGGCAAAGAAGAAGGCATAAAGATTGCAGTAGTAAATTTTTTAGTCATTTATTTTGATTTTAGCGGGTCAGTACTAATATAACACAATAAAAAAGAAAAAAAAATCATCATGATACAATTTATGTACAACATCATATTTCATAAAAAGTTTAGAAAGTAGTAAATACTCCCTTCGTCCCATAATAACATATCCGTTACTGGTCGACGCGGGAATTAAGGAAAGAGGGTAACGGAGAAAGTGTTGTGAGTATAAAAGTAAAATAGGAGAGAGAATGAGTGGAGGGAATAGTAAAGTTGATTGGTGTTGTGAGTATAAAAGTAAAATAGGAGAGAAAATGAGCGAATGAAATAGTAAAGATTTTTTGTCATTTTAGGAAAGTGATATGTTATTATAGGACGCCTAAAATGGCAAAATGAGTTTGTTATTACGGAGGGAGTAAGTCATTTTACAGATTTGGTAGTAAATAGTCATTTAATTTACAGATTAAAAAATAAATAAAATCACTAATCTATATCTATAGTATAAATAAGACCATGGTTTGCTACAGTACAATGAACAGTAGCAATTGTCGAAATTCCCATTTTGCCCTCACTATTTTGTTCCTTTCCCATTTTGCTCTTAAAAAATTTTTTTTTTAAAATTTAAAAACAAATAAAAATTAAAAATAACGTGGCCTTGGACACGGGCATGTACTAGTATAGTATAAATGGTAGAGGTACTGCTATGCTACATGCTACAGTACTATGAATAGTGTTAATGGCCGAATTTTCCATTTTGCCCTCACTATTTTGTCCCTTTTCCATTTTGCCCTTAAAAAAAAATTAATATAAAAAAAAAAAACGTGTCCTCGAACACAAGCTTAATTAAAAAAAAATGTGTCCTCGAACACGGGCTTATTCTAGTATTAGTATAAGGAACAATGAAAAGAAATCAAACTTCAAAGGGGACCCAAGTGAAACATTTCGAAAAGCTCAAGGGTAGTCGATGAAATTAACCCAGAGATGCGATCATCAAAGTCGGTCAGACACACTCGCTCCCATTTTAGTTCAAAAACTCAACAGTCTGTCGCTCTCTACTACCAGGGGTCATCATCAACGGAGATGATGATCAAAAACACCGGCGACTCTTCAGCTGCTACTTGCCGACGGCGAGTAGGCCTAATTTACGACGAAAGGATGTGTAAGCATTCAACACCACGAGGCGAAGATCATCCTGAGAACCCTAATAGCATTCGCGCCATCTGGGACATGCTCCTCTCCTCCGATATTCCTCAAAGGTCTCCACTCTTTTCTCTCTCTCTCTCTCTCTCTCTTTGTGTGTGCTACTGTTCAGCTAAATTGTTGATTTAGTGTGTTTATTGTTGATAGTTGGCATGGGTTTATCAGTCATGAATTGGGAATTTTATCGAGAATTATGCGATTTTCATTAGGAATTATTACTAACGCTTACCAGAAATTTGTTATTCAGCTTAAGATAACTAAATCAGTCATGAAGTGGGAACTTAATAGAGAAATGTGATTTTCATTAGGAATTATTTCTAAGGATTACTAGAAATTTGTTAGTCAGCTCAAGATACCTAATCATGTAATACAATCAGTATGTAACATATTATTGTCCCGAGATGAATGCCATTTTCTGTGAGTTGAATATTTTTAATTTTGCCAACGAAAATGCCTATCGGGTGCTTTCAACTCAGAGGGGATGCTAAAGGCATTAATGTATACTCCCTCTGTCCCATAATGAATGTCGTATTTTCCTTTTTGATCTGTCTGAAAAAATAATCTCACGTTTCTAATTTTAGGAAACAAATTTAGTGCAAATTTACTATTGTTCAAGCAATGTACATACAAGTAAAACACATTCCTTAAAAATGCTGACAAATCAAATGCGACATTTATTATTGGACGGAGGGAGTATTTGATACGTAGTAAAGTTGTCTGGAAGTGAGCTTCCTGATGCACATTTTTGGGATGGAGGAAGCAACTTTGATCCATAGGGAGCATGCGAACCACTTTTACTTCTTTCACTCCTGCTTGGATTGTCTACTTTTCATCCCCTCTGTTTTCAGGGTCCTATTTTGGAAATCTATAGAAATGCAATACATTATCACATACTTCAATATTAGTAAAATTACGTGGAAAGTACATTTAGACTTCATCTTGCTAAGCTATTTTGTGAAATAGCTTTTATCGTTCCTTGTTATGATTTTTTTTCCTGTGAGAATCCATCTTTTATCATCTATAAGAAAAAATTCTGAAGGTTGGCCCTTTTCTTTTTTCTTCTTCTTTTCCATCCTACACTTTCCTTGGATGTTGTCCTATTCTTTACTGGATTTTATTGTTCCTCATTATGAAAATTAATTCGACAGTATATGTGTCTCTAAGTCTCTTTAACTTAGTTTGAGTGCTATCAAATCTTTGACGATTGTACATTCTGTCGCAGATGTGTGGTTTTGAATAGAAAAGAAGCAGAAGACAAATTTATAGCTGCAGTTCATACCAAAAAACACATTGATTTGATTAAGACCATAAGCTCCAAAAAGATGGATTCTCGGAGAAACAAGATGTCTGCAAGATTTGATTCTATATATTTCAATGAAGGCTCATCAGAAGCTGCTTATCTTTCTGCTGGTTCGGTGGTCGAGGTGAGAATCTTAGAGCTACTCCGTATTATGTTAACTTACTGGGGCACTACAAGCGATAGTAATTTATAATTGGAGGCTCTGGGGTAGGGGTGGGGCTGGGGCTGGGGGAGGGGGGGGGTCCTATGTTCCCTATTTTCCATCAGGGGTGGATGCAGGTTTGGGCTTCACGAGAGCTACTTTTCTATTTTTGTTCATCATTTATGCTTCTTTTTGGAAAGCTTGTAAACAGTCTGCCCAGAATTAGATCGTATTTGCCCATTGGTGGAAAGTTTATGTAAATTTGTGTGCTCTTAATTGAACATTGCTAACCATTCTCACATGATAATTTTAGTTATTTGTAGCAAAAGACTACAACTCTCTTCCATGGATTACAAGATACTTGTGTTAAATTTCATTCTCTGACAACTAGCTGTGATATAATAACTTCACTATAACATTCTACCATTTAATCTCCTCTGCTTCCATAGGTTGCTGAGAAAGTGGCAAATGGGGAATTAGATTCTGCATTTGCAATTGTTAGGCCTCCTGGACACCATGCAGAAGAACATGTGCCAATGGGGTTTTGCTTGTACAACAATGTTGCAATTGCAACCAGCTTTCATTTGAATGAAAGAGTGAGAACTGCCTTTGTTGCATCTTTAAATTCTCGATAAGTTCCAAATTCATTTGCTAGCTCAGGACATGTGTCCCTCCTCTGATACGTAACTCCATTAATTTTATATTGTAGAAGGATTAGGTATTAACAAAATCTTAATTGTGGATTGGGATGTTCTCCATGGGAATGGTACTCAAAAAATGTTCTGGAAGGATCCTCGGGTGCTGTTTTTCTCAGTGCACAGTTATATTAGTTTTAATCCTTAACGCTATTTTTCTTTGCTTATTTATCTCAATAAAATTGTCTCTACGTTCAATTCAGATATTGGTTTTTTCACCATTCTCATACGATACTAATTCTCAACCTCATCCTCGGTGCATCATTATTATTTACTACTTCACACTGTTTGTCTTGAGCTAGGGATCAAAGCATCTGTTTGGTACTCCGTACAAAACAAACTCCATCAAATGGTATTATGTATGACATTTTTGTCTTGTGCAAGTACGAGTCTGGGAGCTTTTATCCAGGTGGGGATGATGGCACTCACATAATGATAGGAGAGGGACCAGGTGTAGGGTACAATATAAATGTCCCTTGGCAGAATGCTCGTTGCGGGGATGCAGACTATATTGCAGTTTGGGACCATATATTGATTCCTGTTGCAAAAGGGTTCAACCCTGACATGATTATAATATCTGCAGGTAGCTTTTGTTCTTACAGAACTTGTTTTCAGTCATTCCAGTTCTCTCACTTTTATCCATAAATCTTTTTTCTATTAAACTTGTTACAACCTCCTCTCACACTTTGTTTCTTTTATTGATGTTCCTGCGTTCCTCGAGAAATTTCTTTATCAGGGAAGAAAATTATCATTGTTCCCCTGCCACAAGCTTGGGTTTCAGACTGACCTTCATCCCTGTTAATAATTTTATTATGAAATGCGTGGCCATGAGGGGACTTAAAGTCATTGCCTGTGATTTCGGTTACATAACAGCATTAATTTATGTCCAAATTGCCCTTTAAGGAGTGGTTCGGATATGTAACAACGTTGAGTTAACATCTGGTTTAAATTTTGTACTGTTTTGAAATGTGTAGTGATGGGGTTAAACCTTGGTGACCATGAGGGGACTCAAATCCATTACCGATTTTCTTATTAAGATTTGTTTGCTTATTGCTAATTATGCTGTACTGCTGCTTAAAAATTAATAAGTCAGTTCTGTCATGACTGTTCCTAATACTGAGGCATAACTGATATGTGTTCAGGTTCGTGAAGAATTGAGTCCATTTTGGCCGATTCTAGCTGAGAAAATTCCTGATATGTTGTTAACTACAAAAATAACACCTCAAATACAGGTGATACTTTTCTCTCTATTCTTAAATGTGCTGTCTTACTCTTCTTGAAACCAGATTGTTATTAGCTCTTTATCCTGCCAAGTTGACGTTAATACACCAATTGTATCTTAAGCACTGGGGCGAAGCTACTGCCAACAACAGCCATGGCCCTTCCTGAGTTTTAAAATTTCCTCTTTGCCTCAAAATGTATTTTGCAATCACGCGTCTTTTAGTTAATAAACCTTTTTATATGTGCCTATTGAGTTTACTTAGAGTAAAAGAATAATCTACATTAGTGAAAAAAGAAAAAGAAAAATCGTCATGAATGTTACTCCTCCTGTCCCAAAATAAGTGTCCTATTTTTAGTTTTGTAAGGAAAATAAAGAAGTTGCCTTTTAAGCACTTTTAGCAGCAAATGTGCACAATTACTCTTAAGCTCCGTTTGTTTCACGGAAAATAACCCTCGGAAAATGAAAATGCTTTCCGGAAAATGCTTTCCGATGTTTGGTGAATCTTAAGAAAACATTTTCCGGAAAACATTTTCCGATGTTTGGTAGTTTCATTAAAGTGACTTTCTAAAGGTAAAATCAATACAAACAAAGGAAAATGTTTTCCGGAAAACAACTTCCTTAGGTAGAGGTAAGGAAGTCATTTTCCTTAGAAATTAAGCTCATTTTCAATTGACCCGGAAAATGTTTTCCGTTGACTTCATTTTCCGGTGTTTACCAAACACCGAAAAATGGGGAAAACATTTTCCGGAAAATGTATTTTCCGGAAAATGTTTTCCCCAAACAAACGGAGCCTTAGTTATTGATTTATATGATTGCGAGGGAAAATTAAGACATGATAGTTGACAAAGGTAATTTAGTATCTTGACTAGAAAATGGACTCTCATCTTGGAAGAAATTTGTTTTGTAAATGAAAACTCATTCTGGAATGGACCATAAAGCATTGTTCAATGCATATGATAAGATGTGAAACAAGTCGATTAGGAGGAACTTGGTCTCTTAGTGCTTGCTATTATTTGAGCTATACATGATGTTTGTATTCCTCATAAAATTGACTCACATAAAATGCCCAAGTTTCTATCTGGCTACTAAGGAATAATAGTTGTTCTAGTTTTTATCCGGTCTGTTTTCTGATGTTAGCATCTCTATGTTGATAGGTCTTGAGCTCTGATTAAGATTGCAATTCTGATGATGGTCCAGATACGGTAGCAAAAAATCTTGAAGAGGATATTATCAAACCGCTTTCAGATCTGACGGTTGAGGAAGATAATCATGGTAAATGGCAGAAATCACCATATGCACAAGATAAATCTTTACCTTCTCTCTTCTAAGTTGTTCTAATATCAACCCAGGAAAATTTACCACTGTTCATCACCCTAGGGTATCTAAGGTGATAGACGATGCTTGTGCCAAAGCCAAAGAGTCTATCATATCCAAGTACACCAAGGCCATGGAGAACGAGATAGAACTTGCTTGTGCTGTGATAAAAGAATCTGTCATAGCTGAGTACTCCAAGGACATCAAACAGGTGAGAGTCAAATACATCAAAAGAGGCAAAAGACATGCGATCAGAATGATGGTTGCACGAGGTTTTCCACTTTTTCCACTCACCGTGAAGACTGGCCGAGATAACGCTGGCTGATCAGTTTGGAGAAGAGGCCCGTACTTTCCATCCCATTGTGCCTTATACTGAAGATGAGCTGAAGGAGTTGGCCGAAAAGGATGCCCGCGAGGGAAGATGATGCCATTCTTGATGGGCACTATGACTAGCTGGTGGTGAAGGACCCGTTGAGGGCAGTGCTTCTCAAGCATTTGGTTGATGATTCGCATCATTCAAATGTTTGTCTAGTTTATTTTTATTCCTTTCAAGCAAAGACAACAATAAAGAAAAAAGAATCAACAAGTAGACAATGTATCAGCAAAGGAATAGCAGAATATATATCTGATGCCTTTTCTTTAGCTTTTTTTGATTTTCGGTTAAGTAGGGGCTGGCTCCTGAACTCTTTGTCAGATAAGAAAGCCTAGAGGAATTGTTGGGGTTGAGATGACACTAACCCAAAACTCGATGTCTTTGTAGCCGCTGACCCAACCATCGTGTCGTTGGAGTACACGGCACACCCACCCGAAAACCGGGCATGCACTCAATTCTCACTCCAATGCATTTTTGCACTCACTTCTCATCTGTGATGAGAAATTTAGTACCTATTCCATATCTCATTTCAGGGATATACCTTATAAGAATCATTATAATTCTCTTCAAAATAATCTTTTAATACAACAAAAATAGTCTCGACTTTTTCCGCTCTCCTTTACATAAACAATATGTCCATAGGCAATGCTACAAGTTCCTCGAGGTAACTTATGTATTCTCTTTTCGAATTATAATATGTATTTACTAACTCTAAAAATATCCAGCAACTCATTCGTATAACGTAACTCAAAATGGATTGTCTCCTAACTTTTCGCGAGCTTCAAACAGACCTCATCTTGATTTAAGTGAAGCATGACCGGTATCATTCAAATGTTTGTGTAATTTATTCCTGTCAAGCAAAGACAACAATAAAGACAGAATCAACAAGTAGGGCAATGTATCAGCAAAGGAATATAAGAAAATATTGTTGGTGATTTTAGTGTCATCAACTTGTTTTATTGTAATGGTGATTTACTAAGAGATCAATGTGATTCGTATTAGACTCGGATACGAGTAAGGGAAAGTGTGGAGTACACACTCGTTTGAGCTAAAACGAAGTCAACCTCGATATAGAAGTAAAAGTTAAAGGGTAGCTCTTTTTCTTGATCGGTATGAACCGCACGGCCGTGCGGTTCATATGACACGGCCGTGCAGTATGAACAACACGGCCGTGCGGTTCATAAGACACGGCCGTGCGGTTCTGTACGAGATGCCTTTTCAAAATGAAGAGACACATTGCTTGGCTAAAGTCATGTCTTTTGATTGTACCCTTTAACTAATACCTCCCCATCCGTATATATACGAGAGATTGATCTCGGTTATGCAGATATGAAAAACACAAGAGTGAATTACAACAATATAACGAAAGCAAAACAATTCTCAAGTTTTGATTTGTTCTCTTTGCCTAGAAAACAAATTGCGTGATTGTCTTATCCCAATAAAGATTTTGTGTAACCCGGGCATTAAGGGTCGAAATACTTTATTCGGAAAGTGGATTATACACGATTCAATCACATATCCGGCCTCTGTATCAAGATCAAGACCCTATATTTCCCCTACAAACGAATAAAGTATTTGGTGATACTCATGGCTGGTGGAAGTACTTTGAAGGAGATGACGAACAAGTTTGGAAAGCTAGACAAGTTTGAAGGGCAAGACTTCGGACGTTGGCGTAAGAAGATGCACTTCCTTTTAACTACATTAAAGGTGGTGTATGTTCTTTCTACCCCTATTCGGAATTGCTTGAAGATGACAACTTGGAGGCAATCGGACGTAGATCAAAGTGGGAAAACGACGACTACATCTGCAGAGGACACATATTAAACGGTATGTACCGATTCTCTCTTTGACATCTATCAAAATGAGGAATCCGCTAAAGAGTTATGGGATTCTCTTGAATCCAAGTACATGGCGAGAGGATGCTTCTAGTAAGAAGTTCCTTGTGAGTAATTTTAATAATTACAAAATGGTCGATTCAAGACTGTCATGGAACAGTTCAATGAACTCCTTAGAATCCTTGGACAATATACACAACATGGATTGAAGATGGATGAGTCAATATCTGTTTCAAGTGTGATTGATAAATTGCCTCCCTCTGGAAGGATTTCAAACACACCTTGAAACATGGTAAAGACGATCTATCTTTGGTTCAACTTGGAAGTCACTTGCGCGTAGAGGAATCTATTAGGGCGCAAGAAGATGACAAAGGCAAAGGAAAAGAAGTTCTTGGACCTTCGATCAATATGATTGATGAGGGTGGAAACAATAAAAACAAAGGAAAGAAACGTAGTTTCAATGACAATGGTTACGGTCCCAACAAGAAGCCTAAATTGGCATGTTGGAAGTGTGGCAAAACCGGTCACTTTAAGAAGGATTGTCGTGTTGGAAACAACAAGAAAGGCGCAAGCACAAGTGATTCGGGAAAGGGGTCTAAGGACCATTCTCAAAACCAAGGTCGAATTTAATTCATAGTTGGAGCAATTATTAAAAATTACGTTTCAATAATTTACGAGGCATTTTATGTGCAGGATGATGCTATTGCGTGGTGGATTGATTAGGTGCCCTTGCTCATGTTTGTAAAGATCGTTGTTGGTTTAAGACATACGAACCCGATGGAAGACGGATACGTCCTTTACATGGGTGATGACCATTCCGCTCCTATTCAAGAAAGAGGAAGTGTGGTATTGGAATTTAGTTCGGGAAAAACGATTTCTTTGTTTAATGTTTTATATGTACCTAAACTTCGTAAGAATTTAATTTACAGTCTGTCTTGAACAAGTGTGGCTATAAACAAGTTTATGAGTCCGATAAGTATATCTTATCAAAGTCGGGTGTATTTGTAGGATTTGGTTATTATAACAATGGGATGTTTATGTTGAATTTGAATAAAATTCCGGTTAACTCTAGTTATGTTTATATGACTTCCTCTGTTGTTGTTAATTCCTCATTATGGCATGCTCGGTTAGGACATGTGCACTATAAAAGAATGCTTGAAATGTCCAAAGATGGTTTGATTCCTGTTATTGATAATAATACGGAAAGGTGTAATACTTGCATGTTAACAAAAATCACTAGGAAACCTTTTAAAAGTGTTACAAGGAATTACGTAAAACTTGAATTGATACATAGTGATTTATGTGATTTTCATGCAACTCCATCTTTAGGCAATAAAAAGTATATTATCACTTTTATAGATGATGCTTCTAGGTTTTGCTATATTTATTTGCTTTGCATGCAAAAGATGAAGCCCTAGATAAATTTAAAATTTATAAAGCGAAGTTGAACTTCAACTTAATGGCTTGATTAAAACCTTACGTACGGATAGAGGTGGTGAATATTATGATCCTAAATATTTCCAATCCGTAGGGATAATTCATGAGACTACGGCTCCTTATGTACCACAACAAAATGGTGTGGGTGAAAGGAAGAATAGAACTCTTGAAGAAATGGTTAACGCCGTATTTGTCTTACTCGGCTTGAGTGACGGGTTTTGGGGTGAAGCCGTGTTAACGGCTTGTCATCTATTGAATAGAGTTCCTAATAAAAGGAACAAGATTACCCCATATGAGCTTTGGTATAAGAAACGACCAAACTTGACATTTTTGCGAAGTTTGGGGATTTAGGGCCGTGGTTAGACTTAGGACCCTAAAAGGAAAAAAGTTGGGAGAAAAAGGTATTGATTGCATCTTTGTTGGATATCTTTGAGCATTCCAAGGCATATAGGTTTTATGTTATAGAACCTAATGAATTCATTTCTATAAACACAATTATAGAATCAAGAGATGCGATCTTTGATGAGAATCGTTTCTCTTCGATACCTAGACCCAAGGATATTATACCAATATCATTTGAATCTCAAATGGATGATCATTCAATTGATGTACCAAGTGAGACACCCGAACCTCGTAAGAGTACAAGAGTAAGGAAAGCTAAATCATATGGTTACGATTTTCAACTATATTTAGTTATGGGATCAAGAGATCAAATTGAATCTGAATACTCTTCTTTGTTATAGTATAGAGGAGGATCCAAGAACCTATGATGAAGCAATAAAATCTCGAGACGCATTTGGTTTTGGAAAGAAGCCATCGATGATGAGATTGGTTCTATTGTGGAAAATAATACATGGGTCTTGTCGATTTACCACCAGCCGTAAACCTTTGGGGTGCAAATGGATCTTCAAAAGAAGATGAAAGTCGATGGAACTATCGACAAGTTTAAAGCTCGATTGGTAATCCAAGTCTTTAGACAAAGGAAGGGATCGATTACTTCGATACCTATGCACCGGTTGCTCGTATCACTACTATTAGATTTCGATAGCTTTGGCGGCTATTCGGAATCTATTGATCCATCAAATGGATGTCAAACAGCATTCTTAAATGGTGATTTGGAAGAAGAAGTGTATATGAAGCAACTTTGAAGGATTTGTTATGCCAGGTAATGAGCATAAGGTATGTAAGTTAATTAAGTCATTGTATGAAATTTGAAAGCGAAGCACTGGCGGTGGCATCAAAAATTTGATGAGGTTGTTTTGTCGAATGGTTTTGTATTAAATCGGTCCGACAAATGTGTATATAGCGAGATTTGATGAATCGGTAAAGGTGTAATCATCTGTCTATATGTAGATGACATGTTGATTTTCGCACCGACCAAAATGTAGTTGATAAAACTAAGAAGTTTTTGTCATCAAAATTTTCAATGAAGGGCGTAGGAGAAGCCGATGTAATTCTTGGTATAAAGATTAAACGGATGAACAAGGGAATTGCTTGATATCACAATCTCATTATATTGAGAAAATTCTCAAGAGGTTTAATTGTGATAATTGTTCTAAAGTTAGTACTCCATGGATCCTACTTGAGAAACTTGTATCAAATCTTGGTAAACCTGTGTCGCGGCTCGAATACTCAAAAGCCGTTGGCGGTTTGATGTATGCTTTATGACGGGCGCTCGACACGATATTGCTTATGCGGTTGGAAGATTGAGCGGAGTTCACTAGTAATCCTAGTAAACAGCATTGGCATGCTATAACAAGGGTGTTCAAGTACTTAAAAGGTACTATGGACTATGGTTTGTGTTATAGTGGACATCCTTCTATATTAGAAGGTTATACCGATGCTAGTTGGATCAACCAAGAAGATTCAATCTTCTACTAGTGGTTGGGTGTTCTTACTTGGAGGAGGTGCCATTTCTTGGGCTTCCAAAAAGCGAGGCATGTATTACACATTCTACAATGGAATGCGAGTTTGTAGCATTGGGCTGGCTGGCTGGAAAAGAAGCGGAGTGGCTTCGGAACTTGATATATGAGATTCCATTATGGCAAAACCGATATCACCAATGTCTATCCATTGTGATAGTCTTTGCCACCTTGGCTAGGGCCTATAGTCGATTTATAATGGCAAGTCTAGACACTTGGGTGTCGACGTAGTATGATTCGGAGTTAATCATGAATGGTGTGATATCGAGTTGAGTTTGTTCGGTCGCAACAAAATTTGGGCGACCACTTGACGAAGGGGTTAGCCGAGACTTGGTAAATAAGTCTAAGATGGGAATGGGATTAAAGTCCATTTAATCCTCTAATTGTGAGATACCCGATTCCCTTGTCTAATACAACGTTAGAAGCTTGAATTCAATGTGGAAAGCTCGCGGTTGGAGATTGGAACACATGTTATTATTTCCCAAGGTATGTGTTCGGACACAAGTAAAGGTTAGGTTGAAGAATATCTTCTTAATAGTTCCTTTGAAAAATTGCAAATGCAGGTGCAAGATTAAAGGAACTACCTATATGGACATGAAGTTTTGCCGCTTAAAGCTAGGACTTGGCTTCCTATATGTTCGCTAATGGATATGGACACATGGCTTGTAAAAGTGTCAAGATTAAACAAAGAGAATTATGCTTGAACTTATGTGTATAGTATCTTCGGTATTCATATGAGTTGACGGGTTCAATCGTTACGACACCCCGATTCTCGAGTATTTGAAATGTGTATTATACTAAGATGAAAATTCAATCGCAAGACATTTTCATTTATGCATTCGTTTGTTTCGTTATTTATACGGTTTAGTAAATCAAAGGATTACACTAAAATGGAGGGGATTTGTTGGTGATTTTAGTGTCATCAACTTGTTTTATTGTAATGGTGATTTACTAAGCAGATCAATGTGATTCGTATTAGACTCGGATACGAGTAAGGGAAAGTGTGGAGTACACGCTCGTTTGAGCTAAAACGAAGTCAACCTCGATATAGAAGTAAAAGTTAAAGGGTAGCTCTTTTCTTGATCAGTATGAACAGACGGCCGTGCGATTCATATGACACGGCCGTGCAGAGTATGAAACAACACGGCCGTGCGATTCATAAGACACGGCCGTGCGGTTCTGTACGAATGCCTTTTCAAAATGAAGAGACACATTGCTTGGCTAAAGTCATGTCTTTTGATTGTACCCTTTAACTAATACCTCCCCATCTGTATATATACAGAGATTGATCTCAGTTGTACAGATATGAAAAACACAAGAGTGAATTACAACAATATAACGAAAGCAAAACAATTCTCAAGTTTTGATTTGTTCTCTTTGCCTAGAAAACAAATTGCGTGATTGTCTTATCCCAATAAAGATTTTGTGTAACCCAGGCATTAAGGGTCGAAATACTTTATTCGGAAAGTGGATTATACACGATTCAATCACATATCCGGCCTCTGTATCAAGATCAAGACCCTATATTTCCCCTACAAATATCTCTCCAAGAAGGGAAAAGATGATGAATCTAAGGTGGTAATTGTGTAAGTACCTTGATTCAAAATCCTCTCCACAAGTATCGCATTCATGGCCAGAAGATCTTGATGTTACCTGCATTCAAAGGGAAAGAAAAATTCTCAAGGTGGTCAATATAGACGTAAAATTGAAAGATATGTTCCATAAGCAAGCAGAAAATAAACATTTGAGTATTATTACCTTCTGTTTTCTTCCTTTGGGAGCATTCTTTGATTTAGAAGTCATGTCCTTTTTGTCGGTAGCTTTCCTATCAACAGCTTGTTTTGAGACCTTGACCCTTCTTGACTGGTCAATATCTCCTTTACTACCCTTCTCATTTTCTTCACCCTTTACCCTGGTTGACTGATCAGTATTTTCTTTACTATCATCCTCATTCTCTTCATGAGGATGGGAAGATGATGGCTCCTCCGTTTTAGAACCCTCATCATGGTCACCATCTTCCTTTGTTTTGCTACTCGATTCATCAGTAACTTCAACTTTCTCTTCATCTTCATCAGCTCTTTTACCTCTCTCCTTCCCGCCTCCCCTGTTTCTTCTACTTCCCTTCCGATTATTATACTCCATCAAGTCTATCTCCTCGGTTTCAACCTCAACGTGAACATTCTTGGGCGGTGCCCTAGGCTTACGCACTGTTTTCTTGTTCTTTCTCCCAACCAACATTGCTTCCAGAACACTTGTTTCATCACCATCCTCCTCCAATCCCAACTCCTCAGCAATCCCTTTCAGACCTGCACCATTATTGATGTTAACAGCTGCTTCCTCTTCAGTATAATGACTTTCATTCTCATTATCATCTCCTACTTCCTGAGGTCTTAGAACATTCTCAAACTGTTCTTTCAGCTCATTAACCCCACCTTCCTCGGCTACAAACCCTTTTCTACCCTCATCACTTAACAACACCTCCTCCTCTTGTTCATCTTCCACTTCCCCGTGTTGCCCATCTTCATCTCTAAATGCTTCCCTCAACTCCGCCACCTTCTCCTTGTGCTTCTTCGACTGCTCGTGATTCTTCCACTGCTTATCACTCTTAAATTTCTTACTACAAGCCACACAATACAATTCGTTCTTCTTCTCATCATCTCCTATCACCTCCTCAACCTCCTCCTCCTCCACCCTCGCCCACTCGGGCTCCACATATGCCATGGCTTTCTCCGCCTTTTCCCTCTCCAATTTCTTTTTCCTCTCTTTTTCCTCCTCCCTCTTCTTCTCCATCTCCTCATTCCTCTTCAGTTGCATATCAATGACCCTTTTGTCCCTCTTCTTCACAAACTCTGCCAAATTCCTCACCATTTCGTTATACTCCCTCTTAGCTTTCTTTCTAAGCTTCTTGTTCTCCTCTTCCATGACCCTCCTGGACTTCCTATTTACCCCTGCCATAGAATCATACTGATCAACCCAAACAAAATCCATCACAGTTGCAAAGCCCAACCAGTATCCATAGAACGCATTCACCTGAGCATAATGACTTTTCAAGTTCCCCATCAAAGGGGCTTCCGGAACCACCCCTAAACCTAATTTCTTCGCGAAATTCAATTCATTTTGGTAAACTTTATCAAATACATCAGCATAAACCTTGTAAAATCCCTTGCCAGTATCAGAATAACCGGTAAACACCGAATTGGAGAAGAACGTAAATAGGTCAGGAACACCGGCAAAGGATTTGGAATTGGAATTGGAACTGGCAAAAAGGATTTGGGAACGGTGAGAATCGTACCATGCGCGTTCCCGCGGGTCGGAGAGGACTTCGTAGGCATTGACGAGCTCTTGGAAGGAAGCGGTGGCTTCGGCTTCGGAGACGCCGGATTTAACGAGCTTGTCGGGATGGCGTTGAAGGGCTAATTTCCTGTAAGCGGATCGGATTTCGTCGGGCGAGCAGTCGAGCTGAAGACCTAGAATCTCGTACAAACAGCGTTTATCCGGCGACGCCATGTCTGATCGACGAACGGAGCTAGGGTTTAGACCGACCCCTCTAGGGGGTTGAGGTTGAAACTTCTTCAAAATTTAAAAGGAATCCCAAATCCTTGGGGTTTGTTTCTCCAACGGTATTTTCTTGCTTACCCCGTCAATCGGCAAACGACCCTCGGGTTACTGTTACTTTTCGTTTCAAAATACCGCTCTCGAATCAAAATTTTGGATCAAAATAATCATAATTTTTTGATAATATATACTCCTCCGCACTATACTGACTTATTCTTCGTTTTGAATAAATTTATCACACCTTCCAAAAATAATCAAGTTTTTATATTTTTATATTTTTCTCTACATTTCATTCTCTCTGCTTCATTTTCTGCATATTTATTCAGCCAACACCTTCTTATTCCCACTCATTCTCTCTCTTCATTTTCCACCACACATTTTTTTTATTTTATTCTTTTTCCTTGGTTTTTGAACCCACCCCTTGGGTGTCAACTATAGTGGGACGGAGGGAGTACTCCCTTCGTCCTACCTCACACTTGACACTTAAGAGGTAGGCACAAAAACTAAGAAAAAAGAATAAAATAAAAAAAAATGTGTGATAAAAAATGAAAAGAGAAAATGAGTGGGATAAATAATAGTGTTGGTTGAATAAATTGAGTGGTGGAAAATGAAGAGAGAATGAGAATGTGGTAAATGAATATAAAATTATAAAAATAGGCTATTTTGGAAAGTGTCGAAGTGAGTGACGGACCAAATGAAATAAGTGTCAAGTGGCTGACTGAGGAGGAGTATATATACCAGTATAGTAAAAGCTCGTGTTCGAGAACACGTGTTTTTTTTTTTTTTTTGATTTAAAAAAAATAAATTTAAAAGGGCAAAATGGGAAAGGGACAATTTAGTGAGGGCAAAATGAAAAATTTGGCATTTGAAACTGTTCACACAACTGTTCATAGTACCGGTGTGATTTATACTATAGATATATATTCCCTCCGTCCCGTTTATAACTTCACCCCTTTTGAGCATGTCACGCAAATTAAGAAAAAAGATTAATGGAGAAAATGTTGTGAATATAAAAGTAAAATAGAAGAGAGAATGAGTGAAGGAAATAGTAAAATTGATTGGTGTTGTGAGTATAAAAGTAAAGTATGAGAGAGAATTAGTGGGTGAAATAGTAAAGATTCTTTGTCATTTTAGAAAAGGTGAAGCTTTTAACGGGACACCCATTTTGACAAAATTTGAAGCTTCCAATTCCAATAGGACGGAGGGAGTATATATATATTCAAATTATTTTAATTTTATACTGAAAATTATTGTAATTGATTGTTTTATTTTTTGTGAAAAGTAATATAAATTAGATAAACAATTAAGAGTATTTTGGTCGGGCAAAACTCATATTTTGGTCATTAAAGAAATCATATTTTTGCAATATCCTCATTCAAACTATGTTTTTGCAATGTCCTTATTCAAGTATATGATTTTGTAATGTCATCACTTCGTAAACGAATACGTCAATTTTTTTAACGATAGAGGGGCACGTGCTATCACGTGACTAACAATCATCTTAACTTAACTTTTCGTCATTGAAAATTCATCGGGAAATGGTGTTTTTGATATGAATTTGAACAAAATAGAAATGAAATGGCGTGTTATTTTTGATAGTTTGTGGTTGTGTTCGATTTGTAAAGTTAAATTTATAACGACTCTTAGTCACATGATAGCATTTGCCCCTCTGCCGTTAAAAAAATTGACATCTCCGTTTACGGAGTAAGGAAATTGCAAAAAAAAAATAAACTTCAATGAGGAAATTGCAAAAACATGATTTTTTTTAGTGACCAAAATATGATTTTTGCCTTTTGGTTATTAAATTGTAGTAATAATTGTTTATCCTTAAAATGTGTGAAAAGTTTTCAAGCGAGTTGAAAATAGATATTTTAGTAAAATTTTAAAATAAATTATTATACATCATAAAAATATTATTGATAGTCATTTTTATTTTACCAAGATAATTAAAATAACTTAAATTGTTGTTGATTAAAGTTAAATTTAATTGACAAGCAAACAAAATGAGACTATTCTTTTTTAGGGGAGTGGGATAGTATTTTCTCATGTTAAATAAAACAAAAAAAATCATCACAAATATATTCGTCAAATTTGATTTATTTTTTTAAAAAAAAAATGATTAATAATTCATTTGAATAACAAATATTCGTGTTATTATCAATTCCTTTATACTCCATATCCTTATAAATTCCACATACAAGTACATATTAAAAATTGATAGACCAAAATGCTTATTTTGGGATAGAAAAACTTTTGAAAATGGACAATCATTTTAAAGGGGAGTATTTTATTAAAAGCAGAACATAAATATAAGTCATTTCTCCAACATGCTAAATACTTTTATTTAAATTGATATCTTGAGTGAAATGTAAAGAGGATAATGTTAAAAGAAGAAGAAAATGCTGTTCTTAAAAGCGAGCTAGGGGCTCGCCCAGAGCTAGGCGTCAGGAGGAGTTTAGGCAACGTGACTTTTCATTAGGCAGTCAAACAAACTATGCGATAGGCGATCAGGCAATCTGGGTTTAGGTGGGCCTAGGCAGATTTAGCTAAGTGATTTTTAAAAAATTTTTTGTTGCCCTTAAACGACGTCGTTATACAAAGATTGACAATGAAAATAAATAACACAAGGTGGAATTTGACTTGACCTTAGTTTATGTTGTGTATGATGTAATATATTTATAATTTTCATATGCTCTATAACCTTTGTGTCAAAATTCTCAGCCCGCCTAGGCCGATAGGCGCTAGGCCCGACTCTACCGCCTAACATCCGCCTAACACCTTTTAGAACCTCGAGAAAAAGAGAGGGCATTGTCGAAAATGTAAATATAAGTATTTGAAAAATAATTATCATAGTTTCATTTTCTTCATCACCTTAATTGAACTATTACCAAATTTGAAAAAAAAAAAAAATTATCTTCACGAAAATTAAAAACAATTACAGATAAGTTAAACTTTTAATAACGCATCAATAACCATTTTTTAAATTTCATGAGAATAATTATATTTTCACGATTTTTTTGTCAAAGGTGAATTAACTTGACCAAAAAAAAAATAACTAATGACACTTGTACTGAGACAGATGGAGTAATTTGTGTCTAACTTTTTAAAAATGCTGTCAAAGAAAAAAATGGAAATCATTTGAGATGGAATGAGTAATAAAAATCCCCTCTATCATACTGCCTGAAAAAGAGCGACATTTTCAAACTGCAGTTTCAATTATTGAAAAAAAAAAAAAATCATTTTGCTTTTTGACAATATGGTAATCGTCTAGCAAAATATATAGAGAAGTACTCCCTCCGTCCCGGGTTAAGCTTCACCATTTTGGTTTTGGTGAAGCACGCAAATTAAGAAAGCAATATATATATTCAAAAATAATGGGAGTGGGAGAAGAGTTGTGAGAGGAAAGGAGTGGATATGACAAGTGGGACCCATAATTTAAATGTGTGAGAGAGAAAAGTTAGTGGGTATAATAGAATATTAATAAACCTTTTCCATTTTATTTTAGGAAAGGTGAAGCTTGTAACGGGATGCCCTTTTGGATAATTGGTGAAGCTTAAGCTAGGACGGAGGGAGTATATATCACTTTGCTGCAACTTAAAAGAACATTGGATTACTGCAGAGAAAAACATTGGAGTAAAATTTTAAAAAGATTAGTGTTTTGACTAATGACCAACAATATATCACCACAAAAGTCCTATAAGCCAGTTGCAGATAATACCACAGAGAAAATTGCTAGGCTCATCAGTTAGTATTTTCCTTCTACATGCACAACAAAATTTCTGAGTTTGACTCCTTGGGGGCGCAGGCAGCCGACCAAATGAATACATTTGTGTTTGTTGGTTACGTCTGTAAATTTTGTGGTATGATACAATGTGCTACCAGTAAAATGACCTAAAGGATATGATTCCTAAGAAACCTTTCGCATGGGAGATCCCTTTTTATCTACAGATAACGTTGCAACTTCTTCAACTTTGCCACTGATTGCTCTTACATTGAAATGTTCTCTCAGGAATTCCACAGCCATGAATGTAAGTGCAGAGGCGGGAACATACCAGATAACTCTGGGAACGCTGCCTCTGAACATTCCCTTTGGCCCTTCAATCATCCAGATTCTATGAAATGCATCCCACCAACCATTGTACCTAAGACCAGAATACATCCATTGTGTTGCCAAAAAAAAAATTAAAAAAAAATAAAACACCCGTCAACCCAAAATAAGTGTCATAGATAAGATACTTGGATAATAACCTAGGAGAGGAAAACGAAAAAGAAATTCATTTAAGGGGAAAAGAGTTTAACAGCAAAATCTTGCTTCACAATACCTAGTTAAAGGCCACATTTATTTTTATGCAATATGACCTATTTATATTGGGACTGGAGGCTTCAATTATCACACAGATCTCAATAAGATTGAGTTGAGTCAAAGCAAAAACAACTAGTAGCAACTATGACCTTGACATATTTCAACAAGTCAAACCTATTAAGCTTCCAACAAGTAGGAATTGAATACTAAGGAACAACAAATAGCGAAAGATAACCCATATGGTGAGAGGAAAGGGAATACATATGATAGTACATGCATATGCATGATGTGTGTGTGTGTGTGTGCGCGCGCGTGTGTGTGTATGTGTGCGCGTGTGTGTGTGCGTGATATAGAAACAAATGCACAATTCAATACTCAGAAGGGGTGAATATTGGTCATGCAAAAGACTGAGAGACAGAAGACAGAAAAGGAGAGAATATTTTAGTCATACTGACCAATCTACAAATGAGAACCAGAAACATTACCATTAATTGAGTTGTGCTATATGGTAATTGGTCTTCTAAAAGTACAAATATCAAGGAGCAGTCTGAAAAGCATCTCACCTTAGTATCGTTCCTTGCACTTGCAATCTTGTCTTGATGACATCCAAAGGAGTAGTTAGGTAAGCACTAAAACCTGTATGTTTTTACAACCATGACGAACTATTTGAATAGGGTCTCAAATACGCATAATCAGCCAAGATCAGTACATTCATGCATGTAAAAGAAACGTACCACCCGCTATTCCTCCCAATACAAGCCCTTCGACAGAACTATTCACATGGAAACCTGAATTCGGGAACCATTTTTGCCTTCCATAGTCTGCTGAATCTTTTAAAGCCTCATAAAACGTAACCTGCAGGACGTGAACAAATAATATGTTCATGAAAGTAGGTATGAAATACAAATGTGAGTCCACATTGAAACTTAAGACTAAAATTGAAAGCATATGAATATTGAAGATGATAACAATGCACTTTAAGCCCATGGAGGATTTAGAAATAACACTTGAGCCCTAACAATTTTGGTGGAAAGCCTAAATTTGAATCGGTTATGATGATCTTGTCGCCCTCAGTACTCAGCCATAACTATAAAATTTAGAAGTGAAATAATGTAGACCTTCACTGTACCATTATGTTAAGTGCTTGAATGGCCTGTTAAAGCTGATGTGATCATAGTTTAAATTTTAAGCCTCACTACGTGGTGAGTTCTCTGAAAACCTCATTGGATCGACTATCAGCATTGAAACCTTGAGTATTGTAAAGAAGCAGCTCGCACCAATTGCCTAATTATGCACCAAGGACTGAGAGAATCTACTAGGCTACTAACTAAGAAGTAGCAACACAGAATGCCAAGTTGCACTTTATCACTGTCATAAAATCATATTGACTCCATACCCAACCTAATATTAAGGCCACCTTTAGATGGATAACATAAGAACTTATTTCACAACTATAGTAGGTAGCTTAATTTTGGGCCTAGGGTGTAAAAAAGTTATACTTCAATCAGTGAAGGAGCCACATGTAGTAGAAGGGGGTCCGCCGATCCCCTTTAGCTTTGGAAGATGGTCACTTTACTCCCTTGCAATTTAGAATATGTAATATTTTCTCATTTAAAATTTTGACCCCATTTACGTAAAATTTTAGCTCCGTACTGATTTCAATAATCCTTCAAAAATGTCAAAATCACATAGTCCAGTTAAGAGTCAACTTTTAAAAAATTCATGGTGCAACTTGATCACAATACTGTGATTTTAGTAAAAGGTTCAGAGAAATAGAATCCTGGATGAAAAAAGACAGAAATTGTGGTGCGGAAATGATGATATACTCACATGCTTCAAGAGTAAAAATTATTAGTCAAGAAATATCACAAAAAAAAAAAACTGAGCACTTCAAACAAATTAGTCATTTGGATATCTGAAATAACGACTTCAACCAATTCTAGAAATGTGATCCTTATGTTCTCCAATGCCAGCTAAATACATGTTTAATCTAGCAAACAATAAGCATGAAGGATAGCATAAAGCATGCTTATACCATCAGGCCAGCAAATGGCAAATCCCTTGCAAGTGTCGACCAATATCTGCCAGGAAAAAAGGGGAAAGGAATACTTTACAACCAGGTGGAAATCCAGAATAGCTTCATTGCATACTTATAATTGGGCAACATAAGATATTGAAAGGTGTGAGAAGACACACTGTGCTGCTAATTCAATTTCCCTAATTATGAAAAAAAATATATACTATCCTCAAGAAACTTTGTGGGATCTTGAAGGATGATTATTCGGAATCTAAAATATGTGGGTTTAGACATAATTCATTTCCTAACAGTTTACTCTGTGAAGAAGCCAACGACCTCTGCATCTGAAGAGTATCATGGTTTGCGGAAAGAAGAAAAAAGAGGGTGATAGATAAGTTGCTCAAGAAAAAACCAAAGAATAACATCTTCCTATCAATCATCATAGTACAATGCTCAACGCTTTTTTTTTCTTTCGTTTTCTTTTTTGGGGTTGATGATATTCCAATTATCAACATAAAATCATACAGCTAAAGGCATCTTGTAGTTTGTCCTGCCATATTTTGAAATAAGCATTGTTTCTCCTCACTTTATCAGTGCCAACAAAACATGCATGCATAAGAAAGCCGTCAGACCTATCGGCTTTGAGAGAAATATAGATTGAGGGACTGGTGTGAGAATTACCCTGCATATAGTCCCTTTAACCCCTGGTCCTTCCATATGGAAGAGCCAGCTTGAAACATTCCTGAGTAGTAGTCGTACATATGCATGCTATTATGTGCACCGCCTTTCATGGCAACTGAACTCCAATATTTTCTTGTTCCTTGAATTTGCATCCTTTGCTTAATTACCTCACATGGAACGTATATGAAAGATCCTAGTGCATCTCCTGTAAGTCGTAAAGAGCGGAAAAAAATGAGTTCTTAATATGTTGCCTCTCAGAATTAGACTCAAGCTAATACACATGAGAAGTAGGAGCACAAATTTGATGTGCGAGCATGCATTAGGATGAGAGGGGGAGAGAAGAGAGAGAGAGAGAGAGAGATGTCGGCTGGCGAAATGATGCTGGTTTTTCTAGTCAGTAAAAGAGCATTGTCATACAACACAGCACAAGTTCACTGCTTCACAAGTTCAACACCGAATATGCAATAAAACAATATTCTATCACACACACGATGCAAGCATGTGTAATGAACTTTAAGGCATGCAGCTCATTTTAGTTGGCAGAATGGACAATTCCCTACACATAATTTACAAGTTATAGAGATCTTAAACCTTATATTATCATTCACTTTTCAGCCATCAACCACACATGATGCAAAATAAGTCTTTGCAGAAAACACAAATGGTATGTATATGAAGTTGAGAAAGAATAGGCACATAGAAACAGAATTGATCACCTAGAGCTCCAGCAATGAAATGTGACCAGTGCCCGCCAAGGTTTGGATGCGACTCTTCAATCCACTTCTTGGTGGACTCTATGACACCAAAATATGTAGCTCCTGTTGCAATAGATCCAGTGACCCCAGGCAATGCCCCTCTATAAAACCCTATCAATACAAGCATACAAGACAAATCAGAGGGGGAAAAAAGTCAATCCATATTATTGAGAGACTATATAAAGATATAAAATAGTAGATTAATGAACTCTACGACTCTTCAATTGAGTATGGTAGTGCAAGTTGAAGTCAAAATATGGTATATAAGCCAACTTTCGATAGAACTGCTGAACAAAAGAAAGACGATGTACCTCTTAAACCATCAGAAACCCAGACTGATCTAACCATCTGTAATACACTCTTCTGATTCTGGAGTAACAAAATACACATCAACATATATCCGAATTAATAGCAGCCAATGAACAATGTATCATAAATACATATGTCGGCACGGGACTATAACTAATAGCTAATAGCAATACCTCTCTCTATATATACATATATATATTATATGCACACTCACATTTTGGATGATACCAATAAGCCACTACATATACCTTCGAACCAGTGAGAATGATTTGACTTTGAATTCGAGTCTTTACAGTATCGATTGGATGCATCATTCCTTCTCCAAAACCACCAGCGATGGCTCCCCATAAGAACTCCCTCCACACTGGAAATCAGAAAACACAACAATCAAAGAACATTCAGGCACGCGAAATAGAAAATCATACCAGCAACAAGTACAGAATGAGCATCAATCATTAAACACGACGAACGAGAACAATATTTCTGTAACTTAGTAAACACAATCACACACACACAATATGCAGAGACGAAGCTGCAATCGACAGAAATGGACGGAAATCTGAGTGAAGATGAACTTGCCAATGAGTTGATTGTTAGTTGAGTTCGATAGAATAGGCGTTGACGCTTTCGCTCGCTCCGGCGAGGGATTTGGAACTGCCATTGTTGACGCTTTCTCTCTCGTTGTCTTAATTCTGTTAGGGTTCTGCGGGGTTTAGAGAAGCGGGAACTATTTTGGGGATTTTTTTGGCAAATTCTAAATACAGGGAGTTTAAAATACAGGGATCCCGGGAAATTACTAATTTGCCCCTTTATATACCTAATTTCCCCTCCCTCCTTTCATTCAAACGCACACTCTCTCTCTCTCTCTGGCACCGGCGGCGGCGCCATTTTACCTAGGGCGTTCATTTCCCCTCACTCTCTCTCTCTCTCTGGCACCGCGACGGCGACTGCGCCATTTTACTCGGTGACTAGGGCGTTCATTTCAGGCGACAGAAAGAGAAGAAGATAAAATCATAAGGCAAGAGAACAAAAAATACCCAGAAAAAAAATTGAACAAAATAGGGTTTCAAAAGCAGAAAAAAACGCATCATATTGAACAAAATTGAACGATTGAAGTGAATTAACAAATCAAAGTAATTACCTGAGTTGGAGACGATGGTCGGAGTGAGGGGGCCATCAGATTAGGGTTAGGTTTCAGAGAGAGATGGTGTATGTGTGTGTTTGTATAGAGAGAGAGAGAGAAAAAATGATAAATGACGTTGAAGAGAGGGAGCTTAGGATTTATTTGGAATACTGATGATATTGATATGTCTCGTGTAAACTCACACGAGACACATCTCGTGTGAATTCATACGAAATTAGTCTCGTGTGAACTCACACGACACACATCTCGTGTAAATATACACGAGACACATCTCGTGTAAACTCACACGAGATATATCTCGTGTGAATTCACACGAGATGTGTCTCGTGTGAGTTTACACGAGATGTGTCTCGTGTATACTTACACGAGTCGAGATATGTCGTGTAAGTCTACCCGAGATGTAAGAGGACATCTCGGGTAGACTTACACGAGACGGGCAGGGGCAGCGATGGAACAAATTAGATCCCTGTATTTAAGATCCCTGTATATAAATATATCCGGATTTTTTTCTCAGAATATTCCTATTCAAAAATATAATTTCAAAAATAACAACCTTCCAAAATTTTTATTTTTTCAAAACTCGCTAAACCATTTAACGAGTTTGACCTTTGTCCGTTCAAACTCGTCAAATGAAATAACGAATTCTAATTTTTTTCAATTTTTTCTTTTTTATTCTTGCATTTTAAGAAAAATGACGTGTTAATAAAACTCGCCAAATTAATTGGCGCGTTTAAGCGAGATTCAAACTCGCCAATTGATTTGACGAGTTTAAGCGAATTTTGAGATAAGATTGAGGACAGATTCTTGCAGTCCCCTGAAAATCATCGCTGAAAATAGAGAAAAAGGGAGAAGAATATTGGTTTGAAAAATACTAAATTTTTACATAATTAGTCAAGAGTACAAATTAAGGTAAATCTTCAAAATCTTAATAATTATATATACTTGTGTTTATATATAGAGTTAGTAATATATATATGAATGTTAAAATTAGATTTTTTAATGTTTTAACACTTTGATTTTGTAATGTAGGGTTAAAAATGAACGAAGATTCACTTATTTTCATGTGCTATTGGGAAGATAATGATTAATGTCCATTTGATGATCCTCATTTTCAAAAAGGGCCGAAATGTGCGATTAGAGCTCATTGTAGATGGAGATACAATCAATTGATTGATAAATTATATAAAGAGATGAGTGTGGATCGGAGTTTATATGAGTTGAAAATAATTTGCAAGTATCCCCATTCATTTGATAGCGGTATTGGTATATACTTTCCTTTTTGTATTAAAAAATGATGCGAATATTTATATAATGTTCGATGTTTCTGCTAAATATGGTGGGCGGAGTAATTTGGAGTTGTAAGTGGTCATCAAATTGATTGAAAATCGATATTATGAATAGTTTGAAACACGTAATACGTAAAACTTTTATGAAAATTCACCAAGTTGCTATCGTGATTAATGGGTTGGTCCAAGTAAACAAACAATTGTATCAACCCAAACATCAAATTATGATGATGGGGCATGCCAAAATGATCCTGTTAATGATGAGAATTTGAAAGATGATGAAGATTATAAAGAAGAAGAAGACACTGATGTAGATGTATTACTAGATGATGTTGATGATGGGCATTAAGAATGTAGTAGTGATTCTGATATAGATTTGGGCGAGGGTGATGATGGCCCGATTGATTATGACTTGAAAACACATTTGATTCATTATAAAGCACCAGAAAATCGAAGGTATGAGAGAGCAGATTACCCTTTTTACAGTGATAATGGTGATATTGCTCGACAAGAAAAGGGGTTGATTGATTCTTATAATCAACTCAGTTTTCCGATTTGAAATCCAGAGAATGATGAAATTGCTAAACGGATACGCTTTTCTGACAAGAACGAGACTAAATTTGACATAAAAAGGTACCATATTAGAACTAATATGAGTTTGAATATTGCTTAAACTCGCCAAATTGATTTGACGAGTTTCATTACCACATCATTTTCCTTAAAATCAAGGAATAAAAAAGAAAATTTTGAAAAAAAAAAAATAGAACTCGCCATTCCATTTGGCGAGTTTGAACGGACAAATGTCAAACTCGATAAATGATTTATCGAGTTTTGAAAAAATAGACATTTTGATAAATAGTTTGGAAGGGTTGTTATTTTGGGAATTATATTTTTTTAAAAAAAAAATATTTTGAGAAAAAATAATCCTATTTCGGGTCTTATTTATTTGGAAATTTGCCCCATAAGCTTCTTTTGGAACAAATCACTTCCCACTAAGTTTCTCATTGTATTAAAATGACCAGGAAGTTCTTTCTACAAGTGAACTTCCAATCTTGCCCTCACAACATTCTGAAAATATAATACAATATTCTTAATTTTTTAAAAAAAATTTTTTTAAAAAAATATAATACAACACTCTGAAAATATAATACAACACTCTGAATATAATACAACATTCTGAAAATATAATACAACATTCTGAATATAATACAACATTCTGAATTTTTTTTTAAAAAAAATAATTTTTTTTTTTTTGAAAATATAATACAACATTCTGAATCTCAGTTACTCGGTTACTCGGTCAGACCGAGTAACCGAGCATGAATCTCCTTCAGAGCAGGAATCTACTTTAATGATTCTATTATCAGAAGGAGTCTAGTCCTTTCTACGGTCTTAACATAGCCAATATCTATTTTTCTAGTACAATTCAATTACGGAATCCATATTCTTGAAGAATACTCCACTGTTCTAATATTAATAAGGTATTACATCTCCAAAATCAGGTTGATTATATTCTCTTCTTCTCATTTATTTAGAAAGATGATTATTACTTTCTCGCTAGATACTAATTCTCACGTCGCATGACATTCGCCGGTAAAATCCCTGACTTAATTAGTGTGTTTGTTCATTTATTTCGGGCTTTATCAAGGTAAATTCAGTTATCCGGTCTGTTAATTACGACTAGATTGACCCATAGACAATTTTGGCTCGATCACTACTAATTTCTTTAAGAATGATTCCACGTCTCCTTTTCTACACTCGAGGTCGGCTCGACATCAGTCTCCCAGGATGCTACAACAATTTATGGAAGAAAATGACATCATTTTTATTCATTTAGTGGAATTGAACAATAGGTTACTGAAGATGAACACTGACGACACAAGAAAACTTGAACCAAGAAAATTTTCACAATGATATAGAAACAATAATATAGAAACTCGTCATGACAACTCTAGTAAATTTATTTGGCAAATAAATGTTTTGATCGGAAACAAATTAAACTATAAATTGGCAAAATTGAACACCATAAATGAGTCAAACTCGTTGACGAGCCCAATTTGGTTTGAAATTTGCACCCAGCCATAGGGTGGTGGCATTATGCTACTAACATTCTTAAACCACTAAGAAATGGTTATAGTATATAAGACTATCACCATTGGTGACTCTCGTAAGAGGGTCATCATGGGTCACAAAAAAATAAAAAAAGTCATCAATATTTCATGACCTGGGCGCCCAGCCAATCGAGGTTGGCCCAAGTTGGGTCACCAAAATAGGGCACATGCCACTTAATGATTGGGTGGCATGTATTTATATAAATATATATATTTAAAACTAATATATTTTATATAATTATATAAAATAATAAATAAAAAATATATCAAAATTCATATATATTTTTTAATTGTATGGGTAAATATTTTTAATAATTGTACGGATAATTTTAGAAATATTATTACTAATATATTTGTTAGTGTAATCTGCAGGTGATATCACAGATGATTTCTCAAAAGTCCAGGTGATATCACAGATGATTTCCTGGACTGAAAATTATATAGTTGTATATTTCTTGTTTGTTATTTAATGGACTAACGTGCTAATATGGTCTGTATAGTCTATGGTTTATGGTTATATTTCAGGGTGCAATAGCATCAAAGAAGGAGCTAGACACGTGTGGAAATTGGAAGAAAAGAATTAATACATTTTATGTATTAAATCGTAACTTTGGCAAACAACAAACAACACGTGTGTGGACTTTGTCAAAGGTTGTTGCTGAGTTATAGAAAAAGTACAAGGATGATAAATCAAGGGAGTACAAGGCGTGGAAGCATGGCTTGAGGATTCAACAACTCGGTTGCTACAAAATAGGAAGTGGGAGCTAGAATTGTGGAAACAAATTTACCCACTCTCCCTACACTTCCTCCACGTGCAAGACCAGCCCCAAGGTACATTATTGGAGTAGCCTTCAAGTATTTGAAGACTATAAATAAGCTTGGAAGGTTTATTTGAAGACATGCCAATTATATCATCACATTCACACCTTCGAAAAGCTTAGAGATAAAGTTCTTTGTTTGGTTCTTTTTAAATCCTTTCTCCCTTGTAATTTCGCACTTGATTATTTTGGTATCAAGGTGTGTGAAGGCTAGGATAGGATTCCGTTCTTTATCTCTTGTTCCATAGAGCTCAAAATAGATATAGCTATAGGGAACTTTCGGCTTTGTAAATTCATTCATAGTGATTATAAAGTCTTGCCTAAGAGGCACTCTCAAGTTATATTTATATAACTTGAGAAAAACAATTTTGGTGTTTTATTCCGCTGCAAACTCTTTTACAAAATTGTTTTATTTTCGAAGTGTGTGTGTGTGCCATCCCAAGTGCTATCGTTGGTGCTGTTATCACCTTGGATGTGATTCAAGCCGTGACAATTTCAATTGGTATCAGAGCCTCTCACTTGACGATACTAAGTGTTTGGTCCTCTTTATCATGGCTTTTGATCCTGCAAATCCAAATCAAAAACGTCTTCCTATTTTAGATGGTTCGAATTATGCATATTGGAAAATTCGCCTTCGCTCGCATATCAAATCAATTGATCTTCGAGCATGACGATCTATAGTTCATGGGTACTCTCTACCACTCTTACCTCCTGATGAGGATGGTGATGTTCAGGTTAAACCTGAAGGTGAGTGGACGAATGAAGAGATCACTCTAGCTAACTATAATGAGAAAGCTCTTAATGCTATCTTTGAGTGGGTTGACATGCATATTTTTAAACTTATTCAAAATAGTTCCACACTTTCAAGAAGCTTGGGATATTTTACAAAGGTTTTGTGAAGGTGATTCTAGTGTGCGTGAAAACAAACTTAGAGGTCTTACTGGCAAATTTGAAAGGTTGAGAATGGGTGAAAGTGATACCATTTCCTCTTATTTTGAAAAATTGTTTGACATTGCTAATGAGTGTCAACTTTTAGGTGAACCTTTTACAAACAAACAATTGGTTTCAAAGGCTATTAGAACTCTCCCTGAGCGTTTTAATATTAAGGTTTCATCTATAGAAGAGACTCACAATCTTTCTACTATGAACATCAATTCCTTAATGAGCATTTGAAAAAATTTTGAGTCAAACCTTGCGGAGCAAAGTGAAGCTTCTAAGGGCAAGAGTGTTGCTTTAAAAGTTCAATCCTCTAGTGGTTCAACTAATGAGGATGACGAAATTTTTGAGGAATTAGGTGAAGATGCCGTGTTGCCTTACTTACCAGAAATATAACTCAATGGTGAGAAAATTTAACAAAGAAAATGTGCAGGTAAAGGCTAAAGAGCAACAAGCCAAGGTGTACAATTCAATGCCCAAGAGGACATTTCCATCTACTCGTAAAGGTGGTCCCATAAGGAGAGCATCATCAGATCAATCCAGATCGATCCAAAATACCTTGAATCAATCCAATGTCATGCTTGCTCGGATGGGATCATTACTCAAATGAGTGTGCTAACACTCTAAGGAAGATGGGAAAGAACCTATGGGTTTCTCTCAGTGACAATAAGGATGAGGAGACCAATCAATCGAAGATTCGATCAAACAAAGAATGGTGGTCACAACCGTGACTCGGATTGTCGATGATACCCTGTGTGATATCCAAAATGGGATAGCACCCGAGATATCATCCAATGTATACTGATTTAAATTTGATAAATGCCGTTTGTTTTGTGGGTTACGTTAACATGGATGCAGGTTGTTCACAAGATGAGAAGGAGTTCAAGAAGGATGAACTCATTTGTGGTCTTAAGAACCTTTGCAAAGAATTGGTGGATGAATGGAAGAAAGAGAACAAGAAGGTGATCTCTCTGTCCAAAGAGGTTCAAGACCTAACTCGATGGCTTGACTAGATTGGAAGTTCAACTCACAAAGAAGGATGTGGAGTCGGACAAAGTCAAGAGCAAACTTACTCTTGCCGAGACAACATTCAAGAAACTCAATACGAGTTCTACCAAGTTAGATGCAATTCTTGGGTTGTCCAAACCACTCAAGGTGTGTATGGGTTTTCAAGAGTCTTTAAATGCTATTACATCTACTTTGTCTAATACGTAAGATAAGTTAATTTTTGTTAAAGAAAGAGATCATGTTGAATCAATATCTTCCGATAAGTCTTCCGACAAGGTAAAAATATGTAACTATCAAGTTACTCTACCGGACATTTGAAAAATGATTGCAAAACTCTCTTAAAGAAACAAATTCAGCTTCGTGTGATACCCGAAGTGCTACCTAGCATGTCGATATCACCGCGCCGAAGAAAAATTATCAAAGTAGGAAAGTGTGGAAACCTAAGTCTAATCGATATGTGATGTTGTATGCACCGCCTTAAAAACTAATGTTGAAGGTTCATGGTATTTTGATAGTGGTTGTTCTCGTCATATGACTCGGAACAAAAATATTTTTAAAGGAATATGAACCTATTCAAGGTGGTAGTGTAACATATGGTGGTGGTGGCAAGAGTAATATAGTAGGAAAAGGCGTATTAAATGTACCTGGATTTCCCGCTTTGAAAAATGTTTTGCATGTTGATGGACTCGGTAACTAATTTAATTAGTATTAGCCAACTTTGTGATGACAACCTTGAAGTAAAATTCAATAAAAACACTTGTGAAGTTTTTGATTGTACCAATAACTGTGTTATGACCGGTACTAGGTCAAGTAATAACCGTTATCTTGTTGAGGATAAACAAGTGTGTCATTCTCGTGAGGGTTGATGATGCTACCTTATGGCATCAAAAGTTGGGTCATGTCCATTTTCGTAACATTGTGAAACTCATTAATGCCGAAGCTATAAGAGGTATACCTAGTCTCGGACATTAGTACAAAAATCATATGTGAAGATTGTTTAAAAGGTAAACAAACACGTGCTACCCATAGTGCTACCCAACATAATGAGGAGTATTCTGGGACAACGCACCGTTTTCAATTAATGCATATGGATTTAATGGGTCCATTGAGGTAGACGCTTAGGAGGTAAGAAATATACTTTTGTAATAGTTGATGATTTTTCTAGATTTACTTGGGTATATTTTTTAAAAGAAAAATCGTAAACTTTTGAAAAGTTTAAAGTCTTACATGCTAAAATCAAAACATGTTTTCTCGCTTCTTATCATGCGAATAAGGTCCGATCATGGAACGGAGTTTGATAATTCATTGTTCTTTACTTTTTGTGAATTAAAAGGAATTAAACATGAGTTTTCTCGCTCCTAAAACACCTCAACAAAATGGGGTGGCCGAAAGGAAAAATAGGACCTTACTTGAGATGGCACGTGTGATGTTGTTTTCAAAAAGAATTTCAAAAAGATTTTGGGCCGAGGCCATAAACACGCTTGTCACACGGCCAATAGGGTTTTTCTAAGACCTCGATACTAGAATGACACCTTATGAAATTTTGAATGGTAGGATACCAAAGGTTCATTATTTTCATACATTTGGGTGTGTGTGTTATGTTCTAAATGATCGGGATTACTTAGCTAAATTTGACTCTAAAAGTGATAAGGCTATATTTCTTGGGTATGCTCAGGATGAGCATATAGGGTTTATAACCTTAGGTTAAAAACCATTCAGAATCAATTAACGTTGTTTTTGATGATTTAGCAAGTGTTACAGTGATGGAGTACATGAATCTCCATTAATATTGCCGGAAGAACTCGGAGAATCAAAATCAAGTAAGTGATACCCTGTGTGCCGCCAAAGTGTTGCCACCGATGGGATAGCATCTCCGGTATCACCCAAGACCAATCCAAAGAATCGAAAAGGATGAACAAATAGATGATGATCATGCGCATGAAGACTTGAGAAGGGATCCACCAAATAGATCGAAAGAGACCATCCTTCCTCTCAAATTATTGGAGAAGCTAGTGAAGGGGTACAAACAAGGAACAAAGGACATTTTAGTGACCGTGAAATGGCAAGGTATGTGTGTATGTCCACCACATACCACAAGGTAAAATATTCTGTTTTGTCTCTTCTTTAGAACCCAAAAATATTTGAAGCTTTAAAAGATAATTCTTGGATACAAGCCATGCAAGAGGAACTTGACCAATTTGCTCGTAATGAAGTTTGGTGTTTAGTACCACGTCCTAGTAATACAAATGTTATTGGTACTAAATGGATTTTCAAAAACAAATCGATGAGCAAGGAAATATTGTTAGGAACAAAGCTCGTCTCGTAGCACAAGGTTACACCCAAATTGAAGGTGTTGACTTTGATGAGACCTTTGCTCCCGTTGCTAGAATAGAATCCATAAGACTCCTCTTGGCTATAGCTTGTTTTCTAAAAATTACTTTGTTTCAAATGGATGTTAAAGCCGCCTTTTTAAATGGTTATTTAAAAGAAGAAGTTTTTGTTGAACAACCAAAAGGATTTGAAGATCCTAATCTACCAAACCATGTATATAGACTTGATAAAGCTTTATATGGCTTGAAACAAGCTCCACGTGCATGGTATGGTCGCTTAACCTCTTTCTTACTTGAATATGGATTCACAAGAGGTGAAGCGAGATAGGACCTTATTTATCCTAAGGCATGGCAAAGAAATAGTCATTGTTCAAATCTATGTTGATGACATAGTCTATGGCTCTACTTCTCAAACGTGTTTAAAAGATTTTGTAGAGGCTATGACATCAACATTTGAAATGAGCATGATTGGAGAGTTAACATTCTTTCTAGGCTTGCAGTGTGAAACAATCAAATGAAGGAATATTCATTTCACAAAGCAAGTATGCAAAGAGCCTAGTAAAAAGGTTTGGGTCGGAAGGAGCAAAAGTTCAAAAATCCCCATGTGTTCTTCTCTCAAACTTGGTAGAGATCAAGTAGGTGAGGATGTTGATCCTACTCTTTATCGTTCAATGATAGGTAGCCTTCTCTATCTCACTTCTAGTCGTCCCGATATCATGTTCGCCGTGTGTGTTTGTGCACGTTATCAAGCCAATCCTAAAGTCTCTCACCTTAATTTTGTCAAAAGATAATTAAATATGTTTCAGAACAAGTGAATTAGGGATTTGGTTTAGTAAGGATACTAATACCAATTTGGTTGGCTTTAGTGACTCGGATTGGGCAGGGGATATGGATGATAGGAAGAGTACTAGTGGGGGGTGTTTTTACTTGGGCAACAATTTAGTTTCATGGTATAGTCGTAAATAAAATTGTGTTTCTCTCTCCACAAACCGAGTCCGAGTATGTGGTACCGGTAGTTGTTGTTCACAACTTATTTGGCTAAAACATATGTTAGATGACTATGGCCTAGAGAGTAATTCTTTGACTATGTACTGTGATAACCCGAGTGCTATCAACATTTCAAAAACCCAGCTCAACATTCCCGTACCAAACACATTGACATACGTCATCATTTTCTTAGAGATATGGTAGATAAAGGCCTAATTAATATTGATCATATTGATACTAAGTATCAACCGGCCGACATCTTTACTAAGGCCTTAGACCACGAGAGATTTTCTAGTTTGAAAAGATCTCTTGGTCTTTGTAATCTCTCGAAGTTCTGCTCGTCTCGTGCTACCCTGTGTGATGTTATCACTTAGTGTAACACTTTTATATTAGTGTATTTTTTTTTCTTTCTTTCTTTGCTTATTTACTTAAAAAAAAAAAAAATATACTTTATTATTTGTTTAATCTAGCTAGCTTAGTTCTAAGTGGCACATGCTGACCTTTTTGTTATGGTAGGTTATTATTTAGGTTAGCACGTCTGATATCATTCCCCTTCATATGCTTAAAGTGACAAAGTCACTAATCTTTTCTTTTTGATAAATAAAAGGCAAAGGCATTTTTTTCATACTTTTCTCTCGAGCTCGGGGCACGGTGTTCGCTGCAACGATGTACTCTTGCCAATGAGAAGGTATGAGGTGATTTATGCTAAGTATTAGGGACATGGAGTTCGCTACTACAAAGACCCTACTTGAAAGGCATAGATCACTGGGTCTCTACACTTGAAATATAACTTGAAGCACGGAGCTCGTTACTACGTTGCTTTCTTGTTTAAAGAAGTGTATTGAGACGTGTTTAACAAGCAATGTACTTAAAAAATTATATATAGGCATATAATGCCTAAAGTGCATGAAAAATGCTCAGCTTGTTATGCCTCAAGTGTTTGAAACTGAAAAAATATTTATCAAGGGGTTTTATATCATATGTGTTATCCTACGTGTTGCCATCATTGCCTTAACACATTAGTGTGTGCTATATTAGTTTTTTTTTATTTTTGAAATATTGTTGATTAATTTCTCAAAATCTGAAAGCCTTTTTAATTAAAGAGTTTACGATTTTGAAAACGTCTTCAACAAGTTTCCTTTATTTTTGGTAAACTTAATTAAGTAACTAACCCATATTTATTTTTATTTGTGCTTATAATGTTTTGGGCTTAGTTATAAATTATTTAGTTTACCTATTTTTTATTCTTTACGTTTTTACTTAAAAAAAAAATTATTTTTTATTTTTTATTTTTGCAACCGTGTTTTTAAGTTGTTTGGGGGTTTTATTTTAAAGGTGTGGTTAGGGTTTATTGTTAAATGAGTGGATAGGGTTAAAGGTGAGGGTTTTTAGGAGTTTAGATGGGATGGGGTGTCTAATCAATTTAATTATTTTGTTCCCTCACCGTCTCTCTCTCTTAAATTCCTAATTTATCTCTAACTCTCCTATTATCTCTCTCTAACCGTTACTCCCTCTACCTCTTTAAACCCCATTCCAGCGTCTTCTTCCCTTCTCAACCTAGGTCAAAAATTCGTTCCAAAATTCCCTCATATCTCCATGGCATCTCCATCCAAAGCTAGTACCGAACCTTCCCACACGGACCAAATGGACATCTCACCTAGCATTGCTCCTTCCGTGGCATCTCGCGTGGCCATGGAAACTTCCCCAATGATCACTCCAAGCTCTTCTCCACCAACAATGGCGATTGTTCCTACCTCTGGCCCCATTGCCTCGTTTGATCAAGGCATTCCTAAGGTGACTCTCATCCCTACCGAGCCAAAAAGGAAGAGGAAAGCCCCAACCGCCAAGTCAGTTTCCCCAAATCGCAAAAGGAGGTCTTCCAACCGCATTAGATCAATCAAGTCCAAGGCAACTTCAAATACCTCTCTTGATCCGGTTGAAGTCTCGTAAAGCTCTATTGATGTGTCCTCACCCCATGTGAGTGACGAGAACTTTGAAGCAAACAAGGAAAAGGAGCCTTACGTGGACTCATTTGATGCTTGGGTAGATGGTGATGAAGAGGAGACCCTCTCCGATTATCGAGAAAAAAGAAGGCCAAGGGCAACCGCGAGTGCTACCGTAAGTGCTAGCAAGAAGAGGATATCATCCGAGGTAACACTTGCCCCCTCTTCTCGTTCCTAAACATTCCTCTAGTGATAATTCTCGTGATGAGGTTACTCAAACCGAAGAGGATAAAGCTTTTCCAAAACCTTTTCTTACTTTGGAGTATTATAAAAAGGAAAATATGGAACTTTGGTTGAATAGTCTAAGTAAGAGAATTTTAAAAGAGAAGCACATTGATGAGGGTCACTTGGAAAAGGAAGGAGTGGTTCAGTTTTTAAAGGACGAGAAATTTTATTAATGCTAATAATCATGCATCGCTTTTGTTGAGAGTGTTATTCGCAATTTCTTTGCCAATTTGCATGCTCATTTGGATGATGAAGGGTCTCGCTAAATATGGAAAAGTGTTTGTTAGGGGAAGAGTCTATTCTTTTACTCCCGCCCCCGATTAACAAAGTTTTAGGCCTCCCTAATGTAGATGATGAGAGCATTAGGGTCAATAGAGATGAAATGGTAAAATTGCTCACTCACAACAAACTGCAGTCTTGGCCTTTGAAAGAGAAACTTCATGCTTCTAGATTATCTTCTCTCTATTCTCGTACTACACAACCGTGCATCTTCAATTGGCTTCCTACAACTAATGAACCTATTGTGACTTTGGAGCATGCGAATGTGTTGTATAGATTGGGTAAAAATTTAAGGATTAACTTTGGAAGATTAGTGTTTAAACACTTAGCTTCATGGGGTAGAAAAAGGAAGTGAACATTAGCTTTTTCCCCTATCCTTCTCTAATCTTCAAAGTTTTGGTATTTCAATCCTTGCCCATTGAAGCCTCGATGTTTTTACCATCGAACCCGAGTACTATACCATTGATCAACAACCGAAAAAGGGTAAAAGGTATACAAAAGATCTTCCTTGGAACAAATCTCGATGAAACAACCCCCGCTTCCTCCCAAACGCTATCTCACGTGATACCCCAAGTGCTTTCCCGTGTTGCCCCTCATACTTTTGCAGAACCGATGCCGCAAGTATTCTCGAACAACATGATGAATCTTTTGGGCAACTCACGGACCATCAATCCCAAAGGCTACAGCTTCTCAACTTCCCGCACAAACAAATAAGTGCAATAGGAGAACTTGCCGAGGGACGGGCTAAGCTAAGCAGGTAATGTATGCTTTTATTGATGAAATTTCTTCCCAAACAGGGGAGGATCTCGTCGCCGCCGGAACTTCGGAGCCGGTGCTACTGCAGTGCTACCACCAGCTTGGCCCAAGTGATGGTGGAAGTGATAAGGAAGGAGATCAGGAGGAAGGAGAGGAAGAAGAGGAGTTTGAAGAAGAAGAAAGCTGAACCTTAAGGTTGATAAACCTGAAGGTTTATGTTGCCGCTATCATATGGGTGACTATTTTTGTGGTGGTCCTACAAACAATGTTTTTATTTTGTTGATGTGGTGGTTCCTTAAACAATTTACTTTTATTTTGTTTATTTTTGCTAAAACACTTTAGTTGGTTTGTTAATAACTTATCTGCTAGGTTGTTTTTTTTTTGCTAGTTTTTGGATGATATTTGCTACAATGGTTATGGTTTTTAATGGTTACTTAGTTTATTTCGAAAACTTTTTAAAGTTTGAAATAAATTAGTTTATTATGATAAATCATTGTTTAGGATTAGCTCCTTGACTAAGGGGAGTTAATTTTTGTGGAGATATTATTACGTGTTCTATGCTCTGTACATTTGTATATAGACTAATCCTACAGGACAGCAGCACATTGAGTTTGGAAAGAAATATCCAACTAAGGGGGAGATTGTTAGTGTAATCTGCAGGTGATATCACAGATGATTTCCCAAAAGTCCAGGTGATATCACAGATGATTTCCTGGACTGAAAATTATATATTTGTATATTTCTTGTTTGTTATTTAATGGACTAACGTGCTAATATGGTCTGTATAGTCTATGGTTTATGGTTATATTTCAGGGTGCAATAGCATCAAAGAAGGAGCTAGACACGTGTGGAAATTGGAAGAAAAGAATTAATACATTTTATGTATTAAATCGTAACTTTGGCAAACAACAAACAACACGTGTGTGGACTTTGTCAAAGGTTGTTGCTGAGTTATAGAAAAAGTACAAGGATGATAAAGCAAGGGAGTACAAGGCGTGAAAGCATGGCTTGAGGATTCAACAACTCGGTTGCTACAAAATAGGAAGTGGGAGCTAGAATTGTGGAAACAAATTAACCCACTCTCCCTACACTTCCTCCACGTGCAAGACCAGCCCCAAGGCTGTTATTGGAGTAGCCTTCAAGTATTTGAAGACTATAAATAAGCTTGGAAGGTTTATTTGAAGACATGCCAATTATATCATCACATTCACACCTTCGAAAAGCTTAGAGATAAAGTTCTTTGTTTGGTTCTTTTTAAATCCTTTCTCCCTTGTAATTTCGCACTTGATTACTTTGGTATCAAGGTGTGTGAAGGCTAGGATAGGATTCCGTTCTTTATCTCTTGTTCCATAGAGCTCAAAATAGATATAGCTATAGGGAACTTTCGGCTTTGTAAATTCATTCATAGTGATTATAAAGTCTTGCCTAAGAGGCACTCTCAAGTTATATTTATATAACTTGAGAAAAACAATTTTGGTGTTTTATTCCGCTGCAAACTCTTTTACAAAATTGTTTTATTTTCGAAGTGTGTGTGTGTGCCATCCCAAGTGCTATCGTTGGTGCTGTTATCACCTTGGATATCACTTGTGATTCAAGCCGTGACAATTTCAATATTATTTTAAAAAATAAAATGTTAAGTATTTTAAGTAAGTTGAAGTAAAGAAAAATAAATATTTTATTAAAAGGTTGGGTTGGGTCACTGATGGAATGGAAGTATAAATTATATAAGGTTGGGAGTGTGTATATGAAAGTGAAAAAAATTAATATTTTATTTGATATTGATTTGAGTTCACTGATGAGGATAGACGTAACCATGAGACTATTATAATAAGAACCATGAGACTATTATAATAAGAATACTGAATACCTTTAACTTTCCCTCTTATTTGAACTTGAGATTTTCACCAAATATCAATTTGGGACTGATTTTCCATGTGGGACTTCTCATTTTTCTTTATTCCTTTAGATCCCATTAAATTTCACAAGAGGAACCCATTTCCCATTCACTTCCAATACTAATTTATAAACAAATCTTAACCATAACACCACTATAATAGGACTACCTCTACATCGTTCTATGTAAGTAAGAACATAAAGTCGTGTACATGCGAACTCAGATAAAATACAAAATGTTGGTCTGCATCCTTTGAACATGTGAACTCGACTATACCGATAAGGACTAATTATCGAACATTAAACACAGTCAGATAGCATATGTAATATTTTGGAGACTCTTTATTCATCTAAGAAAAGAGTGATGTAGGTCATGCCAAGGGTCAGTCTTAGAGGGTGTAGATGTAGGTATCTGATACATATGGAGGTCAAATTACAATGAAATGATAATGTAGGGGGTTTTCCGTACTTTCTCCTTAACCAAATGCTTTTCTGAAACAGTGAAACTAAAAAAAGGTGGATACTGGGATAGATCCGACCCACATTCGAGGCCACTCGTGGTAGGTGGAGGCGTACGGGCCGGGTCAGCTTCCATGGCTGTTTAAGCTCAACAATTCTCATAGATCTCGCTAAGCTCCCAAATCATCAACTGATTCAACTTGATTAAGGAACCCTGCGAAATCAAGGTACACAAGTAGGCCAATTCCTCGTTCAATTCTAGTATTTTCCGATTTTATTTCGATTTTCTCTCTCTATTTTCCCGCCTTTCCCCATCTCTCAGTGAAATGCTGATCGGGAATTTACATTGTAGAGCAAGAGTTTGCTTTGGATTTGTGTATGTGTATGTGTCTGTGTTTTTTTTCTGTGTCTACTCGCTTTCATGCTTTGCAATTGAGCTTTGATTTATTTTTCTTTGGTGTTCATCGATGGTAGATAAATTAATGGAAGCTTTGATGAGTGCACGAGTTTTTGTTCCAATTCGCGTTTGTAGTAGGCCGCAACAAGCTCGTTTAATTCCTGAATTTACTTCCACATTGAGTAGAAGAGTGTTTATTACTCCTATTGGTGGAATGAAATCTTGTAAATCATCCAACTCAAGAGCTAGGTCGATTCAGTCTGTACAAGTCTCATCATTGGGTCGATTAGACAACACGTTACCATCTAAAGGTATATTTGTGAATGCTAGATTCATTAGTTGAATTTAAGTCTACTTGAGAGTATAGATCAAATAAATATTACTTCACTATCACTGAAGTTACGCATATATTTAATGTTGTGTTTGATGGGTCATTTACTTAATTTGTAGAGGTTCTTGAGTTATGGCAAAATGCGGATGCAGTATGCTTTGATGTGGACAGCACGGTATGCCTGGACGAGGGCATTGATGAGCTTGCTGAATTTTGTGGAGCTGGAAAGGCTGTGGCGGAATGGACTGCTAGGTTGGACTTCTATTACTATTCTTTTTTCTTGCAGTATTCTAGGAGTTTTGTTGGCTTGGTGTAGTAGAATATTGGAATTATACACTCATTTGTTGGGACATGGCAGGGCGATGAGTGGTTCAGTTCCTTTTGAGGAAGCCTTGGCTGCTAGACTCTCTCTTTTCAACCCTTCCCTATCGCAGGTTCAGGATTTCCTTGAGAAGAATCCCCCAAGGTATGAGGGCTGCCTTTATTTCCTTAAAGTATGTGTTGTGTTGGAAGAGATGGGGTTGTAAATTCAAAGTAAATTAAATTGACCATCTTTGATATGCATACCCTTTGCAGGGAAAGTGTTTACTTGCATTGTCTTACTGCATCATCGGAACATCAAAAATAAAAATAAATTCGTATTTGCTAATCTATGGCGAAATATTAAGTGATTCAAATCATTCTACAAAACTTAAGGTCATGCTTTTGTCATTTCTGGAGCTGGAAAGGCTGTGGCAGAATGGACTGCTAGGATCATGCTTTAGTCATTGCTGGTTACAAATTCAAGAGTGTGATTTACACCAGTAGAATGCTGAATTTAGAGCACGGGCATCTCAACTTTCTCCTTCCCCCGACTCCCCTTTCCCCAGCTTTATTCTTTCTAGATTGCCTATTAGACTGTTTGTTCTCTTCCTTCATTTTCGCTTTCGTAAATGAGCCACTTTTATCCTCTTGTAACTAATGATTCCAAAAGAAAAATTAATGAATGCCCCCTCCACCCGAATGAATGTCCATTTTTTTTATTTCAGGGGACATTAAGAAAGTTGGCTTATAAGCACTTTTAGTGGCATACTTCCATAAACACCCTTAATGATTTCACTATATCCTTAATGATTATAATTGCAAATTAGAATAATAAGATGGACAGGGAGGATTTTGTTACTTTATAATAAGTAGACATTCATTTAGAGACTTTTTTTTTTTTTTTTGATAATGGATGTTCATTTAGGGATGGAGGGAGTAAAAAAATAATAAAACAAAAGAAGGAAAAACTTGTGTTATGAATCCTTTGAGTCGCGTATCTTACGTACCTTCAAATGTCTCTCCATCCTTGCAGAAGATGTGAACTTTAGTTATAGGGTTTTACAAAACTGTACCAAGATATTTATTATGGTCATCTACATATTTTGGATTTTGACTGGTGTCAAGGGTATTTTGAATTTAATAGAAAGTCTCATCATGCTTTACCTTTGAGAAGGATCACAAACGATTCCCATCAGTAACTAAATAAATATTGACCTGGAATCTTCAGTTGTACCATTAACTAAACTTGTGGTTACTGCTGCTGCCCTTAGCAGTAAACCAGCTTGTTAATACTCAATCATTCATTATATATGTTAGACTTGATTTTGGCTGTGACATTCTCACTTTTCCCCTTCTCTTCAACTCATGGTCGGTACTCTTGGATTAATGCATCCAGAAGGAAATTCTCGTATGTGGGCATTTATGTTTTATCTTTTAAAATGGACTCTTAATTGTGTGAAAGTATAGTAGGATTATGTTGGTGTATGATTGAAGTCTGTCAAAACTGATCTGATGTAGATCGCTGCAATGCTGGCAATCAGGACATAATCCATCTTATATTGGCTCAATAGCAAGAAAAGAAATTTGTCTGAATCAATCACGTGTTGACTCAATTTATTTATCCTTCTCTCAGTTGCAAACTCATCTATGGAATTCAGATTTACATCATTAGCGCCCTATATGCTGAATTCCTGTTTAAGTTTCAGGTTGGTCTATGTATCATATGCAAATGGGTTATAGTTTATTCACTTCAATGTGCAGAATATCTCCTGGCATCGACGATTTGGTCAAGAAGCTAAAGGATAGTGGTACCACTGTTTATTTGATCTCTGGAGGATTTCGCCAAATGATCAATGTAATATACTAAGTTATGAATAACTAATGTGTCTTCGGTTTATACTTTCTTCTTCTTTTAATTTCTTTGTCTTTTGTTTTAGATTTGACATCCACTTAAGGTCGTCAAGATGAAAATACATATCACCCATCTTACTTGATATTTAAGGAGTGTTTGAGTTTAGGTTGATATAAATTCTTGAATGACTGAAATTGGCAGTAGTAAACTCTAATAGCATGAAATGTTTTCCGCTAAGCCTTCTCAGCCTGCACATAAATTCCAGCTTCTGTTATGGTTTTGGTCCTTTTGGAACAAATTAGAGTAGATTGTCTATGCTCCTTAGTTACTCAATTTTCACCAGTTCATCTACAGTGGGGTTTATTTCACTCAAAAGAGGTACTAAATTGTATGGTATCTTCCTAATCTTGTGCAGTTCACATCTAGTCTTATAGATTCATAAGAAGCGTTAGTGGAAATGGTCATACGAACTGGAAACTTATGATACTCCCTCTGTCCTATAATGATAGTCCCATTTGACTCTTCAAACATTTTAACAACCTATTTTCATTTCCATCATTCACCTTAATGAGGTTTGCTTATTACTCCATTGCTCCCTCTTTATCCTCGGTTGCCTCTCCTCTCTCTCTCTCTCTCTCTCTCTCTCTCTCTCTCTCTCTTTCCTTGGTTGGCAATTTTGGTAGTTCAATGATTTTAACCTAACAATTTTGTAAATGAGACTATCTTTTTAGGACAAACAAAAATGACAAATGTGAACATCTTTATGGGACGGAGGGAGTATAATCTTATTGGTCGATTGATTGAAGGGAAGGTTATGTGTTGAATCTGGCTAAAATTATATTTTTTATGCCGAAGAAAAATTCAAATTGAACTCCTACTTCAGTCTGTTGCTTAGATCGTCATACTATCCAAGGAAATCATATTTTTTTGACTCGTGCATTAATTCGGATATGTTTGAGCTAAAGTGGATGCATCTATCCATACTTGATTATTGAAGAACCCTGATTAAAACAATTTTGTTTGAAGCCTGTTGCATCAATCCTTGGGATACCGCTTGAAAACATCTTTGCCAATCAACTGTTATTTGGAACTTCTGGAGAGTTTGCAGGGTTTGATCCAACTGAGCCAACCTCAAGGAGTGGAGGAAAAGCAACTGCTGTTCGACAACTAAGAAAGGTATGTTTTGGTGCTTCTGTTTATACTTTTTGTTTCATAAGAGCTGTAGATTTGAAGCTTGAAGAACTTTTTCAGGTTCATGGATACAAGGCATTAGTTATGATTGGAGATGGTGCTACTGATCTTGAGGTACGAGAAAATTGACTTATTTACTCTTAAATGGTGCTTGCCTCGTGGTCGCCATCCTTTTTTTTTCTGTGTTTTTTTTTTCTTGTTCACAGAGCACTGGCAGATCCACAGCTAACCAAAGAGGGGCGATTCCCCCCCCCCTCCCCCCCTTGTGTAAAAATAAATGCACTAATTTTTTTTTTGCCCCCTTTTACTTAAGAGGCATTTACAAAAAACTACTTTAGAAAGATGGAAATTACAAAAAAAAAAAACATGTAAGATGGGAAATTACAAAAAAAAAAATTATTTTATTTATGGAATTTTTTTTTGGAATTTTTTTTATCAGTTTTGGTCAACAACTGATAATTTCAGTTATCAGTTGTTTAAACAACTGATAACTAAAATTATCAGTTGTTGAAGAGTAATTTGTGCTTCAAACAACTGATAATTTCAGTTATCAGGTTTGCTCAACAACTGATAAAAAAATCCAAATTTTTTTTTTCCAAAAAAAAAAAATTTTCCAAAAAAAAAAAAATTTTTTTGTAAATTTTTTTTTTTTTTGTAATTTCCCATCTTACATTTTTTTTTTTGTAAATACCATGTTTTTGAGTGAGTTTTTGTAATAAACCCTTTACTTTAATGAAAATATGCATAGTTGTTAAATATCCCGATACGCGATACGTATCGGCGATACTATACGCGATACGTATGGTTTCGATATGTATCGCGTAGGGTGTATCGATATTCCCTCCGTATCGTGTGTGATCGCGCAGGAAAGCGTGGTGGGCTCAGTTCTTTGGGTCCAGCGAATGAATGAGCTAGCTTGTGATCTGCACACCACAAGAAATAACAGTGAAATTGCGCCGGGGGTCTTCCGGCAAACCCCTCCGGCGTGAGAGTAAGATTATGGACTGGAAATATGGTAAAAATATGGAGTGTGTACGGATACGTAAATATGCAATAAAGCATTACCTTTGTCCATGCTACTATTCTCTTATTTATAGTGGATGTGGTAATATTAGGGTTTTCACCAGAGCCGTTGGATGGGATGGATGCCGACCGTTGGATCAGCTCTGTCTTCTAGGCGTACACGTGTCACGCTGGGACTGGTCCGTCTATGTAAGGACACTGCAGCATCTGACATTGATAAGCAGCTTGCCTTATAAGGGAAAGTCAACCTGCACGCCTTTTGTAGTTATTACTGATTGCATGTTTGCACGTGTAACAAGGCACTGTAGCAGGTCTGACATTCTCCCAAATTAGCTAATTAACCAAGCTTGTTGAGGAAGCTTAATAGAAGAGACGACCTGGAGCCGTCCGTCCAGTTGGGTCGTCTCCTCGAGGGGTGACTCGACGAGAGAGAGTTGATCGTTCAGTGACGACGCTCACTCTTGGACGAGTGCCGGTTCGCGCCGAGGGAAGGCTCGTCGTTAGATGGGCTTAGCTCACTGTCGACGATCTCTTCTTGGTATATCGACGGACTAGAAGTTAACTCCTTCCCCAATGGTACAATGACTCGTCGCTTGGATGGGCTTGGTCGCTCAATGGCGACGACTGCCAATGTTGGACGGGTCATGACCCGAGGCCTTGATCTGTTCCTTCATGGTCGGTCTTTTGATGGGCCTGTTGGGCCTCCGGGCTCGTAGCAAAGTATTGAGCTCGGCCCATCACAGAATATTCCGTTCAGTGGCCCCCAACTCATGGTCGTCTTGACGGGCCAGGAGTTGTCATTTTCCCTCCAAAGTAATCCGTACGACCGTCGATTTGAATTTTGAATTATGATGACGTCAGTATTGATGACGTGGATGGTTGAGATTTCTCCCTCAGTTGACACGTGTCCTTTGAGGGGACATTCTCCTCGGAAGTTGCAGAAGGTATTTAATGCCCCTCATCATTCCATTCCGCCGTTTGGGTTCCCAAACACAGACCCTCCATATTCTCTATATATAAAAACCTCCTCCCTCTTACATTTCGAACTTTCCACACCTTTGATCAGTGAGAGCAAAGCAGCAAGAGGCGATTTCCGGCAAGTAGCAAGAAAGGATTCCGGCAACCGTGCGAACGCTTCCCGGCGATATTAGGCATTACAGCTTCACCGCGTTAGATAATCCGGCAGCTTGGATTAGGAACTTCTTCGATTTACCACCGGCGAACTCATCGGAAAAACCATCTCCAAGCCCAGAAACAGGTAATTTCTTCATTTATTCTTCGCTTTCTGGGTTTTTCTTTGGGGCTTTGGAACTTAGAGTTATGGGACCCAGAACTATCAGCTTTGAGAGAGGTGTTAAGTTTGGTTTTGGGATAAATCAAAGAGTTTATAAATGTGCTAAGGGGGTTTGGAGAGAGATTCCTCTGTCTGAGTGTTCTTCAATCTTGGTGAAGTTCAACTTTGAAGACGAGGCCACTTGGGATTCCCGGAGGGAGAGATTCTAGGGGATTTTGAGGACGGTGACCCGAGGGTAACTCCGCTTAGGTCAATGAACGATCTGCCCACCCATATTAGGACCCATTACTCTTTGTCCGTCGTGATTCACTTAGGGTTTTGGTCGTAGGGAATCTAGGTCGCCCCTAGGTGGGTCGTCGCCTACGGATGTTAGGGCGATTCCCTCTTTTATCTCCTTGTTTTGTAGACATGGATCACGACGGGCGTCTGGCAGTAGGCCCTAGAAGTAAACGAGGCCGGCCTGAGTCTTGAGGGTGATCGACGGCCGAGGCCTTTCACACATTTGTACGAGTTGGATCAGTGACGGTAACTTTGGAGGTGAAGCAGGAGGGAGATGGGCTATACCCAAGATCGAGCTCAAGAAAACGGACGTTGGGGAGCAGATGATCGACGCTCTACGAGGGTCATTCAGAGTCCAAGCTTCGACCTATAAGCTGGAGCATCTTAGCTTAGCAGAGTATGGGTCTCGTCGTCAGTCCCTTCTGACCAGCAAGGAGAAGGTGGGCTTCTTTTATAAACAGTTTGAGTTCGGCCTAAGATTGCCTTTAGACCCCTTCATCAACGAATTCTTGGAGGACTCAGCCTGTGTGCCCATGGAAGTCAGTGCCAATACCATCAGAATTTTGTGTGGCTTTGCCGTCGTTGCAGATTCCTTGGTTACGAGCCATGCAACAAAGTATTCCGTCGCTACTACCGGACGGCTCGGAATACTTCCAAAGGGAAAACGACGGTGAGTGTGTCTTCGATCAGAAACGCACGGAATTTTTTCTTGGACATCTCAAATAAGGTGTATGGATGGGAGAACCACTTGATATTGGTGGAAAGCCGAGTGGGGTGGCAGTTTCCTTTTCCAGAGGGCCACAAACCAGTCAGTGATAGGCATATCTTTCAAGCTCCGTGGGCCGAAGAGCTGAAGGGAAAGATTGACAAGCTGTTAGATCTTGGATGGGTCTCGTACAAAGACATAGAGGCCTCATGATGGAGATACATCCGGCGGCATGATGTCTAAGCCGTCCATGGGGCACGAACCTTTGGTGAAGATAAATCTCGATGCTCGCTATCCCGATTGGGTTGTTAAATCGAGGGTTTGCTTTTAAGGATAATTGTGTGAATTGTGCGACGGCACGGCGAGTCGTCTTGAAGAAATTGTGAAAACCTTGAAATGAATGGGGGTTGGACTCCTGCTATCTTTTCAATTTTGATATTCTCTTGTCTCGTCGTGAGTAAAAACTAACCTCTTTTACTTGGTCATTTTGCAGTTCTTACCCAAGACGACGTGGATAAAATTGAAGCAAGGATAATGGACGGGGCCATCCGAGCGAGCGACAGGGCACCAAGAAGAAGGAAAGAGGCTGCGACCGTGCCATACTTGATCGTCGGGAGAAGCAGGACGACGAGGAATGAGCAACTCCCAGACCTGCTGGTGCCATCCCGATAATCGAGAGGAGCCCGTCGTTGAGGGGCTCAACAGCTGGAGGTCGTCAATCCAGCTGTTGATGCGCTGAGAAGCGGGTGGGATGGAGATTGATTCAAGTATGGAAGGCTGTTGGAGCTCGAATGGCCATTGCCGACGAGGCCGAGCATATTGACGTGGAGAGCACGGATTCGAACCCCGAGCTGCGTGAGGTCGACGTTCGTGCCTCCAAAAAAGAAAAGGTCTTCTCGTCGATCCTCCTAGCTCGTCGAGATCACCCCACTCCACGGGCCGACGCTCAGGCTCGTCTTGACGGTGCTTGACCAAGGCGAAGGCTAAAGAGATGGCGACCTTGATCGCCCAGGCCTCCCATGCTTGGGATTCCCTATCTGCTTGAGGAATGGCAATCCATTGTTCTTTGAGGGCGGCCTTGACTAAACGGGCTAGGGATGTTGACTGACCGTCGTATGAAGGAAGCTAGACTCTCTCTGAGACCTTTCATGCCCGTTTTGGGTTGATTCGGAGGCGAGGTACTTTGAATTTATGTTTTGGTGTTCTTCCCGTCTTTTGTACTTGTATTAACCATGTCCTTGTTGTAGATGGCGTCGATGATGGATGCTATGGTGTCGGATTACGAGAGAGTGCATTGGCCAGAGCTACGAGGCAATGGCGGTAGGTTAAGGCCGTCGGTGACAAGGGACGGGCGAGCGAAAGTTGAAGGAGGCCGAGACCAATGTTGGTGAGCTTACTCTTGCCCACGATCTTTTGATGAATGAGAAGGACAATATTTTGAAGGAGGTGGATGCCTTGAAGGAAGGGAAGGCCAAAGCTGAAGCCGACTCAAAAGTATTTCAGGATGGTCTTCGCGTTTGTGAAAACAAGCTCCAGAAGGCGACAGCTCAGATTGAAGCGATGAAGACGAGTCGTGATGCTGAGTTGGCCCAAGCCAGGCTTGATGCTGTCGACGACTTCAAGAAGAGTGATGAGTGCCTCCAGCTGATCACAAAGAAAGCTAGTTGATTTTTTAAGGACGGGGCTAAGCATATGGCTAGGCGGCTCTTGTTGGATCCAACAACGAAAGATCTTTTCACCGTCCGAAAGTTGGCCGACCTCTGAACTGAGGAGTCACACGACGACGAGGCCCGTACGATCCATCCCCTTGTTCCTTATACCGATAATGATTTCCTCATCATTAGAGAAGACGACGCGAAGGCCGGTAAAGACGAGTGGCCTATCCCTGCCGTCGTCCCAGGGAACTTTGATGCCTATTATGCTCACTTTGTTGAGGATGGCCCTGATCCTAATGCCGCTCCATCAAACGTCGACAATCCTCAGTAATTTACTTCATTGAAATGATATGTAATGTCCCAAACAATGTTTCATCTTAATTTGGTTGTCTTAAACAATGTTTCATTTGATTTGGTTGTGGTTCCAAACATTGTCCCAAAACAATTTTTAATTTTTGTAATGTAGTCGGCCTGTTTCCTCATTGTTTAGAGGGGGTCGTACGTACAATGTTTGCTTTATGTTTAAGTTATTCAATGCCTTTGTTTTCTGTTAGTTAATTTGTGTTAACGTAGATAGCATGTGATAACTTGTTTTGAACGAGTAAGTTTGAGGACAAGCATGATTGGTCGTCGTTAGTGACGACTAGAACTTAGGTCGTCCTGATGTGGTCGACGCTTGTTCGCTCTTGTATTTTCTCAACTTTTCAAAGGCTCGTAGGAATAGTACGAAGGTCCATAGGTTTTTGCTCGTAGGCAAGTTTTCATGGACGAGTCGTCATATTCCGTTATAGCGTTCAACGAAGTCTGGCTTCGTCTAACCTTTATACTTGGCTAAAGTGAGTGTAAGTGCCAAAGTCTTGGCTTTGACTGATCTTTATACTTGATCAAAGTGGTTGTGAGGGTCGAGGTCAGGCTTCGTCCGTCTTAAGCTTCATTGAGTTGTAATGGACAAAGTTTAGTGAAGTGACGAGTTTTCATTGATAATTTCTGATTAACAATTGCATATTGACAACTCACTCAATCACTTTCTACGACTCTTGGGATTTATAGATTATCCCTTGTAGACTTACAAATTACAGACTTCCAAAGTTTTCACGAAAATGGCAACAAAAGTTTTAACTAAGAACCCTGAGATAGGTGCCACGAGGGCGTGGATGTTGTTGACGACGACGGTCTCAAAAGTAGTACTTCATAAGGTGGTTGGCATGCCAAGGATGTTTAAGGTGTTCACCGTTCGGCTTAGCTAAGCGGTAGGTTCCTTCTCTGACCACACTTGTGACGATGTATGGTCCTTCCCAATTGGGGGACAGTTTGTTTTGACGGGCTTTGAGTCCCGTCGCTTCAATCTTTCTAAGAACATGATCGCCGACCTTAAAGAACCTTTTCTTCACCTTCCTGTCGTGGTAAGCCTTGGTTTTCTTCTTGTAATTTTCCATCCTTAGCTGGGCGTCTAATCTTCTCTCGTCCACAAGGTCCAGATCGACTTGCCGATTATGGATGTTCTTTTCGACGTCATAGAGGGCAACTCGGTCCGTCGGCAGCTGGAGCTCGGCGGGAGCCATGGCCTCTGAGCCGTAGGCCAAAGCAAATGGGGTTTCCCCCGTAGGCCCCCGGGTGGTTGTGCGGACGGCCCAGAGAGCTGATGGGAGTCCGTCCAACCATCTCGTATCTCTTCCTTCAAGGTTCTTGCATAAGGCAGATAAGACGAGCTTGTTCGCCGCTTCAGCTTGCCCATTGCCTTGGGGATAGGCAACGGACGACTTGGAGTGCTTGACGCCCATTCTATTCAATTCTTGTTCAAATTTCCTTGAAGCTATGAGGCCGTTGTCCGAAACAATTACCCTTGGGATTCCAAAGCGACACCATATCGAATCATGGATGAAGCTTAGGGCATTGTTTTCAGTAATTTTGTTTAAGGCCTTGGCCTCCACCCACTTTGAGAAATAGTCAACTGCCACAATCACATACTTGACTCCCCCTTTGGCCTGTGGAAAAGGCCCAATTAGATCAACACCCCACATATCAAACGGCCAAGCAGCCATGACAGGGGTTTGCTCAGTTGTCGGTAGCTTGGGGAGGTCGGCAAATCGTTGGCAGGTATCACATTTTCTCACAAATTGTTTGGCATCTTCACGGAGGTGGGGCCAGTAGTATCCCATGGTGATCAACTTGTCGGCCAATGTACGGGCCCAGGGATGGCCTCCACACTCTCCTTGATGTACCTCAAAAGCAATTGAACGACCTTATGCAGGTGGACGCACTTCAAGAATGGCACGTAATGGATCGTCGGTAGAGCTCTCCTTCTACGACCAGTGAATGCAGCCGCCTTTCTCCTTACTTGCCTTGCGAAACCGTCGGCAGGCAGCTCATCCTTTTCAATAAACGCCTTCGGCTCGTCGATCCAACACTTTGGACCGTCCCAATCTTGAGGACCTTCACCCGTTCGCCATGGTTGGTGCAGGTAGGCAGTGATGGCCGTGTTCGTCCTCGGGGAGTTGATCCGTTGCCAGCTTTGAGAGTAGGTCGGCGTGTTCATTGTTTTCAGGAGCAATGCTCTGGATTGCCCAAAATTCCAACCCCTGAACCAACTCGCCGACCAAAGAATGGTACTTACGAAGGGTGGAATCGACGACTGATATTCTCCACGTACTTGGTTCACTATCAGCGAGAGTCACAAAATCTGCGACTTTGGTAGCTCCAAAACACTTAGCGTATTGAATGGCGCTATGAGTGCTTCGTATTCCGCTTGATTGTTAGATGCTTGAAACTTAAATCTCAATATTTCCTCGAAGATCGTTCCGCTTTACGGTTCGACAAGTACGATCCACAGCTCGCTCAGTTACGGTTCTTTGACCCGTCAGAATAAATCTTCCAACATCCTACGGGCAAAACCCAACTCCTACGGTTTGTCGTCGACTTCCTTGCCTTTGTCATTCTTACGAGAAGGCCTTTGATCGTTAGTATCTTGAAAGATGTTTCAACTAGGAAGTCCGCCAAAGATTGTGCTGCGGGGTTTTCTCGTTACATACTCGATGTCGAACTCGGTTAGCTCAATACTCCCGAGTTGAGAAGACGGCAGGAGCTTTCGGGTCGGTGCAAAATCTTGCGCGATGGGGCATTTGTGTAGACGATGATGGGGTGAGCGAGAGAAGTAAGCTCGTAGCTTTGTGGCTGTGATGACGAGAGCGTAAGCGATCTTCTCCGCGTTAAAATAACGAGTTTCCACATCGATAAAGCCTTGCGACATAGTAAACGGCCTCTGTGTTCCACCTTCCTCCAACCAACACACGGCGGCTACGGCTTTGTCACCGTAGAGAGGTAAACATAAAGGTCTTCACTGCTACGGGGCTTTGGAGGAGTGGTGGGGAGCCAAGATACTCTTTCAGCTGATTGAACGACTGGGAACATTCATCCGTCCATTTGAAGTCCTTAGCACCTCGGAGAGCTTTAAAAAATGGAAGCGATCTCTCGGCGGACTTGGCAATAAAACGACCCAGGGCCGCTACTCGTCCATTCAAACGCTGAACCTCCTTAATGCTCGTAGGTTCTGCCATGTCGATCAAAGCCTTGATTTTCTCGGGATTGGCTTGATTCCCATTTGTGAGAGCATGAATCCTAAGAACTTTCCTGCTGCAACTCCAAAGACGCACTTAGCCGGATTGAGGACCATGTCGTTTGCTCGGAGATTGGAGAATGTTTGCTGTAGGTCGTCGACATGCTTTCTCTTTCTACTTTTGACGACCATGTCATCAACATATGCCTCCAGGTTGTCGCCGATCTGCTCCTTGAATACCTTGTTGATCATCCTTTGGTACGTGGCTCCGGCGTTCTTAAGCCCAAAAGGCATCTTCGTATAACAGTAAGTTCCCCCTGCAGCCTGAAAGGCCGTCTTCGGAATGTCTTCTTGACCATCTTGATTTGGTGGTAGCGAATAAGCATCAAGAAAGCTCGAAGTAGTGTGGCCAGGCCACGGGAATCGACGAACTTGTCAGTGCAGGCAAAGGGTAAGCTGTCCTTGGGGCACGCCAAGTTTAGATCGGTAAAGTCGATACAGAGCCTCCACTTTCCATTTGGTTTTTTTACAAGGACCACGTTAGCCAGCCAAGTTGTGAACTCAGCGTTCACAATGATTCCAGCCCTCAGCAACTTCTCAATCTCTTGCTTTATAGCAATCTCTTTTTCAGTTGAAAAAACTCGGCACCTTTGTTCTTTAAACTTCACAGTAGGGTTCACTCCAAGCCTATGAGCGCCACGTCCTCTCTAATCCCCTTCATATCTTCCACTTTCCAGGCAAAAACATCGAGGTTACGTTTGAGTAGGGAGGTTATCTCTTCCCTCTCCTCGGTGCTTAGCGAGACCCCGGTTTGATTTTACGCTGCGGATAGTCGGGGTTAATGACCGGCTCAATTAGCTCGTCGGTGGCTTCATCTCGGGGCGTCGTCCCTAAAGTCCATGGATTCAATGACGATCTCTTTAATTTTCCTTCTTGCTTCAGGTGTCAGGTCTGGTACCTCGTCGTCAATCAACTTATCCAGCTCGGCCCCCGATTCTTGGGCGACCAAAAGTTGTGGCTTTGCGGCTTGGTCGTTCAAGAATATTTCGGCGAAGAACCTCTGGATCGTCTATACACTTGATTGTCGAGACGGCGTACGACGAGGTCGTCGTTTGTTTGTGATTTGGAGAGCTTCACGATGTGATCCGGATCGTCGATTTCAATGGTCCGTTTTGCCTTCGGCACGTGCTCTAGGAATGCAGGGCCGTCCCAACACACATCCCGCTCCGGCACGTGAAGGAAATTTGACTCGTTGATGGGGAGCGAGGCGACGATCCCAAGCGGCTTGACCGAGGTTGGCGAAGAATTGCATGGTAATCGCGACGGCGTCGATCACAATAAAAGTTACGGTCTTGATTGTTCTCGATGGGTGTTCCCGATGTCATTGGAAGGTCGATGCGGCCTTTGCATCTACCGGTGATTGGTGAATCCTTCAGACGACCTAAGTAAGGACTTAGGCGGCTATCAGGTAGACCCATTCTCAGGTAGACGTCGTAAAACAACATGTCTTTGGCTGCTCCTGTGTCGATCAAAATTCTCCTTGATTCGCAGTTACCGATGAAACCAGGTATGAATATACTTTGTTGACGAGCTAATGGATTGGTGGCGGCTCGTAGGGAAAAGAAACTTATCACGTCGTTTGGAATTTCCGATTTTGGGGGACATGTGGGGCCTTCTTCGGATGGTAGATGGCGCTCTTAATCGATTCTTGCTCGTCTCCTCGAGAGATTACTAACACCATTCTTGGATTCCTCTGTGGAGGGTCGTCGTTAGCGGCTCGGGTGTTGGCCGCTGACGATCCTTCCTTACATATTCCTCAAGTCGTCCATCGTCGATCCATCTACGAATGATCTTTTTCAAGCCGAAACATTCCTCGGTATCATGCCCTTTATCTACGTGGTATTCACAATATTTGTTCATGTTTTTCTTTCCCTTCCCGCTCGGGTTCATTTTGGCGCCGGGCCAAAATCAACGTTGCTCAAAATTTACGCTCTAGACACGGTAAGTGGAGTGTACGACTCGGGACTTTTTTCTCGCTTTCACTTTGTTCTTTCCTTTATCTCCGACCTTATCCTTCTTGGATTTTGTCGCTTCAACCTCGTCGACGGCCTTTCCCTCTCTTTGCAACTTCCTTTCTTCAGCCTCGGTGACGGCGTACGCCTTGGCATAGAGGTCTTTACGGGACTTGGCCGGGTGGACTTGAAGCTCGTAGTCTAGAGTAGAGGAAACGACACCATGTCTGAAACAATTTATGATCTCCCTGTCAGTTAAGTCCTCATCAATTTGATCCGCCAATTTCTTGAATCTTTTGAAGTAACTCATCGAGCTTTCAGTGGCTCCTTGGGAAATATTGCTTAGGTCGTTGACAGTCTTACGACGATCTCCCGCCGTAGCAAACCTTCCTACAAACTTCTTTCTCATTTGTTTCCATGATTCAATACTCCCTTTCGGTAGGCCTCTAAACCACCTCGGAAGCGGCGTCGACGGTGTGCTCGTAAGAGCCTTACACATGACGTCGTCGTAGCCAGAAGCTTTGCCACTACGTACATCTGTGCCTCGAGGTGTTGTATGTGGTCGATGGCGCCGGGTAGAGCCGTTGTAATGTTTCGGTCGGGTAGCTTGAAGCACTGGTTAGGGGTCCGTTTCCAACATCCAGGGTGCAAGAGGATTCATAGTGTCGCCATCGTTGTCAGATTCGTCGCTGTCCATTTTGTTCCTTTTGTTCGTCAATTCTTCCACCTGACGCTTCAACCTCAAGAACTCTCTCATGTCCACTTCTCCTATTGGGCCGGCTGGGGGAATCCTATCCTGACGAGGCCCCCGGGCAACGGTGTTAGACCGTTGCCTCTCCGTGGGAGCAGGTCGTCGTGAGATGGATCGCTCCCTGTAGCTGGGTGGCGGAGACGGCCTATAGGATCTTGAAAGTTCTTGTTCATGACGGGGTGGAGTACGAGTTCTTTCTCTGTGGCTAGGTGCTCGTTCATTTCTAAACGGCGGTGTCATTAGACGAGCCCGGACGATTTGGTTCGGATTTGCTTCAGGATTCTCGACGGCCAAAACTCTACGAGGCTCTGCTTCCTCAGCTCGTCGCTGCTGTGATGGGGCTCCTTGGCTTCGTCTTTCATTAAGGTGTTCCCTTAGGTCAAGCTGTGGCACCACGAGCTCATTTTCCACAGCAGTCCCCTCACGACGACCAGCATTCTCTCTCTGGTTTCTTCTCCTTCTTCCTGACGAGACTGTTTGGTGGGATGCCTGCGGGGCTTGAGGAGCGGCCATGTGAATGAGCTCGTCTTGGATTTGCAAGAATTCTTTTAGGGCGTTAGCTCTCTCGACGAGGAAAGCTGCTCTGTCGAGATTAGGGTTGGAGGGACCTCCCGCATATCTTGCCATTGTCTCTGGCCTCCTTTCCAGTGGAGGTTTCCTCTGGCGCTCAGCAGCAGGCCCTTTTTCTCTCCTCCTGGCCGTTTGAAGGCCTGTACCGTCAACCATCCCCTGTGACCTGGTAACCCTCAAATTAGGGTTCCTAGGTGGAGAGGGTGGCCTAGGATTTTCTTGTTGTGGAGGAGGTACGCCTTCATCTCCTGTAGACTTCTTTGGCCAGTATGACCATCCGACACCATTTTCCCAAACTTTTTGGCCGTATTTCTTCTGCCGGAGATCACTAACACTTCCCGGCAATGGAACCAATCTGATCGCGCAGGAAAGCGTGGTGGGCTCAGTTCTTTGGGTCCAGCGAATGAATGAGCTAGCTTGTGATCTGCACACCACAAGAAATAACAGTGAAACTGCGCCGGGGGTCTTCCGGCAAACCCCTCCGGCGTGAGAGTAAGATTATGGACTGGAAATATGGTAAAAATATGGAGTGTGTGCGGATACGTAAATATGCAATAAAGCATTACCTTTGTCTATGCTACTATTCTCTTATTTATAGTGGATGTGGTGATATTAGGGTTTTCACCGAGCTAGTTGGATGGGATGGATGCCGACCGTTGGATCGCCTCGTCTTCTAGGCGTACACGTGTCACGCTGGGCCGGTCCGTCTATGTAAGTGACACCGCAAAGACATTCGACATTGATAAGCGGCTTGCCTTATAAGGGAAAGTCAACCTGCACGCCTTTTGTAGTTATTACTGATTGCATGTTTGCACGTGTAACAAGGCACTGTAGCAGGTCTGACATTCTCCCAAATTAGCTAATTAACCAAGCTTGTTGAGGAAGCTTAATAGAAGAGACGACCTGGAGCTGTCCGTCCAGTTGGGTCGTCTCCTTGAGGGGTGACTCGACGAGAGAGAGTTGATCGTTCAGTGACGACGCTCACTCTTGGACGAGTGCCGGTTCGCGCCGAGGGAAGGCTCGTCGTTAGATGGGCTTAGCTCACTGTCGACGATCTCTTCTTGGTATATCGACGGACTAGAAGTTAACTCTTTCCCCAATGGTACAATGACTCGTCGCTTGGATGGGCTTGGTCGCTCAATGGCGACGACTGCCAACCAATGTTGGACGGGTCATGACCCGAGGCCTTGATCTGTTCCTTCATGGTCGGTCTTTTGATGGGCCTGTTGGGCCTCCGGGCTCGTAGCAAAGTATTGGGCTCGGCCCATCACAGAATATTCCGTTCATTGTGTATCCTACGATACGCGTATCGTATCGTGCGTATCGCCGATACGGACGATACGAGCGATACAGTTAAAAAGGGCTTGAGTCGGGTCTGGGCCGGGTTTGGGGTCAGATTTGGGTCGGGTTTAGGGTTGGACAATTTATAAATCGGACACAGACGAGTCACGACGATTCAAAAATTGAGCTCGTCCACGGTCAATTTCCTTTCCTCCGTCGTCGCTTCTTCTTCCTCCTCCTTCATTGCCGTCGCCCCTTCTTCTTCAACCGCCGAACACCGGGCGTCCTCTTCACCGTCGGTTACACCTGGTTCTGTTCTCTCTCCATCGTCATCCTTGTCCCCGCCGACATTTGGGCCATAAGTTTCCAATTCTTCTCTCTAATTTTATTTTGATTTGTCTCTATTTTATTTTGACTTATGATTTTATATGTTTTTTTTTTTATATGAAAAGATATCTGGCTGTAGGTTTTTTTGGGATTAAAATTGAATGTTTATTAAATATTAATCACTGCGTTGATTCACTTGTTTGTAATATATTTAGGTTCTTGAAAAATATCATTTTTTGAATATATTTGTTGTTTTTTTTTTAATATTTAGGTTCTTGAAAAATGGGAAAAAAGAAAGAAGATATTGTTTACTTTATTTTTGATATTCTTTAGAGTATTTGAATTTTTTTGTCATTGTGTTCCGTATCTCCGATACGATACACGATACGATACGCGATACGATATTTAGGGTCTCCGATATGCGATACGATACACGATATGACAACTATGAAAATATGTTTGTCCCCTTTTAAAAAAATTCTAAATTTCTGGCTCCGCCACTGATGAAACAGAGACGTACTGGTTGAAATTTGGTGTGCATGACATCAATCTTCCGGGAAAATGATTTTCATGTTCTCATTTCACATAATTGAATTCGCTATGAACAAGTCCAAAACTCATATACCTGACTGCTTTAATGCGAATAAATCTTTCTAATTTATTTCTGCCCAAGAGATTTATTAACTGGGAAGGTTTGGTTATATCTCGAGACAAACATCATCATTTACTTTATCTTGGCTGTAGGCTCGTCAACCAGGAGGTGCCGACTTATTTATCTGTTATGGAGGGGTTCAACTTCGAGAGGCCGTTGCAGCAAAAGCTGATTGGCTGGTTTTTAGCTTTAAAGATTTGATAAATTCCTTGGAATAGCCCCCAACTATTTTGCCCTCATCTTCTTCAATTATATTTTTCGGATGAATTTTTTTTCCTATTTTCTTGGCAGTGTCAGAATCCATTTTTAGTAGAATTAAAAGCCCTATTATTTGTTACTCAAATGTAGAATGTATTATGCCCTTTGGTTATCAACAAGTGCTACAAATATTGTATTTATTTTCTCGCCAAAGATATAAAGTGAACTGTCTTATCCCTCCGTCCATTATAAAAGGCTCATTTTATTGAACACACGGTTTTAGACGACTCTACATCTCATATAATAATAAATAATGTTAACACATAAGTCTATCAAACATAGGCCTAGGGCATAACACTAACAGTCTCCCACTTGCACTAGGCCCATTCTCCTATGTATTGAATACCCATGAACCTAACATGACCGTCATGCTTAGCTTGCGAGAGAGCCTTAGTTAATGGGTCCGCCACGTTGTCATCAGTGTCTACTCTGCATATCTTTACGTCTTCCCTTTCACATATCTCTCGGATAATGTGGAAACGTAGAAGTATGTGTTTGGATCTCTGGTGTGACCTTGGTTCCTTTGCTTGTGCAATGGCACCATTGTTGTCACAGTAAAGTTCAATAGGATCTCTGATGCTTGGAACGACTTCCAGATCACTAATGAACTTTTTGATCCAAACGACTTCCTTAGCTGCATCAGATGCCGCTATGTACTCAGCTTCGGTTGTAGAATCAGCGACGGTACTTTGCTTGGAACTTTTCCAACTCACAGTGCCTCCATTCAGCGTAAACAAAAATCCAGACTGCGATCTAAAATCATCCTTGTTGGTTTGGAAGCTAGCATCTGTGTAGCCTTTCACTACAAGATCTTCTTCCATTCCTCCAAAGACCAAGAATACATCCTTAGTTCTTCGTAAGTACTTAAGGATATTCTTGACTGCTATCCAATGTGGTTCGCCGGGATCCGATTGGTACCTACTCGCCATGCTTAGAGCACACGAGACATCGGGTCTAGTTGTTATTAAAAGTACGAGTTGTAAGTGTAAAAATGTGAATCTTTAGGCCATTATGAATATGAGAAATCACTATAATTATATAAAATTTGTACGAGAAAAATTGAGAGGGGAATTTTTTTTAAGATAGTTAAAAAAAAATAAGAGTGTTATTTTAATTTAAGGGGATGAAGTTTTGTTTTTTTTTTTGGTGCAATTAAGAAGGATGAAGTATTCCACCTAACCTAGTACTTTCACTGCCTGGAACAACAATTTAGAGGTGAAATCTATCGATCTATCTCAAAATGAATGTCTAAAATATTTTAAATTTATTCTTGAATAATCATTGATAAGAACAATTTTTGAGAAAAAAAGTAGTCATTTATTTTAGGATAAAGATAATTTAAAATGAATCATACATTAACAATTAATCTTTTATTCTCCTACCTCAGCTTGAAATTTGTTGGTTGGTGGGGGTCGGGACGGAGACTGTCTGAGAAGTTTTAAAAAAATATCATAATACTCGAAAAGTTCTTTCACATATGTTGTTGTATTATTTCTATAACTAGAATAAGCCCGTGTCCGAGGACACGTTATTTATTATTTATTTTTTAATTAAGCCCGTGTCCGAGGACACTTTTTTTTTTTTAAGGGCAAAATTTAATTTTAAAAAAATAAAAAATTTTAAGGGCAAAATGGGAAAGAGACAAAATAGTAAGGGCAAAATGAAAATTTCGGCCAATAAAACTATTCATTCAACTGTTCATGACATCCCTCATTTATACTATAGATATTGCACGCAGAATTATATTGATATATGGGCGAATATAAAATTGTAACGCATGCAATATAAAAACTTTTGGGTCATTTCAATTTGTACAAAAGGAACTTACTGATCAAATTCTCAAATTAAAATATTAAAATATCCACAATGTCAAAGTGCAGTTTAAGAAGCGATGTGCTCCGTCAACCTTAAGCTGATGTTTCAAACTAATGATACCATAATAACAAGGGATTATTAAACATGGGCAGCAAAGCCTTTGTTATATATATACTCACTGCATATCAAATAAATATTCTCATTTTAATTTTAATTTATCGGTAAATTCAATTCAATTGTATTTTGATCGAAATTTTAATTTTTTTTAATTATTCTCCTAAAATTTTTAAAATTAATTGATTATAATTTTTGTAATTCATTAAAAGCAATTTAAATTTATTTGGAGTTGGTCTTATAAAAAACGCGTTTTTTTTACACTTAAAAAAAACGTGTTTTGTGTTTCCCCGTTTATGTCAGTTCCAGTTTAACAAAGTGCCAGTGTGACAAAGTGCCAGTGCATGTGTAACAAAGTGCTAGTACCAGTTTAACAAAGTGCCAGTGTAAACTGGCACTGGCACTTTGTTAAACTGGCACTGACACTTTTTACACGGGCACTTTTATATACATGAACTGGCACTTTTCACACTGACACTTTGTTACACTAACATTTTTGCTAGCTCTCAAAAACACAAGCACTGGCATTCAAAAACACATGCACTAACATTCAAAAACACATGCACTGGCACTCAAAAATACATACACTGGCACCCAAAAATACTGGTAATTATTTTTGCTGGCTCTCAAAAACACAAGCACTGAAACTCCAAAATACATGAACTGACACTCAAAAAAACATACACTGGCATTAGTTTACACTAGAACTGGCACATCAAATCCCCCACCAACAGCAAGAACAATTGAAATAAAAAAATCAATCCATGTCCTATAACACCAAATGCTATTCAATTAATTGGGACGAAACCAGAAAGAAAGCATTCAAATATTATCTATACTTGTCATCGTCCCTCCCATAAGAAAACAATGAAGAGTAAACATTAAAACTTAATTGGGGACGGCTACTGAATCTGAATCCGCAAAGAAAGCACAGATCTGTGAAAACGTTTACAGTCGAAGCATAGATCTACAGAAAGAGGGAGAGGTCATGGGCGCCGCAATCAGAGCAACGATCCGATCGCATAATTAACTCAATTTTCGATTTCAATTTTACAATTCAATCGTTGCTGGAAAAGACTGGTGGCTTCCGGAGTCTACGCAAGTGTACAGAAGTTGGGCGCCGCAAGCGAGGGGAAGAGTCTGAGTCGACGTCTTCTAAAAACACGTTTTTTTCTAAGCTTGAAAAAAACGTGTTTTTTGTGAGATTTTGGCATTTATTTGTAAGAATAATCATTTAAAAAAATTAATTGAGTTAATTATCAAAATCAAAGTGAGATTATTTTTTTAGGCCAAAAATAGTATTAGATAATAACAACAAAAAATATGGTCCCAAAAATAAAATAGGTGAGAAAAAATAAAAAAATAAAAATAATAATAAAAAAACAAAATAATCAAAAATAAATAAATAATCAACAGTTAAGAAGAAATAGGTTGGAGGAAATTTTGGGGAAAATAGAAAAAGAAAGGGAAAAAATGAAAAATAGAAGAATTAAAAAAAATAGAAATACAAAATTATGTAGAAAAATTCACCAAGAAATACTTAACGGAGGAGTTAATGTTATTTGTTTTCTCTTGTAATACTTAACGAAATGAATGTTATCCTAGACTTAGTTAACGGAGTCTGCAGACTCTTTCGATTCCAAATAACCCAAAAGGCCCAAAACAGCAACAAATTGACTCGCACACACTTCATCCCGTCCCATTAGATTTGCCGCCGCATAATCCAGCACTGGGTAACAATCGAAACAAGAAGGTGAAACCCTTTTTCCCATTTGGGGGGAAAATCGTAAAACAATTTAGCACAGATTTTTTCACGCATACATATACATACAGTTCATCAACCAGACAACTATGGTTGGGGTAAGTGAAAAAGAAAGAAAAAAAAAAGACTTTTTCTTGATGGGATTTTCAGCTCATGTGTCGCTCTCATCTGGGTCCTGTTTTGTTGAAAAATCTTGGTCCTGATGAGTTCGATACCCACGAGATTATTTTTGAGGATTGGGTCATTTTCGTTCGTGGTTTTTTTTTTTTTTTTTTCAGTTTAATCGTTGTTATCAAGTTTGTGGGGAGATACATGGATGAGTTTTCTGTTATTTTTCGTTGATTCGAATGTGGGTCGGTTGTTGTTTTGACATGATTTTTGATTCTTTGAAAGTTAGCCTTCAATTTTGATTTTACTGCATTGGGGTTTGAAGGATTGAGGATAGAAATTTCTGGTTTTGATTGATTATTTGTAGCTTAATCTGATTCTTATTTGTGGGTTTGAGGGTTTTTGGTGTTGTGATTATATCTCCTTGTAGGGTTTTTTGGTACCAAGTGGATAAGGGTTCTCTTTTGTTTAGAACTGAAGTAGTTTGCTTGTGTTTTTCTGTTACTCTGATAATTGGCCAATAGGGTTTGCACTTGCCTTTTCGCTTCCAATTCATTTTGATGAGAAATTTTCTCTTGGGGTCATTTGGGCTGACAATTGAGTCAGAAAAGCAGGATTATTCTGTTAAGTTTGGTCGGTAATTTTTTGGGTGGCAACAGAGGGAAAGAAAATGGATGTGTTGATAGTTGCAGCAGCCGCTGGTGCTGGATATATAGCCCAGCAATGGAAAGATCGACTGAGGGGTGGACAGAATACATCAGAGCCATCTCCAGAGAGCTCGAATTCTGTCAAGGATGATTCCTCAAGAAGGCAGATAGACAAGAAATGTCCCTTAAGTAGATTGACTCGGAGAGAAAAACAAAATGCAGATATTTCGGAGGAAAATGAAGGGGTTTCTCAAGAAGTTCCTGTCTCTGAAGTGGCTTCAACTAGCGAGCTTGATGGCGAACAACTGGGAGTTTTAGGTACTATAGAAAGTAACAATGTGCTTTCAACATCAAGCTTATTGTCTGGCTTCATTGCGAGTCATGAACCTGAAGATGATCAGGTTGCGGTTGGCACAAGTGATGGCATTGGACAAATTGGTTCTTCTTATGGTGCTGCTAGGAATAGAAGAAATCTTAGAAGTCGACGACTTAACGGAAGATCCATTAGGCCTCTAAGTTCGCTCGAAAGTTGTGTCATGGCTCAATTATACAAGGAAAATGTTGAATTGGAGGAGTATATGTTGAGTGCTCTTCCTTCACCGAATTATATGAAGATGGTTAGGCCGTTTCTTGTGACTGATGGAAACAAGATAATCAGCAGAGCAAGTAGTGATTCTATTGATGCGCAGAGAAGAATTGGTGATAGTAAGTTGCATAGGGAAACCTATTCCAAAGGGCCTGAAAGAATCTCTGGAGTTCCTCCACTGCCAAACATTGGATTGTTGGAGCTTAGGCGGAAAACAAAAGCCAGGACGGGGAAGGAGCAGGGTGGAAGAGTGATCAGTTCCAGTAAAATGGCTGGCGTGAAACGCTCCAATTTATTCAGAGGTATATATCATTTGTGACATGAATTGTTATCATTTCTGTTTCTATTGGTTTTTTTTTTTTTTCACGTGAAAAACTTAAATTGGCACAAAACTAGCAATTTAGAGGTCCATTGTTTCATTCATGAAATATCTTTACCTAAAAACTGATGGAAAAAGAAAGTGATTCTAATTTATAACTCACAACTTCGATGACCAGATTAATCTCTTTTACTTGCAAAAAGCTTGCATGTTGATACTGGTAGAAAATCAATTCTTGTAATATACCATAGTATTGGGATCCAATTCTGAGTCGAGTTCAGAGTTTTTACATTATTTAAGGGAAAAGGGCAGAAAAGGTGGAAAACAGAAAAGTGTTTCTGCAAAAATTATTATGCATAGTTGTCACTCCAGCTGGTTCTCTTTTTGCTATAATTCATTATAATTGTCCTTCTCGACTAATATGACTGCAGGAAAAAGAATTAAAGCAATATATGTAGAGACAACTGTCGAACTTTCCAAAAGATAACATTTTTCTATGCAAAATATATCTAAATGTGCTTAATTATATTCTCAAAATCTTGCTGATGCTCTACTGTGAACAAGGAGCCGTAATTTGTAAGTTATTTCTCAAATGGTTATGTGACTTGGCTAGTAAAGTGCATTCCACAGTATCTCTTCTTTGGTGTTTTGGTGCTGGGAAATTGAGCAGTTCATGTTGGCTAGCTAATAAAATATTCTAAAACTTAAATGTTTGTCATAATGCTGTACAATCTAAATCTAAATAAGGTGAGACTTTCTGCAGTTAATATGGCCTTGTGTAGACCATGGGGTGACTTGGGCTTAACATATTTATCATATGATGTTTTGTTTTTTTCTCCATGAAATTATAGAGCTCATACTGTTTTTTCCCATTTTGTTTATTTTTAAACTCTGGCTGATGCAATACCTAACACTGACTTATGGACCAGGATCTCATGGAACACTTCTTTTCTGTCTTGGGATATCTTTTGGCATAATATCTTCTTTCTTGGCAAATAGACGGGAGGTAGACAAATTAAATGAGTTGTTGAAACAAACTGAGAACTTGGTTCAGGATCTGCAAGACGAACTTGAGATGAAAGACTCGTTAACTGTGAAAGAGCTAGCGGTTGAAGATTATGAATCTCTTGATGCACATGAGGACCCTTTCAATAACAAGGGGCCTGATGCATTTTCTCGTGAAATAAATTTGGATGAACCTACTAAAGATGATAAATCCTTGAGTAAAATTGAGGCAGAGCTTGAAGCTGAATTGGAAATGCTGGAGCTGAACATGAATTCATCCACTTTGGAGAGGAGGTTGTCCACGCTAGTTGAGGTAATTATCTCTGTTTATTTAAACATTTTTTTTTGCATAACAACAGCTTGATCTTTCTTCCTACGGGATTACTTGGTAAGAGATATATCAATTGAATAAAGCTTACTTTAGTATTTATAACACTGTGTTTCAAAGAAAAAGAGTCGTCTTATCCCTGCCTGTAACCAAAATAAACAGTTGAAGTGAAATATATTGATCATGTCTTCCTTCAAATTGATTGAGGAGTTAATAACTAATTGTAATTCAAATTTAAAATATTATACGCCACACTATGATTATCAACAAAAAATCTTGTTCTGATAAGCATAATTGGTTCTTGCCTTCTTAAAGGAAAACTGTTGTTATTTTCTGGGAATTGTCATGCTTTCCAGGAGATGCATTTATCTGAAAGTGTTTTAAGAATTTGCAATCCTTTATGATTTCTGTTATGGCTGTAACTGAGTCTCTAATATTTTTGTTGAGTTTGCTGCTTACATATTTTGGTATCCTTCATTTTTGTACCTTTTAATTTTTTTTGTAGTATCTGTGATAGCAGTCCGTTCTTTCTTCTTTTCTTTCCCTTCTTGCCATTTGTTTATTGATATGTCATCCAAAGGGTCTCTTTGTAACTAAAAATAAAACTAGTGTCTATATCTCTTCTATTAATCTTGACATGCATTTTATCAAAAGAGTGAGTTTGGTATCAATTTGAAATAAAACTATAATGACTGATTGCAAGAGCAGTAATCTGCTACTTTAGATGCTTGGTATTTTCAAGAGGGACTCTCCTTATGTGATAGGGCTACTTGCATAGGAATAAAACCTTGTTACAGGGATGTGTTCTGTAAATGATACATGTTGCATAGATAAAGGAACACATTTACTACAACGCAGTGCAGTGTCTATTATTGGTTTTCTGGTGAATTTGGATAGAAGCATCTAAATCTAAGTACTCTCTCTCATAGTTGTCAAAGGCGACCGCCCGCCTCATCTTTTTGGCGCCTTAGGGGGTTGGTCGCCTTTTGGCAGCCAGGCAGGTGGATGTTTGCCTTTCTTCACGAGGCGTATGCCTTGCTCGCCTTTGTTGCCCGCCTCTCGCCTCTCGCCCTATTTGCATTCTTTATTTTTTTCCAGTCCCTTATTCTTCAAATTTTCATTTAATTTTGCATAACTTCAAAACTTGATTTCTTTCCTCGACAATGTTTAAGGTTTAAGTTTATTTCACTTGCTTAAGCGAGTACTTGTTTTGTTAATTTGTACTTCGTAATTTGAATTCATGCGTCTTTTGTCTTAGAAGTCATACCTTTTTGAGGTTTGAATTATATTAGGAATATATATATATATATATATATATATATATTCTTTTTTTTCTTTCTATTTTCCACCTTGCTCGCCTTTTTGCCTCTCGCCTCGCCTTGCCTTGCCTTGCCTTTCGCCTTTTCCAAGTACATCTCGCCCGCCTCTCGCCTTACGCCTTTGACAACTATGAGTAATCTATGACGGAAATGCTGAAACGGGGAAGCAGAACTGGAGTTGTTATGGAATGTGGAGTGTGGATAGTTGCCCCCAAAAGTAACACAAATATAACAAAGACCCGATTACACATACATATATGAGCAGAGGTTTGATTGGAGAATTGGTCCGAAATTTTGTAATGTGGCAAAGTTAATTCTAATAGAGAATTGGGGATTATTTTGGAGTGATATGATAGAAAGAATCTAACAGTTGGCTATGTTAATTCCCCCCGTGAAGGCTTGTGGTTTCCCGTGATTATAACATTAGTATTATCTTATATGGAGTCCTTTGGCCTTTTGCGTGGTTAATATTTGTGCACTGCTTCAATCACCTTAACTTCTAAGGAGGGTGGACTCAGTAGCTTCTGGTGGTGGGACCAATGGTGTCTCTATAGCAAGGGGCTCTGAGGTATGGATTAGGCTTGTCTGGTTTTATGTCTCTTACGGCAGATGCTCATGCCATCAAGGGAAGATTTAGGTATAATTCAACTTTATGTGTATTTCCAGTAAACTGGACTTTGTGGGGTGGCTTGGGGCTTCTCTTGGCACCTCCACTATGGAAAACAACTGGCTAATTGGTCAAACATTTGTCTGATCATTTAAAGGGAGATGTCGTAATTCTACCTAGCCAACAGGACTTAATGATAGTTTTCTTCAATATTTTCATAATTAAAAATGGTGACTCGTCATTCGTTCTTGTGAACTTCTTACTATCCTTATCTTTTTTTTATTCCTTCTTTAAAACAGCTATATACACACCCCACCAATTGTATTTGTAATGCGGCAGAGACTCTTATCCATGAGGGGCCATGCATTTGTATGTACAGGATAGGATGGCTGAGAGATTTACTCAAAAACCCTTCTAGTCTCTTCAATGCTAAACGGATCTACCTTTACTCTTTTTTTACTGCCCACAAAATTCTATTAAGTCAAGAGTTTGTAATACTTCAACTTAGTAATATACCCATAACACATTCCGTGACGAATAGTAGAACTTGAATACCATGTTGGCATGTTAGACCACCAATTCTGTGTAGTACTTCAGTTTGAGACAAGAAACACCAATATGAATCTAAATTAGAGCCTGTGCTAAAACAAGAGTGGAGTACATGGTTACTTTCTCTTGCTGTAAGCCACCTCTTACGATGACACTAGTAAGTCAGAAAACTAAATGGGGATTTATTGGTAATTTTGGGAAGTTTCTAACGGTATCACTCTTATTTATATTCTGAACTACTTCTGAAAAGATCTCTTATATTTGTCCAGTCCTCTGCGTGAATGAGAATTTTTCTCCTGCAATTATTTACTTCTTGCGTAGAGTACACCCGGTAAGAGCCAGAGCTTCAAGTTTTCGTGGTGATTGATGCCAAAGTTAGAAGTACTTAAATGGAAAATGCAAGATGTTATTTTGTGAATTTGTGTTTTCAGTTGTCACTCCCTTGCTTGTGCTTTATTCAAGATTTGCATTCATGTTTTATTGGTATGTCATTAATTTATGAGCCATAGATAAACCCAATGAAGGAGAAAGAGGGGAACAGATTTACTACAACCTGATCAGTGATAACTCTGTTGGGACTCTATGATTCTAATTTAAGGCTTCGAAAAGGCAAAACCCATGTTTTAGTCACTAAAGAATACATCAAATGTGCTCACTAAAGTTTTTTTTTTTGGGGAATGTCATCATTTAAGTACGATTATTTTTGCAATGTCCTCGCTCCGTTAACTGAGCCGTCAATTATTTAACAGGTGATGATCACATGCCATCACGTGCCTAACACCTGTTAAATATTTAACGGGTTCGTCAATAAATCAACCAAAACTTAATGAAGGATTTTGAGATTGGAAATGACTAATGTACCCTTGTCTTCAACCTTTTATCATTACCCAAGAACAAGAAAAATTAAGATTCTGAGGAAGAAATTTTAGGTCTTTAATCGAAGCCCATTCCATAATTATAGCCTCATTCCATAATCAATTCCCAACTCCCCACAAAAATCATGAACACCATCCAAGTTAACATTTCTATATTCTGAACTGAAACTCCCTTCGTCTCCCTCCCTCACTTCTCCATTTCAACCCCGCCGGGCGTCGGTGCTCTGTACCATGTTATGTTAGTTTCCTCTCGCCTCCTTATCTTTTCCATTCGAAGATGAGTGTTTTCATCAATGTCTCAAGCCTCGTCAAAACAACTCATGAATGCCCAAAATACTCTTATTTTGATGGTTCACTACATGCGCTTTGAAGCAATCAGGGATTCGTGAGAATGTTTTGTTTTTCAAAAATCTTTGTAAACCCAGATCTACAAGCTAATGCCTTGATTTGGATCTCTGGGTTAGCGATCTATATTTTTTGTTGGAGGTATATTTGTTTTGGTGTAGATTATGGTGACAATGACGATTGCGAGCGTGATTGTTTTTTTTTCTTTCTAATTTTATTTTGTTAGTTGATGGTGGAGAAATGGTTGAAAGTAAGGCAGTTTACGGTAGTTAGTCCGGAGCTGAAACAAAATGTGTTCTTTTTTTGTTGCTTTGGTTTTAGTTGGTGGCTATGGTAGTGGTCAAGGCGGTGTATGGTGGTGGTCAAGGAATTGGTTAGTGAAAGGGTGGCGCTGGTTAGTGGCGGATGGAGAAAGGAGATGATGGTATTTCAAGATGTCTTTTTTCATACAGAGAAGATTGAAATTTTTCATACAGAGAAGATTGAAATTTGGGGGTGAGGTTTTTAAGTTACTCCTTCGTCCCAAAATAAATGTCCTAACAAAATTCAAATTTGCTCAGACCATCTCCAATAGTTTACTCCAAATTTTACTCTAAAACACCAAAATGGTGCAATTTCAGCACCAAATATCTCACACCATCTCCAACTGACTTACTCCAAATTTCGCACCAAATAAGAATCTTTACAGTACATGCTTGTTATTTCATTTAATTAAAAGGTTTTTTCATTAATCTTATTTAATATTATTTAAATTACATTATATTAAATAGTATGTCATAAAACTTAATTAAGACAATTAATAACTATAAATAAATAAATTTAAAATAAAAATAAAAATTTATTAAAAGAAACATTAAAATAGATAATTAAAACAAAATGCTTAAAAATACAATTTCAAACATATTTTCAAAGTTTTGTAATTTTGTTTAAAAAATTAATGTAGCAAATTAGACAATTTTGCTTAAATGAAAAAAAAAAAATTCCATATAAATATAAAATAATAATATTACCCCACTTTACCAATTGGAACTGGAATTGAAGACGAGGTCACGAGGACGACGCCCAGGAGAGAAAGGGATTTCGCCGGACCTCGCCGCCGTCCCCACCACCGGACCTCGCCGCCGCTGCTGCAAGGTACTTGCCTCTTCCTCTTCCCCTTCCCCTTCCCCTTCTACTTCCATAACTGAAAACGATTTCAACAAAAAAAAAAAAGAAGAAGAAATAACGGATGGCGCAAGAGAAATTCATGCGCCAAATATGGCGCATCCAAGAGGCCTCGCCAAAATGGAGTTGGATTTGGCGTCGTTGTTGGAGACCGTTTTTATGCCGATTTGGCAATGGCGTGGGCTTTTGGCGCAGTGTTGGAGATGGCCTCATGAAAACAATTTTTAAATTTCTGGGGATATTCATTTTTGAACGGAGGGTTCAATCTTGATTTTCTTGATTTTCAAAATCAAAATGTATTTCAAAATCTTGATTTTTCTTTTCCTAGGTAATGATAAAAGGTTGAAGTCAGGGGTACATTAGTCATTTTCAATCTCAAAATCCTTCGTTAAATTTTGGTTGATTTATTGACGAACCCGTTAAATATTTAACGGGTGTTAATCACGTGATGGCATGTTAAATTTTGGTTGAGCACATTTGGAAAAACAGGTATTCTTTAGTGACTAAAACATGGCTTTTGGCCTTCGAAAACACTGAATATTCTGGAATATGTTCAAATTCTATTACCGAAAAACCAAGCTAGTATACATAATATTTCTGCATCCTTGTCTTACTGTGAAAGTTATTCTTAATTTTCTATGCGCGGTGAATTTGTTTTTTATTTATTTATTTATTTACTATTTCCATCATTTCCGAGGAGCCAAAGACTCACTATTTTTTGGCTTAGGAATATAATGGAACAAAACAAAATGACTCACTAAACTGTCTTGCTCTTCTTTGTTATAAAGCAGCAGTCATATCATGCAATTTTTGACGCAATTTTCATCGTGGGTCATCCGGAAACAACCTCTCTGTGCTTTAATATAGGGGCAAGGCTACGTACATCCGACCCCCCCTTACCCTACCGTAGGTGGTAGCCTATGCGGCACAAGGGTAATGTTGTTGGTGGTGGTGGTGGTGATATTCAAGCTGTGACAACACTTGCCCTCGTTGCTGAATGGATTAGATTAACCACTTAATAGCTTAACTACTGAGAGAACCTTTAAATTGCTACTCAGTCCCTGAAGGCTAAATGAATTTTGGAAAAAAAAAAAAATCAAATTAGCTCTTGATCGAGAGCAATTTTTTTCCGACATTCATTCTGAGACGGAGGGAGTATATTTTTGAACTTTGTGAATGCTAATGTAGCCAAAATTCTTTGCAGCTTGACCCTGACTTCATACCAGACATTGCCAATGGTGAACTGAGAGCCGAAGTGTTTGGTAGACAATCTAACGAACAACAACCATATGCAGACAGAGACGGAAGCGGCAGTTCCACCCCTCATTCAGCCAACTACGCAGTTTCCCCAAGAGAACTAAGCTTACGGTTACATGAAGTCCTTCAATCAAGACTAGAAGAACGTGTCAAAGAGCTCGAAACTGAACTAGAGAACACCCAAAAGAAAGTTTTACCTTGGAGACACGTGTCGAGCAGTGAAGCGGGAGAATCTTCCTCTACCCGAGACAGTCCAATAAGTAAACAACAAAATATTTCAGATGAGCCAGTGGTTTTAAATTTAGCAGGAGAGGCTTTAGATGCATATAATGAGGCGTATAATGAGTTTGCTAAGATAAATGAATCGGAAGAGGAAGATTCACCGAGATTGGATCAGGATTTGAATTGGGTGCAAAATGAGAGGGGGACCCATTATACGACAGCTCTACCAATTACGAAGGCGAGATCTGTTTATCAGAGGAGGGAGGAAGAAGAAGAAGAGGAAGGAGAGTTGTACTTAGGTACACCGAGCGGAGATGAGAATGATGAGATGGAGAAGCTGCTAATAAAGCATATTGTTGAGAAAGCAAGAAAAGGGTCTCCTGTTGTATTGAATGCACAGAGGGCTTTGTTTTCTGTTGATGAGAATCTACTTTCAAGTGAAGCATAATCCTCACTTTTTTGTGCCTAATACATTTATAAAGAAAACATTTTATTTTGGAACGAGTCAACTTTTTATCATCTTTTCGCTCCGTCCCATCCCATCCCAAATTGAATGATTTTTTTTCTTTCCGTTTCCAATTGTCAGGGGGGGAAGGCTTTAGTAAATGATTCCCTCTCCCAACCCTCGGGGGGGAAGGCTTTAGTAAATGATTCCCTCTCCCAACCCTCGCTTGGCGGGAAGCCCTTGACACACCGGAGTTTGCCCTTTTGCCCTTATTTTTAAGTTCATTATATATTTACAACACTAAAAGTTAGAAAATGAGTAGTAAGAAATCTACATTTTCTAATTAAATATCAACTTTTTCAAAATGACCCTTAAACGAAAAAAATGACAATTAAATGAAAAATAGTAATTCATTTTGGGACACACTTGGCAGTCGATAGCACAGTGAGACTTAAGAATTCTCACATTTATGAAGAAACATTACTAGCAGAAAACAGCTAGGGAATGCTGTGCTATTACAAGAATTAATCAGTTTCAAGTACATAATAATCAAGTCAATATCCGACTGAACCGTACAGAGTATGCCTGCAGCTCCAAATCACAAGCATTCTAAAGGCAATCTGGTTTCTCTTTTTACTGTTTCCGTAACTAAAAAGGAGACTTCAGGAGATATATTCTTAAGCCTTTGAGTCGGCATAACCATTCTGGGCATCATCTGCAAAGTTATCTCCTGCTGGCTGAGGAGCATCAGCAGCAGCACTTGGGGTTGACTCAAAACTGCCAGCATCTCCGAAGCTGTCTCCACCACTCCTGTCATAGCCCCCACCTCCATAACCACCTCTTCCACCACCGCCATAGCCACCTCCACCCCCGCCATAGCCGCCACCACCACCACCATATCCACCGCCGCCATAGCCGCCGCCACCTCCGTATCCGCCACCACCACCATATCCGCCGCCACCTCCACCTTGAGCCCTATCAGTGGCATAATTCACCCTAACCCTTCGACCATGTAGTTCCTGCAACAAAAAACACAAGAATCAACATGAAGAATATTATTATAAAGGCTAGGTCAATGGAAACTAACAATATACATAATGTATCCGGAAAATATCAGGCAAATATAAGCTGTGCGTGCACCAAGGGCATTGGTACAAGCACAGCTTTGCTGTATGTATATCAATACCCTTGATCAGACAACTAGCATATCCTCATAAACTAGTGATGTTACGTCCATTTTGCACTTCCCACAACTCTAGCACCTATCATGATAGGACGACACTACTATCAGGTGGACAAGAGATACTCCCTCCGCCCCGAAATGATCTTCCTTCTTTATTTTTTGTTATCAATACGAAGGTATTTTGTGCAGTAATTTTAGGTTAATTTAATTATCCTAATAAACATCTAAAAATTGTTATTAATATTATTTATAATGGTGTATGAATAACAAGTTTTAAATTTTTATTTGGATAATTAAAGTTAACCTAAATATGTTGCTCAAAGTACCTTTGTAGTAACAACTAAAAAAGTGAGAAGATCATTTTGGGAATGAGGGAGTAACTTACTTTAACACAAGCCACAGTAGAGGCCATCTAATTCATGCAACAACATTAGTTAACTTATTAAACAGCCTTGTTTTCTCTAAATCATAATGAGTATTTGTCAACTTTCATTCACACAATGACAAGTCAAATTGGTTCAACACGAGTCAAAGTTTAAGCTTTCTATTCAAGTAAAGACACTTGATACTGAACTATAATGTCTCCTCTATTATACAAAATCAAATGTGATAATGTGTAACTTAATTTAAAGAAAGGCAATATTCTCAGATGAGTAATCAACTTATCTATTGAGAAAGAGATGGAGACTAGACCTGTTGGTCAATAGCTTGGATAGCAGCAGAAGCAGCCTCCGTGTCAGAGTAAGTCACAAAGCCAAACCCTCTGGATCTGCCAGTTTCTCGATCCACAATTACTCTTGCTGCACAAAAGATCAAAATGTTTAGAATAAAATGCATCAATTTCATGCTGAAATATCAACCTCACAAACCATAGCAGTTAACCCCAAAATACTAGAGAACTTTCAGGATACCACAGGGCTGCAAACATAGTTGTGGAAGACAACATATCTATTTTTCATATAGCTGATACATTTGGAATAGTGGACTGCATTTCAATGAACGTAGCAAATGTTTAGCAAGATGAACAACAACGTACATAATGACCTTAATGAAAATTTTAAAAATTGTTATTGTCACGATTGATAATACTTTCAATAACAATTTTTAGATTTTCATTAAGATAATTATTTTTTATTTAAATTATTGGTCAAAGTGAAATCAAGTTGACCATAAATCTCACTTGTGCTGGGACGGAGGGAGTATGTATTATATATATACACACAGATATGCATAATTCAAATCCCCCATAGTTTACAAGCTATTAACATGTTCACCATTAATTAACTGACTCCATGGTAGTTTATGTCAATATTGTTTTCATCTGCTCTATTGTAGCTCGACTAAAGATACTTTCAATAACAATTTTTAGATTTTCATTAAGATAATTATTTTTTATTTAAATTATTGGTCAAAGTGAAATCAAGTTGACCATAAATCTCACTTGTGCTGGGACGGAGGGAGTATGTACTATATACTAGTATTCTCTTACCCGTGTCACTGGCACGGTGGGCGTACACAAATTAAAGAAATGATGAAATCACTTTTCTCCCATCCAAAAAAAAAAAAAAAACATCTACCCAATACCCTGATGATTACTTTGTTCCATAATTAACATTTGATGGAGGGTGGCTTGTTTTTGTAACTACCGAAGAGATTATGAGGAAGTCAATTATCCGGAACCGTTATCCATTTAGGGTTAGTAAGAAAACATTTTCTTAATCCTCATTTTACTATTATTCTTTTTTCGTAACCCCAACCCAACCCATTAATCATATAAATAATTAATAATTATTATAATCCATAACCCATCCCCTATCCTATTTTTACCCAAGGTTCGAAACAAAAAACTTAAGTAATTATGACGAACGATTTTTTAATTGATTTAGGTACAAATATTTTTCTAAAATCAGTTATTTTTAAAGATTCTAAAATCGTTCAAAAACTTAAATAAATGATCCTAATAAAATAAAAGAGAAAAATAAATATATCAAATTAGAATACACATAAATAAAAAACAAAAAATACCCAATTCCATTTTATTTTTTGAAAGAAAGAGTATATATAAACCCTAAACCTCTTTTTAAGGAGTATACTAAATAATTAAAAAAAATGATCATGTATTTATAATCGATTTTTCTGTTAAAAGAAATCTTTTAAGAGAACTTAAGTCATCTGCAAAAAGAAATAATAGTTAAAAAGAAAAATAGAAAGAAGAAAATGAAAAAGGAAGGTTAAAAAAGAAAATAGGAGAGTGTTTAATTTCAGCCGTTGGATACTTGGATCACTTTTGTAACTTTAAATCTGAACCACCACTTATGTGGTAGATAAGAGGAAGTTTTTTTTACCTTGTATTGTATTATAGATATATATACACATATATGCATAATTCAAATCCCCCATAGTTTACAAGCTATTAACATGTTCACTATTAATTAACCGACTCCATGGTAGTTTATGTCAATATTGTTTTCATCTGCTCTATTGTAGCTCGACTAAAGATACTTGTACAGCAACAAAAACTATACAAATACAGCTGTATTAGAGAACAAAATGATTTGTTAAAGATATCAGGTCAGTGCGTCACAGGCATATAGTTTGATCAAATGATCCCCAAGAAAAATGTGAATTAATTTAGTCTCAGCAACAATATAATTGACTTAGTTGCGAATCAAAACTAATCTACAATCTTCATCAGCCTTCGAAACCAGCTAACATGTATTCACGGAAACTATAATCCATACCAATGATTTTAAAGTGTGATACCATCCCATCTACACTAAAGGCATACGGGGTAGATTTAGATTATGAATTACCACATGTTGAACTTCATAAACATATATGCACATGCTATTCCAAAAGCATGTAAAAGTTGAACTCCTATTGTAAGTTTGATACATGGTCGAATAGAATCAGGGGATATGGTAGCCATACTCCCATGGTTAGCTTTTCCAATGCTAAAGTAGAACTCATACCTTCCACGACATCACCATACTTGTCAAAAGCTTCTCTTAAACTTGTCTCATCCGTACTATATGAGAGGCCTGGAATGTCATATTGCAGGAACATTAATACAATAATTACATAAACTATATCTGCATTTGTTTAAATGGAGAACGAACTAACCTCCAATGAAGATTTTCGAAGATGACATGCATCTTATCATCTGAAAGATAGATGGCTTGGACGCAGATATTTCATGATTAATGTGCTTACTAGTAGCCTGCCTCAATATATTACTGGCTCTGTTAAAGAAAGCCATCAAGGTAACCTAAAGCAGATTAACGGAAAAAAAACAAAAAACAGTTTCCATGAGACATCACATACAGAAATGGGAAGTTTGAAGATTATTAAATGACAAAATTAATTCCAAATTAACCACATGACACATGCTCCATAAGAACTAAGCAGACAACCACTCCTTCACTCCAGTCTCCAACCCCTGAATTGATGCCACTTTCTATTTTAAGTCAACAACAAAATGAATCCAACATACCCAATATTCTATACTCCCTCCGTCCCGCTAATATCCGCACACTTTCCTTTTTGGGCGTCCCGCTAATATCCGCACACTCCCAAAAAGGAAACTTTATATTAATAAAATATTCACCCAACCCCACTCATTCTCTCTCCTACATTATTTTAATACTCACAACACCATTATAATTTATTACACCCTCCCCTCATTCTCTCTCCTACTTTACTTTTACACTCACAACATTTTATTAAAATATCATATCCTTAATTCCCGCGCAAACAGTGTTAGTGCGGATATTAGCGGGACGGAGGGAGTATATCAGGGGCGGAACGACACTATTGCCTAAGGGGGCAATTGCCCTCATTGACTTTTGAAATTGTATCATATTAATACAATTAAAATTGATTTTTACTATTAAAAAATAGTATTTTGCCCCCCTTTTGATCAAGTAAAAATAGCACTATACTATAGTTATGTCCCCCTTTAAACTAAATTTAGATATTACTTTATAGAGCTCTAAAAAAAAAAAAACCTTGCCCCGTTTCAAAAAAAATCCTGGTATTGCCACTGCTGTATATACCTTCTATCTAAAATCCACCGTTATAAACAAATTCCTACCTATATACAGCTCTTACAGTTGTGCAAGAAATATTTCCTAGATCTATGTAGTCTGGCCAATGCTCCTTCTAACTCCCCGATTTCGGGGTAAGTCAAAATTACCATCACTACCTAAAATCATACTCTCCTTCCGTCCCAAAATGAATTGAACAAAAAAAAACAAATTTGTTCCATATCAAGAGTAAATTTAAATTTTTTTGGACATTCATTTTGGGAAGGAAGGAGTAACAAGGAATACTAAACCTTTCTAGCAATAATCGAAAAAAACAGAATAACATGGATAATCAGCTGCGACATGACCCCCTTTCAGCCATACGTACAGGACAGCACAAATCCCCCCCCCACACACACAAAGTCTTACTCCTAAGTAGCAAATAATCTCAGACTAATCAAACACCCAAAGACAACGACCAAAAAATGCATGATCCAACATCAACAGCCCCAAAATTAACAAACAACGTACCAAAAAGACAAAGAAAAAGATAGCAAAAACATTTACTGACCGATTAAACGAATATAAACAGAGATCTTAGAGAAACATGTATATATATAATCATTTAGAAATTGAACCAAGCGAAAATGTAGAAGGGGAGTACCTTTTCAGTGTGTGTGCTGGGAGTGATGAAGTTAAAACCCTAGGAGGTTTAGCGATCTGAAAATCTAGGGTTTATGAGGGTTTGGTTTTGGATGCGGAGTATAAAGGGGATTTGAACCGTTGGATTTTAGATTTTGGAAAATGACAGTCGTTGGATTAGAGGCATAGAATGGTGCCTGGTGTCCACTTGTATTTCGTTGATGGATTTTTTAGTTAGACCCATTTGGATTTGTGATTTGCTTTTTTATTTTTGTGTTTTACTTTCTTTTTTTTTATCTATTTTTTCTTATTCTCAGACTACCCACAATGGTTTCATCCCACTCTCTCATTTCATCTAACACTTTTTACACTTTTTCTCATCCACCTAATATTTCATCTACCCATTTCATTTACCCCCACTCCAATGGCTAACTTAAATTAAATTTCAACTCCCTCCAACTCATCATTCTATATCCCACTACTTTTATTTTATTTTATTTATATTCTTTATTTTTTTGTGTCCAAATCAAATGAAACTTATATCGATTTGTAGGGAAAAAAAAATGATGAATTTTGGTGAAAAAAAATTAAAAAATAATTAATTTACTAGGTAATAATTCAGCCCAAATTGAAAACTAAGTGTTTTTTTTTTGTGTCCCAAATCAAATGAAACTTATATCGATTTGTAGGGAAAAAAATGATGAATTTTGGTGAAAAAAATTAAAAAAAAAATAATCAATTTACTAGGTAATAATTCAAATTTCAAATTGAAAACTAAGTGTTTTTTTTTTGTATCCAAATCAAATGAAACTTATATCGATTTGTAGGGAAAAAAAATGATGAATTTTGGTGAAAAAAAAAATTAAAAAAATAATTAATTTACTAGGTAATAATTCAGCCCAAATTGAAAACTAAGTGTTTTTTTGTGTCCAAATCAAATGAAACTTATATCGATTTGTAGGGAAAAAAAATGATGAATTTTGGTGAAAAAAAAATTAAAAAAATAATCAATTTACTAGGTAATAATTCAGCCCAAATTGAAAACTAAGTGTTTTTTTTTTTGTATCCAAATCAAATGAAACTTATATCGATTTGTTGGGAAAAAAAAATGATAAATTTTGGTGAAAAAAAAAATTAAAAAAATAATTAATTTACTAGGTAATAATTCAGCCCAAATTGAAAATTAAGTGTTTTTTTTTTGTGTCCAAATCAAATGAAACTTATATCGATTTGTAGGGAAAAAAAATGATGAATTTTGGTGAAAAAAAAAATTAAAAAAATAATCAATTTACTAGGTAATAATTCAGCCCAAATTGAAAACTAAGTGTTTTTTTTTTGTATCCAAATCAAATGAAACTTATATCGATTTGTAGGGAAAAAAATGATGAATTTTGGTGAAAAAAAAATTAAAAAAATAATCAATTTACTAGGTAATAATTCAGCCCAAATTGAAAACTAAGTGTTTTTTTTTTGTGTCCAAATCAAATGAAACTTATATCAATTTGTAGGGAAAAAAAAATAATGAATTTTGGTGAATTTTTCTTTTTATTTTTAAATCATTTATTATGAGATAATTGAGTTTAAATAATTGGGTGAAAAAGTGATAAAAGTCAAGACCAATAAGGTCTTGACACGTGGCAACTTAAAAAAAAAAAAAAAAAAAAAAGGAAAAGGAGTGTTTCATCCGGGATGAAACATTTCATCCCGTTAATCCATTCAATTACCTTTCATTTCCCCATTTTACTACCCCAGGCTGAACGAAAGCATTTCATTCCCTTATTCAACCCACCACTGTGGGTAGTCTCATAGTAATAATTATTTTGCTTTAAAGAAAATATGATGAAAAACTTAAATACAAATAGTGCCTAAGTTTTTATCAATAATATATATATATATATATATATATATATATATATATATATATCTCCTCCGTCCCGGAGCTTAATTCACAAACACTGTTTGCACGGGTTTTAAGGAGGGAGTATTATATTGAAAATGTTGTGAGTGTGAAAATAAAATAGGAGAGAGAATGAGTGGAGGGAATAGTAAATTATAATGGTGTTGTGAGTATTAAAATAATGTAGGAGAGAGAATGAGTGGAGGGAATAGTAAAGATTCCTTTCCATTTTAGGTAAGTTTTAAATGTGTGAAGTAAGTTTTGGGACGCCCAAAAGGGAAAGTGTGAAGATTGTTCCGAGACGGAGGGAGTATATATATACTCCATCCGTCCCAGAACAATCTTCACACTTTCCCTTTTGGGCGTCCCAAAACTTACTTCACACATTTAAAACTTACCTAAAATGGAAAGGAATCTTTACTATTCCCTCCACTCATTCTCTCTCCTACATTATTTTAATACTCACAACACCATTATAATTTACTATTCTCTCCACTCATTCTCTCTCCTATTTTATTTTCACACTCACAACACTTTCAATATAATACTCTCTCCTTAAAACCAAGCAAGTAAACAAATGTTTGTGAAGTAAGTTCCGGGACGGAGGGAGTATATATATATATATATATATATATATATATATATATATATATATATATATATATATATATATATATATATAGGTATATATATATATGTACTTCCTCCGTCCCATTTCATATTTCACCCTTTTGAGAAATCACGCAAATTAAGGAAAACTCCTATATTTTGCTGTGGAATTCTTTTAATTTATTTGATTTTACACAAGGCGAAGACATACCAACATTTGTTCTATAATATGCTTAGTAGGGAACTGTCATGTGTGTGGATTTCTGAATTCATCTAATGTCAACTGGCTTGGAAATCGAGTATAGTTTTGATTGTTGAGATGCCTTGAAAAGCATATGTTAATGATGGAGGAAAACTCCCTCTTGTAATAAAAACCGAGCAAGTGTACTCACTACCGGTGTAGCAGTATGCAAATGCAGGGGTCGAATCCACAGAGACTCGTTGGTAAACAAGTAAAGCGAAAGCAGTGAATAAGTAACCAAAGTTTATATTTTTGATTTGATTTAAGACTAAAAGCATAAACTAAAGAACAGAAACTAACTAAGCAAGAAAACAGATTATGAGCAGAGATTCGTAGATTGGATTTCACTTTACCATCATTCTATGCAAAATTTTACTTATAAAACATTAACTCAACTTCTAGGGTTCATTCACTTTAGCTAGGATCGACACGGTTAGGTGGCCGGATTACAATTCTAAATACTCTTTTAATATTGTGGTGTCTATTACGGTACCACAATACTCCAAGAATACATTAAGCACGAAAGAATAAAAGAACCTAATATTGATCCGCTTCTATTACGGCACAGACCAATTTATTCAATCAATAGTGGTCAATGTATAAATCGCCCAAATTAATGGCTCAATAAATACCCAATTATTCAAAGATGAGTTCGTATCTTAACATACGTCTCGAATCTAAGAACATGGAATTAAAATATATTGATGAACTAGAAGGAATTAAATAGAAAGAATTAAAATATTACTGCATAGAAATCCGGTAAAGGTTCGACCAATCTACAAATCTAATAAATTAACTACTCATAATTTACAAATAATAAAAACCTGGAATGATTTATTCTTCTTCTTCTCTTCAATTGTGTTATTCCAAAAAGAAAAGAAAAATAAAAACTATCTAAATCTCATAATAATATGTGATATAATATGTGATATTCATCTCCTACGCCGTGGCCGTCGCGTGCTTAAATACAAAATAGGGCAACAGTGATCAAAAAAATGAGAAAAGACAAAACTGCCCATGAAAAATACGTCAATTGCTGCTGGAAACGACGTCTGAGCGCGGCCGCCCTGATGGAAGCGCGGTCGCCCAAGTTGGTCGTAAGCTGTCATCATTTTAGCGCGGTCGCCCTTCTGTTGGAGCGGACGCCCTTGTTGCCTTGGCCCATCTCAGCACCTTGGCCCCATTTGCCTTGCAAAGCTCGGCCATCAACATTCCCTTTGGCCCAAATGGCCGGCCACAATCCTACCTGCCTTGACTTGATTTAGTACCAATAATATTCGGTTCGTCTCGCACTTTTGCAACCGCACTTTGACCACTTTAATGACTTCTTCTGCGCTTCGCTCTTTGGACTTTTATTTTTCATTTTATCCCAGGAATTTTTATATATTAAATTCGTCCGAAAATTCCATATTCCCAGTTCAGTCCCTGAATTTTCCAATATTTCCCATTTGGTCCAAAAGCTTCCAAATGCCAGTTTAGTCCTAGATTTTCCAGAATTTCACTTCAGTCCCTGTACTCATTAAAACACTAACAAACCATATCAAATATACATAAAACTCGGGAATCGAACACAAAGAAAGCCTAAAAGTGCATCATTTGGATGGGTAAATACACATCCATCAAACACCCACAAACTAACCTTTTGCTCGTCCCGAGTAAAACAAAACTAAAAAGAACTAAAATAAAACTACTCTAACTAATAATAAAACAAAATAATTATTTTTGGGATGTTCTATCACAAATGATTCATTGGCCATACAAGTCTCAGATTCTCACCAACACACATAATCAACAAGTGCCACCACAGTAATGGGATTACAATCACATTGAAGCATAAAAATCACAATTTTCCACCGCGGCCTGAATGATGAATGAATTATGGGAGGTCACTGCCAACAACCTAAGATTGTTTATGGATTCACTAAGCGATGCTCTAAATCAATATGCCATAGACAGTACAAACCAAAAAGGACACTCATATGCATATTTAACACGATTGTCAACCCGGTTACTCGACATTGAAAGAATAATATGGCCTAACAGTTAAGTGCGAAAGATCGCAGGGCTAGGTTCATGGTTACAAATGAAGGTAAGGACATACGAAAAATAAGAAAGTGAAACTAGAAAGTCTTCTTTTAACAATACATCCCCACTTTGATGATAAGTTCTCCACTCACCCTTATTACTTCCCAATGTGTCCACCCACAAACTAAAACTTTTTCATATATCAACATGGGGTTGGGCACATTCCACTACTTCCTTTGGTCACCTTGAAATATAATTCCACTTTTGATATTAGGGAGGGCTCGATTTTTTTCATTTTTTTTTTCTTTTCTTTTTTTTTTTTTTTTTTTTTTTTTTTTTTGCTTTGCACAATTACATCACGAAGAATGTGCATTCAATATATTTTTTTTTTCAAGCCCCTCTTTTCATTACATAACATGACCCTTTTCTTTATTTTCGTGACCACTTTCCATTCCACCCTTGATTTTCCAAAATTCACCCCACAATTCCCCATTCATTCCCTAGTTTCACTTTCTTGAAAAGGTTAGAAAATAATGTATAGGTTAAAAGGGTAGGACAATGTGGGTACAAATGAAGGCGAATGGCGGTCTAAGATAACCTCCCACTTTGTGAGAGATTCCATTCTTTTTCAGGCTCAAAAGGTGTTCTAGCGGAAATTTTTAGTGACTAGAAAGTTTAAGGCTCACAAAAAGGGATTCAAAGAAATAGCCATAAATATCAAGTAACCTATTGACGTGTTATTGACAATCATGCAAACATGTTCTAGTGGACCTGAGAATACACAAAGTGATCCCATAAAAGGCACCTAAGTTGATGACAATGACCAAGAATATGATACGGAAGTGAGAGGTGGTGCAATCATAATTTAAATGTTTCAATGCAATCCCAATCACCACACTAATAATAGCACATGTGATTTTAAAATTAAAGCACACTCTAATCATCACAGACTTTGGACAACATCCCAACTATGAAAAGAACAAAATTTTTAAATTTTTCTATTTTTTTAGAGGGTGACACTATATACACTCCCCTATAAACCCACAAACTCGGAGAGTTGCCCACCCCCAAACTCAAAACATGCTATGTCCTCATAGCAAAGAGAACAAAAGCGTGCCTTGAGTTTGAAAGATGGCAAGACACTACAAAACAGTAATTAACATAAAAAATAAAACATACCTCATTGGGTTGCCTCCCAAGCAGCGCATTTGTTTAAAGTCGTTAGCCCGACTATGGTTCCAATCTTACTTGGCCTTAGCTTTGCGGCCTTTGGACCATCTCTTCTCCTCACGGGCACAGACGCCCTTCTCTTTCCACTTCAGCTCTCCATTGTCAACAAGTAGGGGTAAAGCCACATTTATTTTTGAAACTTTACGCTTTTGCTTACCCCTTTTTCTTTTCCTTTTATTTGGGTTTCCACCCACACACTCAATCTTTCTCGCAACTGCGGAACACCATTCTCACAACCAAGATCAAGAGAGTTATCATGAACAAAAATAGAAGCAAATATAGAATCAGATAAATCACTATAACTCTCCTCACTAACTCTCGATTTAGAAGGACCTTGTGGTAAATGTGATGGATTCGACTCTTTATGGGAGCCGTGTGGGGAGTGATACGACCCGTTACTCCTAGAGTATTGGTCGGCCTTAATGTTACTAGCCAAGGGACAAACGTCCGCATTATCCCCACTTTTCTCACCTCCATTCACATCATATATGACCATTGGTACATCATTTATGGCTCCTACAAAATCATCTTTGGGGGAGATTTTCTTATCATTTTTAGACATAACAAACTTGCATTCTTCCCCCATGCCTCTCAAGGACACCACCCCTTGACACACATCAATGGTGGCCTTAGTGTCAAACATAAATGGCCTCCCAAGCAGAATGGGAGTTTTCAATTGCTCCTCACTTGATCCCTCCATACACATCACATAAAAGTCAATGGGGATAATAATTTTATCAATTTTAACCAACACCCCTTCAATAACCCCTAAGGGTCTTTTGATTGAGAGATCCGCCAATTGCAAATCTCTCATGGGTGGTTTCAACTCGCATATCCCTAAACTTCTAAAAACATGAAAGGGCATCACATTGACACTTGCCCCAAGATCCAATAAACCTTTAAAATTTTGACCCCCTAAAGAAATTGGGATAGTGAAACACCCGGGGTCTTTTTGAACATGTTTAATTTTTTCAAACTCCACACCTCTCTGGGGTGTGGTTTTCACAACATTGAGGGGAGGGGTTTCTAAATTTAATGCAGAAAATACATGTTGAATCTCCCCACTCTCATCCTCATTAACCTCATCCTTATCAAAACAATCAAAATTATCAAGAGAAGATAGAAATACCTCCTCAATCTCCTCACTTTCATCCCACACTGTTGTGATTGACTTTGCTTGCTCAAAGGGTTCTTCTCTTTCATCAACTCTTGGGCAACCTTCACAAGTTGCTCTACTTGTGTGCCCATCTTTTCAAATGCGGCATCTCGTATTTACGTTTGCTTTCTTTGCATCTCCATCCTTAGCCGCCGAACCGCCACCTCCCAAGGCTCTTTATCATGTTGTCCAGTGGTGGCACATGAAGAGGTTTCACTTGCTGATTATGATGGCCACCCCATGGATTGTAGTTGCCATATTGGTTGCCTTGGGGTGGTGGCCTTGGTGCATATCCATTGAAAGCATGTGCTGTTCGGGATTATAAAAGAAATTTGCTTTGCACTTGGACACATATTAGTCACGTGAGATGATAAACCACAATTTGTACAATAATCGGTAATAACATTGGCACCAATAGTGCCACAGCAAATAATTTATCAAATTTACTACTCAAGATCGCAATTTGCTTAGAAAGATTATCGTAGGCGAGTCAAATCTAATACCCCTTGTCCTACCCCTCGAACTCTTTTGTTGAGAATTAGCACTCAACATCTCAAATAAAGCCTTAGTCTCATCCAGGGGTCTTGGCTCCAATTGAGCCTCCAACAAGATTGTCAACCATTGATTGACCATTGTCATTCAAGCCATCATAGAAGGCTTGGTTCAATGAGGGTAGTGTGAAATTATGATGGGGACATTGCATTATCATCGTATTAAATCTTTCCCATTGCCTCATGAAAGTGGCTCCCCACATCTTGGGAAAATGTCATCAATTTACGTCTAAAGCTAGCCAACAGATGATGTGGGTAATATCTTTTAAGGAACACATCTTGCAATTCTACCCAAGTACTGATGCCGCTGGTGCAAGCATCATCAACCATGTTTTAGCCACTCCACTTAAGAGTGTAAGGAAAACACTTCGCCTAATTTGCTCCTCAGCCTACTCCCCGTCTTAACAAAAATTGAGCAACTACAATGATGTACTCTTTAAGGAACGTAAGTGCATCCTCACCAGGCAATCCGTGAAAGCTTGGCAACATGGCAAAGTATTGTCCTTTGACCTCTAGATTTTTGGCTGCATCAGACAGCACTATGCATGAGGTAGATGTCTCTATCCTAGGTCTCAGGAAATCATTCATAGTTTGAGCCGGTGGTACTGCCATCTCGGCTTTTTCTTCCTCTACCTCGGTGGTGGAGGGTTCTGATTCGGTGTCCGAATCTGAGAAAAGGGGATTAAAGAGGGGATCGCCCTCAAATTCTTCCTCAAGTCTATTTATGTTGTCGTCCAATGGAACCAATGTAGGCTTCAAAGAACGACGACCTTGCATTCACTACTTAACCTACTTGTTTACTTGCAACAAGTCCCCGGCAACGGCGCCAAAAACTTGATGGAGGAAAACTCCCTCTTGTAATAAAAACCGAGCAAGTGTACTCACTACCGGTGTAGCAGTATGCAAATGCAGGGGTCGAATCCACAGAGACTCGTTGGTAAACAAGTAAAGCGAAAGCAGTGAATAAGTAACCAAAGTTTATATTTTTGATTTGATTTAAGACTAAAAGCATAAACTAAAGAACAGAAACTAACTAAGCAAGAAAACAGATTATGAGCAGAGATTCGTAGATTGGATTTCACTTTACCATCATTCTATGCAAAATTTTACTTATAAAACATTAACTCAACTTCTAGGGTTCATTCACTTTAGCTAGGATCGACACGGTTAGGTGGCCGGATTACAATTCTAAATACTCTTTTAATATTGTGGTGTCTATTACGGTACCACAATACTCCAAGAATACATTAAGCACGAAAGAATAAAAGAACCTAATATTGATCCGCTTCTATTACGGCACAGACCAATTTATTCAATCAATAGTGGTCAATGTATAAATCGCCCAAATTAATGGCTCAATAAATACCCAATTATTCAAAGATGAGTTCGTATCTTAACATACGTCTCGAATCTAAGAACATGGAATTAAAATATATTGATGAACTAGAAGGAATTAAATAGAAAGAATTAAAATATTACTGCATAGAAATCCGGTAAAGGTTCGACCAATCTACAAATCTAATAAATTAACTACTCATAATTTACAAATAATAAAAACCTGGAATGATTTATTCTTCTTCTTCTCTTCAATTGTGTTATTCCAAAAAGAAAAGAAAAATAAAAACTATCTAAATCTCATAATAATATGTGATATAATATGTGATATTCATCTCCCCATGCCGTGGCTGCTGCTGTGCTTAAATACAAAATAGGGCAACAGTGATCAAAAAAATGAGAAAAGACAAAACTGCCCATGAAAAATACGTCAATTCTTTGCTTTGGAAACGACGTGCCCGAGCGCGGCCGCCACGATGGAAGCGCGGTCGCCCAAGTTGGTCGTAAGCTGTCATCATTTTAGCGCGGTCGCCCTTCTGTTGGAGCGGACGCCCTTGTTGCCTTGGCCCATCTCAGCACCTTGGCCCCATTTGCCTTGCAAAGCTCGGCCATCAACATTCCCTTTGGCCCAAATGGCCGGCCACAATCCTACCTGCCTTGACTTGATTTAGTACCAATAATATTCGGTTCGTCTCGCACTTTTGCAACCGCACTTTGACCACTTTAATGACTTCTTCTGCGCTTCGCTCTTTGGACTTTTATTTTTCATTTTATCCCAGGAATTTTTATATATTAAATTCGTCCGAAAATTCCATATTCCCAGTTCAGTCCCTGAATTTTCCAATATTTCCCATTTGGTCCAAAAGCTTCCAAATGCCAGTTTAGTCCTAGATTTTCCAGAATTTCACTTCAGTCCCTGTACTCATTAAAACACTAACAAACCATATCAAATATACATAAAACTCGGGAATCGAACACAAAGAAAGCCTAAAAGTGCATCATTTGGATGGGTAAATACACATCCATCAGTTAACCCACCAATACTTTGTGCTTATGTCAATATGCATTTAAGTGATCACGTATGAGATTACTGCACCGTTCTCAAATAATTACGTAAATCACACAGTAAAAATTTTCTTCTTGGTTAAGCATATGTGGTAACGACAAAAATACATTGTGAACAAGTCAAGTTTTTTTTCTAATTGGCTCTTGATTATGTGAATACTTTTGGGAGAAGATCAATACATGCATTACCTCTGTTACACACTTGGGAAACAACTTAGAGTTGTTCCTTGGACCTCGCTGGTGATTATTAACATTTAAAATTATTTTTATGGGAGATGAATGGGATTGGATCGCCTAGAGTCGATGGTATAAAGAAGTTTTCTAGGATTATATTTTATATGCTTACGATCCATCTACTTAAACAATGCCTCCTAACAGAAAGTGAATGGCAGTGATCTAAGTTAGGATGAGCAAGAGGCATATGCATAATCTGATTTCACTACAGCAGCATAGTAAGTGCTTTGGAGTGAGAAATACCTCCTTTGCAATATGTATTTGATTGTCATACATGTGACATATATGCTGCTACCAACTAATAACTAGGCACAAATTTATTGGGACACTTGATCATAGACATTCTCTGCAACCACTTGCCAATTTTGAACACCAAATAACATCTTGAACCCTGATATGTGAGTGAAGAAAAAAGAGTATAGCAAGATTTTGAGAATTTTGCAAAATGGATATGTTAGAAGAAGGAGATCGAAAGGGAGCAATCAGTCGTAGTTGAAACGAGTATAGTTGTAATGGTACTTTTATGAGGAAGGTGAAAGGAAGAAGGCCGAAATTTGGGAATTCAAGGAGTGACTGTTTTAATCAGGAAGAAAGTGAAAGTAACTTTGCAAATGGGGGAATGTTAGCAGGTTTGTGCTAATGGCAAGGGTATTATGGTCATTTGTGGATATGGCAAGGGTATTATGGTCATTTGTGGATATGGCAAGGGTTCGTCATCTTAGGAAGAATTTAGTAGTCATTACTTGCACATGACTACTTAATCGGAAAAAAAATGAATGTCGTTAGCGGGAGGTATCTCGGACGCAAAAAAAAAAAAAACAAAGGTTAGATTACCTTAAATGCAACGAAACTAGTTTGATTATAAAAACCAAAGTTTTTCTATAATTGAATGATTTTTTTATTCAAAATAAATAACATTTTGAATTTTTTTTTCTTACAATAACTTTGTTCTTAAATGATTTTTTAAAATATTTTTATATAATTCATTATATTTTTGTAATTTAAAAGTTTAAAAGTGAAAAGCATGAATATTTATGACCTTTTACTATTAAAAATTAAATTTTCAAAAAATGATTCTTCAATTTAAAACGAACATTCATTTTGGGATGGATGAAGTATTTTTATTTTTTTTTTACTATATTTATAAAGTCATTTGAAAAAAAAAGAAGCTAAAATCTCCACTAAAATAGTACTCATTATAATATTAATGGTTAATTTAATTGATTATTAATAAAACAAATGGTATGAAAATTTAATTATATTAAGGCTGTGTAAAGGATCTAATTTTCCAATTTTAACCCCAAGTGATTCAGACCTAATTTTTTCATTTTTAACAGACAGTAACAACCAAACAGACCTACTACCAGTACCAGGTTTCCAATCTTGGTTCTGAGAGTCAAACGCCCAAAATTCAAAGCTTCATCTTCATCCCCAAATCGATCCAACTTTGTTTCAGACCTAAAATGGATCAAATTTCTGCAAGACCCAAAACCCTTCTTGAATCATTAGGCGAAGAAATCGTCAGAATCATAACCCCAGTCTCAATTTGCATGTTCTCCGTCGTCATTCTTGTTTCCATATTGAATCCAGACTCAGGTTCTTCATCTTCTTCAATCTCCACCTTAGCCAACATTGCCTACACCGAGGATAGTTCTGACTCAATTTGGGACAAATTCGAAGGTGCCCTTTTGAACTCACTTGTCTTTGTTGCTGTTGTTACTGCTGTTACCTTCTTATTGGTCCTCCTTTTCTACTTTAGATGCACCAAATTCTTGAAATATTACATGGGTTTATCTGCTTTTCTTGTCTTGGGATTCATGGGTGGTGAAATTTCCCTCTTTTTGATTCAACATTTCAGTTGTGGGATCGATTGCGTTACGTTTGTGTTAATGTTGTTTAATTTCACTGTTGTTGGTGTTTTGGCTGTGTTTATGTCGAAAATGGCCATCTTTATTACACAAGGGTATCTGGTTCTTATTGGGATTTTGACTGCTTATTGGTTCACTCAGTTGCCTGAGTGGACTACTTGGGTTCTTTTGGTTGCTATGTCATTGTATGATCTTGCTGCTGTTTTGTTGCCTGGGGGTCCTTTGAGGTTGTTGGTTGAGCTTGCGATATCTCGTGATGAAGATATCCCGGCCTTGGTTTATGAAGCCAGGCCTGTAAGTTATCCTGAACAGGCCCCCACGGGTCCAGTTCAAAGGAGGTTATGGAGAGAGAGAACAGGTGAAGATTCAAACAATGGGTCTAATGGTAATTTGGGTACCAATGTTTCAAACTTCAATCCCACTCTTGGGGCATCTTTAGCTATTGGAAGTGGCCAAGTTGAGAGAAATATAGTTAATGCTGAGGAGGGTCGAGTTTCATTAGGTGATTCTGAGCTTTCTGCACCATTGATTGAGCCTAGATTGAGTGTTCAAATGCATTTAGGCCAAGATGGTGCCTCGAGTGAGGAACTGGCTTTTGAGGGGATTGGATTGGGTTCTTCGGGTGCAATCAAACTGGGGTTGGGGGACTTCATTTTCTACAGTGTTTTAGTTGGACGGGCTGCCATGTATGATTTCATGACCGTTTACGCGTGTTATCTTGCTATCATAGCTGGCCTTGGTATCACTCTCTTTCTCCTTGCAGTTTATCAGCAAGCTTTGCCTGCCCTCCCTGTGTCTGTTTTGCTTGGAGTGTTGTTTTATGTGCTGACAAGATTTCTACTTGAAGCTTTTGTTGTAGAATGCTCTGTAAACCTTTTGATGTTCTAGAAATATTACTTTCTAATAAATGATGGGGAATTTCAGTCTGTAGCTCTCATTCTCTCTTTTTTTTTTTTTTTTTTTTTTTATATATACTCCCTCCGTCCCAGACCAAGGGTCCTCGGGGGGGATTTCACGCTTTTTAAGAAATTTTTTTAAAGTGAGTAGAAAATTTTAGGGGAGAGAATGTAAAAGTTAAATGTGTGGTAGGGAATAGGAGAGAGAATGTAAAAGTTAAATGTGTGGTAGGGAATAGGAGAGAGAATGTAAAAGTTAAAAATATTTAATAGGAGAGAGAATGAGTGGGAGTAATAGTAATGATTTTTTTGTAAATATATGGAGATAATAATGGTATAAATATATGGAAAACTTTCCATTTAAGGAAAGGGACTCTTGGTCTGGGACGAACTAAAAGAGAAAGTAGGACTCTTGGTCTGGGACGGAGGGAGTAATTATTATTTCATATATATAATGTTGGGATTTACCTTGATCTTGCAACTTTCAAGTAGAGAGGTGAAAAAACAATGAAAACATGTGGAGCGATGGTAAAACACGATAATTTTGAAAAACGGAAATTTAAGAAGATAATTAAAATAGAGAAGCAAGTGTTCTAAGGATCAAGTTACTCCTTGCTATGAGAGACGGAAATGATGCTTGAAGATTTTTGGAGTAACTAAAACGGAGTATTATACAAGCAGATACTTTACAGAGATACAAATGGTTCAGATCTAATTTTCTAGGAAATAAAACTTAAAAGACGTACATTTCTGCCTATGTATGAACATTAGTACTATATTGTTCAATTACAAAACAATCAAAGAAATAAAGATTTTACGAATAATAATGCTAAAACCTTGGAAGATATGAACTCTCACCGCCTTCGAGGTAAAGATCTTGGTGATCCACCAAAGAGATCCAAGATAAAATTCTCCACGTCAGAAACACTATACTTAATGTGCCTATCACAGATATAACTGGAGACTCTAGTAACAAACAGCCTATACACATTGATAACAGTCTGCGATGTAAAATTCAGAAGATCTTCCCGAACCTGAAGATCCGGTACAGACCATCCCGTCTGGTTCTTGTAGACCTCCTCAAAAGCAATGCTGAAACTCTTGCACCGCTCCTTTAGAACTGTCTTGCTCGTAACCCCATCAACCTTAAGCAAAGAAATTATTGAACACCATGTAGCTCTCTGGTAATTTGTTGCGTGTTTCTGGAACTTAGCATTATGGATTCGGATCCACTGATCACCAAAAATAGTTCTGAGATCTGAATACTTGACCTTCTGGACCATATAATGAATATTATTCATCATAAATATATGCTTTATACAGACATCCTTGTATAAGTGGGATTTGTAATCCAGGTTTCTTTCTAGCATTGATGTTACTTTACATAGTCGACGTGCCATAGGAGATGATACTGTGGATTCAGGACTTATCTGCCAGACCTCTGAATCATCACTTTGATGATCCAACGGCTCTGAATCGTTTTCAAGAAGCAGATTGAGGGTATCTCCGTATACTGCTAGAAGTTTGAGGTAATTCATGACATACTTGGTGAGATGGTGGACCCCGCCATTTGGGAAAGGTGTTGGGGACGGGTTGAATGCAACAAGATCCCCGAATGCTAGAAATGTTGCTTTTGCCGTGTCACCCAATATGCTAAGAAGCTCACTAAATTCGAACCGGAGAAATGAGCCAGTTTCCTCCTCAAATAAGGCTTCAATATCCGGGATAACATTTGCTAGAGCCTCGTACATATTGATTAAGTTGGGAAGTCTGTCTGGTTCTCGAGGTCCAATAGCTATGGCTTGGCCGAAACTGAGAAGACATAAAATGGAAGATTTGGAAGATTCTAAAAAACACGTTGATGTAGCTGACCCGAAATCTCCCAGAACTTGGTCAAAAAGACGTTTTTGACCAGTAAGATAGAATCGAATGACAATCTTTATTGCCCTGCACCATTTCCTGATCTTGCTGGACAGACTATGTCTGTCCATCTTCATCACTTCTTCCGTACTTACATTCTCTATACCAAGATTTCCCAAGTACTCATCCACTGTGTCTTTCCAGAAGCTTCCAAATACTGAGCAGAATTCTTGACCATAATTCGAAGCAAACATCACGTTAGCAATACACTTGACATCTGAAACCACATCTGGATGAATCAGATCTCTCGAGAAATCCTCAGATTCAGTACCATTACTGACCCTCTGAGAAGCTTCTTCAACTGAATAATCCTCATTTGAAACTACTGAATCTGCATAACCACTGGTTTCTTCACAAGAACGAAAAGATGAAATGCTTTCCGTCTCCCAAAATTGCACATTCTGAGAAAGAATGTAAATCAGCTCTCCCTCGAGCCTTCCCATGGCTATATCTAAAATATTATGAGCTTGATTAAGCAATTCCCTGTCTTTCCCACCTCTGTCTGAAAGCAAAGTCCCCAAACTTTCTGTCAGCCTTCGAACTTCATCTACAGCTTGTAAGTATTCAGATGCTTCTTGAGGAGCTGAATCCCATATCATGGCTCGATTAGATTGCCAACTGAGGACAGTTTCGCGAGCAGAATTGAGCCGGTCTTCAACCCCACTAGTCTCCCCCGCCTCGTTCCCGGTATGTTTGACCATTTCGGTCAACTGGGAATCAAGATCTGCCAACATCTTTTTCAAACCAGTACTCAAATTCTTTGTTGCCACTAACGCCTTTACAACGTGATGAGCTGCAACAATCACGTGTTGCTCTTCATCAGGGATCGATGGTTCACGATCGCCCATACCAGGGAAGATGGAAAACAGAGTGTCTTCTGAAACAGAACAATTTCTTGAACCAATTCAGGAAGAAAGACAAAAGGGTAATCTAGAAAATCCTTCACCTCTCTGAAACTGGACTCTTTACCTCAAAATTACAAGATCAAATGTTGATTGGAACTGATTAAATCAGAACCACCCAATTCCAAACCTACGGCTAAGATTCAAAGGATACAACGCCAGGATGGTCAAAACTAATACTGACAATTACTGGTTAGAACAAGTCTGAGGATAGAAGAACATGGAGAGATACAAAAAGATCCAAGAATACATGTTTCAGAAACAACAGCAGATTATAAATCAAGAATTCAAGAGCTTCCTTCTGAAGAATAAACAGCTATAAAGTTGAGAATTCCAACATTGACCAAGACTATCTACAACACACAGTTGACTTACTACCCACTTCTCTATAGTCTTAAACCCGAAAAATTCAAAGAAAATCCCTCACCAAATTATGATAAAAGTAATGAAAAATCAAGAAACAGAGCATGAAGAAAACCTTTAACTCAAGCAATTGAAGACCTCACCAAATTATGATAAAAGTAATGAAAAATCAAGAAACAGAGCATGAAGAAAACCTTTAACTCAAGCAATTGAAGACCTCGGACAGAGAAGTCAACCAAAGATTCAAAAGAAATTCTTCGTTCAAGAACAATCCATGTACTCAACAGGTGAAAGAAATGAGCTTATTGGGTTGTGAGGAATTAATAATTGAAGTAAATAGAACACAGAAGAGTGGGATATAATATAAATCTGTATTGAGTGATGGAAGAACTCAAAGAGTGAGGGTTTTGATTGGAAACATAAAATAAAATAAAGATGGGTTTGGTGATGATGGTTGAAATTTATTTTTAAAAAAATGACTATCCCTTCCGTAATAAATATTGTACTTTTCTTCTTTTCGTCTGTCCCATAAATAGAAATATTGAGAAATATTAGCTTCGTCCCGGCTTAACTTTCACCAATTATTCAAAAGGGCATCCCGTTACAAGCTTTACTTTTCCTAAAATGGTAATAAATGTGAGCCCCATTTGTCAATCTCACTCACTTTTTCCTCTCACATACATTGTGGGTCCCACTTGTCATACCCACTAACTTTTTTTCCCTCACATATTTAAATTGTGAGTTCCACTTATCATACCCAATCACTTCTTTCCTCTCACAACCCATTTCCACTCATCACTTTCCTTAATATTTGTGCCTCACCAAAATGGCGAAGCTTAACTCGGGACGGAGGTAGTATATTATTGGTTTGCAATAAATATATTAGATGAACTTCGACGCGGTTTCCATGGTGATGGGAGAATGCGAGGATATGTTTGTGATAAGTCAAAATGTCAAAGGAGAGAGAGAGAAGATAGGAGAAGATCTTTAGTCAAATGTCAAAAGAGATCGAGAAGATATGGAGATGGGGATTTGTAGAAAAGGGATAAATTAAGAAGAAGTCAATTTTGTAAAGAGGGAGAAACTACATTGCCTATTCAACTTTTATTTAGAACCACAAACTCAAACAACAACTTTGATGTAGGATTGATTGAGTTTTCTTTTGTTTGACAGTCCAACAGTGTAAAATATATTAATGTGAAGAAAATTCTTTAGTACTCATCTGAAACTTGAAGAATGTGAAAATCTTTGGGGCCAGGAGTATAAGGGGTGCTGCCATCCTGGCTGCATAGGGCACATTCCGCGATTTACCTCCGTCATGCTGAGGGCGTGCACTGATGGCCGGGGATTGATCCGCGAAGCCCAGGGAACCTGGGTAATAAAAAAAAAAAAAAAAAAAGAATGTGAAAATCCTTTCTTTTTTTTTTCTTTACATTGTGCATCACACTTTTTATCAAGGTTCTAAAAAAGCGATAGGCGGATGTTAAGCGGTGGAGTCGGCATAGCACATAAGGGCCTAAGCGGAAATCAGGCGGGGCTGAGAAATTAGACAAATTTATAAATATATTTCATATAAAATGAACTTTTAGTTTCAATGTTACCAACAAGAAGAAAATAAGTCAACAACAATACAATATTTTCATCTGTCAAAAAGCATAGAACCATTACTTCACATTTTTTAAATATATCTAAAATTAACTTGACTTTATTAAAAAAAATTGACCTGTTTCCGCCTATACCCCCCAAACCCGCCTTGTTCGCCCGGTCTGCCTACCCGCCTAGCTCCGTCCAGCGCCTAATCTCCCCGCCTTGAAAGAAAGCGTGGCGCTCAGCCACAGCCTAGCGCCTGGGCCCCGCTTTTTAGAACACTGTTTTTTATTTTGTATAGCATACTTTTTACATGTCGTTATCTAATTTTTATTTGGTGAAACGTTAGATCTAAGACTCCGTTGTTGTTGTAGTTCGAAATCCTTGATTTTAATATCAATGACGAGATTTGGTTTGTAATGAAATGCTCAAAATGTCTTTGAAATCAACATAGTTGGTTGAGATCGGAATGAACAATAGAGATTGAGATGTTCAACTGTTACACAGTTATAGTTATATAGCTAGTAGAAAAATGAACGATTGAAATGATGTCCAACTATTATACAATGGAATAGCAAGTTAAAGAAATACTCCCTCCCTCTAGGTCGTCCCTCTCGGTCGAAGTGTCCCAACTTTCTATTTTAGGCGTCTCATTTAAAATGTCTCGTACCCAAAAAAAGGAAAGTTTTTTCACTATTCCACCCACCCACTCATTCTCTCTTACTTTACTTTTACACTCACAACATTCTCTCTCCTAACTATTCCTCACACTCATTCTCTCTCCTATTTAATTTTTCATACTCACAACATTTAAACTTTTCTCTTTCTTACATCACTTTCCTTAATTCTCGCGCCGAAGCCATTTTGGGACACTTCGACCGGGACGGAGGGAGTATGTCCGGAATTTTGGGTTTTTATCTTTTTAAGAGAAAAGTGCTTCCTTTTTTTTTTTTTCTTCCACTACTACTCGCACACATATACGCACACACAAAAATGCATAGGAGATAAATCCTAGGGAGAGAAAGTCTTCCCTTTTTTGATGTCCGAAGTTTCTGAGTTAAGATGTCATTGATGATGGTAGGTCCATTAATTGAAGTCCATTTTTTGAGGGTGAGAATGGAATTTGACAACCAAGTCAGCATATCATAATCATGTGTACTGTACATTACTCTATTCAGACAACCTGGACCTTTTTAGTTTTTAGTTAACATTGAATGAACGCATGATCATAAATAATTATTTCAATGGTCTCAATAATAAATAATTGATTTTTTTTTTTTAATTTGCTCTTTACTATTTCTTCTGTCTAGGTTTACGATTTTTTTTTATTAGTTTGTCTCAATTTAAAGTTTTTAATTTGCTTTATAATTGCTAAAATCAACAATGAAATTTACTAATTACGCTCACAATAATAACCCAATTACTATTTCTTATCAATTTTCTCTCTTTCACTTTACTTTTCATACTCACAACTTTTTTTTCTTAGGCTCCATTTGTTTGGAGAAAAATGTTTTTTGAAAAATGATTTCTGAAAATGAAAGCGTTTTCCTAAAAATGACACTCAATTGTTTGGTAAATGTAAGGAAAATATTTTTCATGTAATTGATAAATCTAAGAAAAATATTTTTCGGTGAAAAAACAAACTAGGGTAGATAGGGTTGGGGGTGGGGATATGGTGGGTGTGTGTGTGTGTGGGGGGGGGGGGTTAGGGTTAGGAGAATTATGATAGGGTAGAGTAGTGGAAATGGGGTAGGTGGGTTGGGTGAAGGTGGGGGGTTGGGGTGGGATGATGAGTGATTGAGGGTGGGGGTGGCTTGTCGAGGGGAGGCATGGAAGTTGTTAAATAATAATATTATAATATTAGTTTTTTTTACGGGTGGGGAGTTGTGGGGGTGGGGCCGGTGGTCTAGGGGCGGCAGGGGAGTTGTTAAAAAATAATTTTAAGGGGAGTTGTCAAAATATGATTTTAATATGGAGTTAGGTATTTCGACAGTGGTGGGATAAAGGTGGGGTTGGGAAAGATGGGTGGAGTGATGGTTTTAAAGAACAATTTTCGAAAAATGTTTTGAAAATGAGAAATTCGTAAGTCATTTTCATTAGAAAACAAACTTATTTTTTATTGACCGATTTTTTTTTCGTTGACTTTATTTTTCGTGGATTACCAAACACTTAAATATGGAGAAAACAATTTCTGAAAAACATTTCCCCCCAAACAAATGAAACCTTAATATTCATGTAAAGTCAAATTAATAACAATGCATTTTGGCTATTTTTTAGCTTCGACTGAAAGTGTCCTACAAAATTGAACATACTAAGGCTCTGTTTGTTTGAGGGAAAATATTTTTCGGAAAACATTTTTCTTATTTTTTGGTGTTTGATAAGCACCGAAAAATGGAGAAAATGTTTTTCTGAAAATGTTTTTTTCACTTTTCTAAGTAAAATGACTTACAGATTTTTCCTAAATAAAACATTTACCGAAAAATAATAACACCCACACACACACGCCCCTCACGTTACCCACCCCACATGCATATGGCCAAACGGGTTTCCCAACCCAACCCGTTTGACAAAAACCCGCGGGACAACGGATTTAAGCCCGTTTGTCCGTCTCACAAAACGGGTCTAAACCCGGCCTGACCCGTTCCAAAAATCCCCCAAGCCCGCCCGTTTGGCCCAGATCTAAAGATCTACGGGATTAAACGGGTTTTCCTCTTTAAAAAAAAAAAATCAGAAAAAATCAGGTAAAGCTTGGAAAAAATAAAAATAAAATAAAAAATAATTTAGTATTTAATAAACTATTTTAAAAAAATATAAAATCACTTAAACATAAGAAAATTAGTTATTTTATAGATATAACAAGTCTATAGATATTACTCCATTGTTTATGAATAAAATAAAAAATAATTTAGTAAAATGACTTATTTTATATCAGAATAAAATAGGGTGGGTTAAACCTAATCGGTCTTGGCCCAGTGGTATAATGGTGGCCTTCCGTAGGGGAGGTCACCGGTTCGATTCTCCCCAAGGGGGATCTATGTGGTTTAATTCCTACCTTGGGTTTCGAGTCCCAGGAGTCCCCGCACATCCGTGCGATTAAGGAAGCCATTTGGTGTTGTAAGAGTGTAAATGTCTTGTAGGAGGGCTCTTGGGGCGGGAGTATAAGGTCCGCCCAGGTGTATAGAGACATCCCGCGATTTACCTCCGCCAAAGGCATACCGAGTGACCGATCACAGTGGTCGGGATTGATCCGTGAAGGCTGGGAAATCCTGGATAATAAAAAAATAAAAAAATAAAAATAAAAAAATAGGGTGGGTTAAGTGACTTATTGAACAAGTCTATAATATAATAAAGTGGTCCACATTATCTTGTTTATGAATAGTTTCTGTGCAATTTCACTTGATAATTGATTGATGTTCTCTCAACTCAGCTCCTTTTCTCTCCCTCGTGCTTTGCTTTGACCTAGAAGTTGGTATTCTAAATTTGGTGATTGGCCTTTTTGTTTTGAATATACTCCCTCCGTCCCAGCGAAAGAGCCATTTATTTCCTTTTTGGGCGTCCCATTTAAAAAGCCACTTTCCCAAAAAGGAAACCTTAAATCACTATTCTCTCCACTCATTCTCTCTCCTACTTTACTTTTACACTCACAACATTCTCTTTCTTACATCACCTCCCACTCATTCTCTCTCCTATTTAATTTTTCATACTCACAACATTTAAACTTTTTCTCTTTCCTACATCACATTTCTTATTTTGCGTGCCCGGCTAATTTGATGGCTTTTTCGCTGGGACGGAGGGAGTAGATATTACTCCATTCCTATTATCTTTATCCCTAATTAAATTAAATGTTCATTTTCTATTGACATTTAAGTTTTTTTTAAAAAAAAATATATACTCCCTCCGTTCCTGAATGATTGTCCCATTTGCCATTTTGACCCGTCCCAAAAAGTATGTCCCATTTCTAAACTTAGACATGAATATTAGTGCAAATCTACTAAGGTACAAGAAAAGAAAGTGAAGCTTTTTCTTAATAATTGCAAAATACTCCCTCCGTCCCACGTGAATGCAAACTTATTTCTATTTTGGTCCGTCCCACGTAAATGCAAACTGCCCAAAATGGAAACAAATTTATTATTTTATATTCACCCTACCCCACCCACTCATTCTCTCACTTCATTTTCCACCATACAATTTATTCAACCAACCTACTATTAACTTCACTCATTCTCTCTCTTCATTTTCTACCACACATTTTCATTATCTTAATAATATTTCTTAGTTATTGTGCCCCAAAAAATGGTTTACATTCACATGGGACGGAGGGAGTATACAACAGGACAATCTTTTAGGTATGAAGGGAGTACATTAATGTTGTTAATAATCTTACCATATAAAATTAAGAATATAAATTGAGCAGTAAAGATATTTATGCATTTTTGGGAATAGTCAATTTCACATGCGTAATAATTAAACATGAAATATCACATTCGTACTTTACTTTTGGTTTAAATTATACCACTTTTTTGAAACAACCTTTATAAAATTAACGGACTATTCATGAGAGTTAACAATTTAAAATGTGGAACAATCAAATTGTTCAAATTTGACCCATATAATTTTAAGGGGGTTAACTGACATTTTAAAAAATAAGAAGGTTAAGTAAAATAATAAAAATATATCCCCTCTATCTCCCTCTCGTCATTTGTGAAGACATGGTGGCTTGGTTGACTTGTGGCAATTGTTGGAAATTAAATTATAGCATCACAGATTAAACAGACAATTTAATCAACAGTAGGGGATTTATTGATCAAGTCAAGAACGTACCAATAAGCCAATAGCAAAACCGAAAGCAAGGAACAGGATCAGGAAACAGACAGAAACAATAAAACAAACGATTAGAAAACTTATCGTGATTTGATCGAGTCGCCTTAGGAAGACTGTCCTAAGAGAAAATATTGCCCCCAATTGGTGCAACTCAGGTACAGGCAAATTTTTCCGAGGATAAAACGATCACGGATTACGTACCACAAAATAGCACACAGGTAGGTAATCACCGGCGGTCCTATCTCAGTCGCCTTGAATCTCACGAACGAATCTCTATGAACGGGAGTAATTTAGCAATGAATTAAAGCAAGAGAATTGTGTTTCTCTTCAATATTTCATGGTAAAAAACGGCTGGAGGGATTAGAGTATTTATACATATGGTATACTAGGGTTTTTAAGCCTTAAAAAGACCTAAAACTGATCCAATTCGGCCCAGGAAAAACACCAGAAACGACATCAGTGCGGCCGCCCTCGAGGCTTGCGCGACCGCGCTAACCTCCAGCAATATTTGGAGAACTCTCGGCCCTTAAGCGCGGCCGCCCTAGGCCTAAGTGCGGCCGCTCTCCGTAAACTCCAACGTGTTTTTCCTTGCCAAAAATCAGTTCAAGTCCAAGACACTCCAAGGTCATGGATCTATGAACTTCATACCACATATACAAAATATTCCAACAATCCCCCACAAGTTCATAGAAATATGACGTGTACAGATTGTCCATTGCTATGCTTTCAATAATGGTACCTTCCGGCTTGAACCACTACCTATGTTATCAGCCTTGCAAACCTCCACAGGACCAGATGAACGGGTGTCTTGAATCTGATGCCTTTGGATGTAGAGGCCTTTGCTGGTAACAAACACGACAAAAGCTATGATAGGCCCTCTATCGAACACTTGACGCTTATAAGCCATACGTCCCGATCCTCTATCATGAGTGCTTTCAAGGAATAACCCAAATTCCTCTAGTTGCGGCCAACAACAACACTCACTTAGTGGGCATCTCGGAAGATGTCTTGCTAGCATTTTGTCTAAAAGACTTGATCCCATTCAAAGTTCCAAATTTTTACTTTATTAGCGGACGAGCACCTCTAGGCTATTCGGGGATAGACTCGGACATGTAACATGTCAATCTATTATTAGGTGCTCCGACTCACCCCCACTTGACTTGTTATTACCACATTGAATCTACTTTGTGGGATCTCCACTCAGGTAGATTGGGTTGCCACTTTGCGTTTGAATCGAGACGGGGTTCAGACCCATCCCCAACCTAGATTTTTGAACTAGAGCAAATTCTAGCCCTTTGGTTAAAGGATCAGCTGTGTTATCCTTGGTACCAACATAATCAACAGTTATCACCTTTCGAGACACAAGATCCCTTATAGATTTTAATCTAATTTGGATGTGTCTCCTAGTTTTACAGTTGTACTTGACACTTTTCGGTTTCTCAATTGTGGCGAGTGTTGTCACAATGTACAGAGATAACAGGCATGGGCTTACTGACCATGGGCAACTCAGACATAAGTCCTCGAAGCCATTCAGCTTCCAATCCAGTAGTGTCAAGGGCAACTAATTCGACCTCAAATGTAGACCTAGACAACAGAGTTTTTTTGGTCGACCTCCAGGCGACTGCAGCTCCGCCTAAGGTAAAAACATACCCCGTACAGCCATAACTTCCGGAGTTATAGGCAATCCAGCTTGCATCACTATATCCTTCAAGAACAGAAGGATATCTCCCGTAATGCAGCCCAAGGGAAATTGTTTCCTTCAAGTACTTGAGAACTCTATCAAGAGCTTCCCAATGTGCTTTGCTTGGACATTGAGTATATCTAGCCAACCTAGTAACCGAGTAGGATATATCCGGTCTAGTACAATTGGCAAGATACATCAAACTTCCAATAATTTGAGAATATCTCAACTGAGCCATCGGTACTCCACTTTCATTCTTAGTAAGTGCAGCTGAAGGATCATATGGAGTCTTAGCTACTTTGCAATTCTTATAGCCAAATTTCTCAATTACACTTTCAGTATAATGAGATTGCGATATGGTTATGCCACTAGTTGAACGAGTCAACTTAAGGCCAAGAATCACACTAGCTACTCTCATATCCTTCATCTCAAACTTACTTTTCAAGAATTCCTTAGTAGTATTAATTATCCTCATATCCGTTCCAAATAACAGAATATCATCGACATACAGACATAAGACAATACTACTATCACCAATACTCTTGCTATAAACACACTTATCAAACTCATTAGTAACAAAGCCAAACGATGAGACAATTTTATCAAATTTCTCATGCCATTGCTTAGGGGCTTGTTTGAGTCCATACAAGGACTTAACAAGTTTACAAACCTTTCTCTCATTGCCAGAGGCCTCAAAACCTTCAGGTTGACCCATATAAATTTCTTCCTCTAGATCGCCATGCAAGAAAGCGGTCTTAACATCCATCTGATGGATAGGAAGATCATATACAGAGGCCAATGCGATAAGCATTCGGATTGTAGTCATTCTAGCAACTGGCGAATAGGTATCGAAATAGTCTATTCCCTCCATTTGCTTGAATCCCTTAGCCACTAACCTAGCCTTAAACTTGTCAACGGTTCTATCCGGTTTCAGTTTCCTTTTGAAGACCCACTTACATCCTATCGTGCTACAACCAGGAGGGAGATCGACCAATTCCCATGTCCCATTAGAGACAATAGAATCCATCTCACTCTTAACAACATCCTTCCACTGCTTGGCATCAGAAGTAGCCATAGCAGCTTTGAAGGTTAAAGGATCACCCTCGACATTGTAAGTGATGAAATCACTTCCAAAATCCTTGGTGGTCCTTGCCCTTTTGCTCCTTCTTGGTTCAATCTCATCGTCAGAATGAGTTGCACTGGAATCAACCCCCACATTTGTCAGCTCCTCTACTTGAGCAGGAATGGAATTAGTGGTTGGGTTAGATTCCTTAGGAAGTCCGTCCTTCATAGGAAACACATCCTCAAAAAATGTTGCATCACGTAACTCAACTATAAAGTTCACATATATGCCAGAAATTTTAGATTTTATAATAAGAAATCTCAATGCATAACTTGTTTCAGAATAACCTATAAAGATAGCATCAACAGTTTTAGGTCCAAGCTTTTTCCTTTTATGTGCGGGTACAAGTACCTTTGCAAGGCACCCCCACACTTTTAAGTGTTTCAAGCTAGCCTGTCGACCTCTCCAAAGTTCAAACGGACTTTCCTTTCTATGTTTAGGAGGGACTCTATTCAGAATATGACAAGCCGTATTCAAAGCCTCTCCCCACATATATTTGGGCAGACCAAAACTTATGAGTAAACTATTAATCATATCAGTAAGGGTTCTATTCTTACGTTCAGCAACACCATTTGATTGAGGGGTGTAGGGAGGAGTCTCTTCATGTACTATTCCGTTTTCTTGGCAATAATACATGAAGGGGTTAGACTCATATTCACCTCCTCTATCAGACCTTAACCGTTTAAGTTTCTTGCCGGTTTGTGTTTCTGCTTCATTCTTAAATATAATGAATTTATCTAATGCTTCATCCTTAGAACTAAGCAAATAGACATAACAGTATTTACTAGCATCATCAATAAAGGTGAGAAAGTATTTCTTTTTATCTTTGGTCAACACGCCATTAAATTCACAAATATCAGTATGAACTAAATCTAGAATTTCAGAATTTCTCACAACCGACTTAAACGGACCTTTTGTAGATTTAACTTCAACACATACATGACACTTAGAATTCTTATCAATAGCATGTTTAGGAATAATATCTAAATTCATCATTCCTTTCACAGAATCATAGTTAATATGTCCTAAACGACCATGCCAAACATTTGAAGATTCAATGGAATAAGAAACAGGATAATCAATAGAACTAAAATTATTGTGCGAACAAACATCAGTTTCAACTCTAATTTTAAATAAACCATCCGAGGAATAACCTTTCCCCACAAAATTACCAGAATCCAAAATTATGACCTTATTACATTTAAACGAAATCTCAAATCCTTCCCTAACTAGACTAGAACCACTAATAATGTTGCGACGAATATCAGGAACGTGATACACTCGATGCAAGGTAAGAATGCGCCTATTAGGAAACTTCAGGTCCACGCGTCCAGTCCCAAGCACCTTTGCAGCACTAGAGTTCCCCATCGTCACTGATCTACCACGCTCAGGCTGGTAAGACACAAATAGCAATTTATCAGCACAAACGTGCACATTTGCCCCAGTGTCAACTAGCCACTCGTTGGGTTCATAGACAGTAAAGATTTCAGGATAAGAAGTTACATACTTTGTAACATTGCAGGTCAGAGCGTCAACTCCAGGTGCGTCAGAGTTAGGATCATCATAATCCTTCGGACCCAACACCATGTTGACAGCAGGATGGTCATCAGCAGAGCCTTGTGGTCCTTTTCCTTTCTTGGACGGGCAGTCCCTAAAAAAGTGTCCACCTTCTCCACAATTCCAGCAGTTCTGTTTTGCTTTTGGCTTTCTAATGTTATTTTTCTTAACTTTAAGTTTATCATGGTTTTCTTTATCCTTAGACTGAGTTTTCACACCTTTTCCTTTAAACTTGCTTTTACCAGTTACCATATTAGCAGCAGCCTCCACTGGTACGCTCGGTTGGTTACCATTATGCACCTCCTGAATCGCAATTGCATTCATAAACTCATTGAGTGTCAAGCTTCTAGTACGATGCTTGAGGGTCATACCGAATTTCCCCCAAGATCGAGGAAACTTCTCAATAATAGCCATGACAGCGAACTTATCAGGAAGTCCCATGTCAGCATCCTTGCGTGATTGCAAAATGATTTGGAGTTCGTGCACTTGGTCGGTAACCGACTTTCCCTCACTCATGTGATAATTCAGGAACTTACCCACTTGGTACTTTTCCACACCGGAGTCATCGGTGCTGTACTTCGTGGAAAGCGATTCCCACAGTGACGCAAAGAAGGAGAGGAGCAGAGCAATAAACATCAAAGAGTGCATTCGACAAAGGCGCGAATGCATCCTCGAACAACATTATCCTGCTCCTTCCACGGTTTATTAGCAGCCACACTAACTGGATCATCGCCATTCAGAGCGGGACATTTGGATGACAGCATACCAGACATGCCCTTAATTGACAGCTAGATCTTCATGCGTTCAGACCAACGCTTGAAGTTCTTGCCACCGAACTTCTCCGGAAGATCGGAGGTGTCAACTAGGGACTTAAAGGGAGAGCTAGAGGAACCACCAGACATGATCAAATAAAACTATTTTCTCTTAGACTGTTGGAAATTAAATTATAGCACCACTGATTAAACAGACAATTTAATCAACAGTAGGGGATTTATTGATCAAGTCAAGAACGTACCAATAAGCCAATAGCAAAATTGAAAGCAAGGAACAGGATCAGGAAAACAGACAGAAACAATAAAACAAACGATTAGAAAACTTATCGTGATTTGATCGAGTCGCCTTAGGAAGACTGTCCTAAGAGAAAATATTGCCCCCAATTGGTGCAACTCAGGTACATGCAAATTTCTCCGAGGATAAAACGATCACGGATTACGTACCACAAAATAGCACACAGGTAGGTAATCACCGGCGGTCCTATCTCAGTCGCCTTGAATCTCACGAACGAATCTCTATGAACGGGAGTAATTTAGCAATGAATTAAAGCAACAGAATTGTGTTTCTCTTCAATATTTCATGGTAAAAAACGGCTGGAGGGATTAGAGTATTTATACATATGGTTTTTAAGCCTTAAAAAGACCTAAAACTGATCCAATTCGGCCCAGGAAAAACACCAGAAACGACGTCAGCGCGGCCGCCCTCGAGGCTTGCGCGACCGCGCTAACCTCCAGCAATATTTGGAGAACTCTCGGCCCTTAAGCGCGGCCGCCCTAGGCCTAAGCGCGGCCACTCTCCATGGCAGAAACTCCAGCGTGTTTTTTCCTTGGCCAAAAATCAGTTCAAGTCCAAGACACTCCAAGGTCATGGATCTATGAACTTCATACCACATATACAAAATATTCCAACAGCAATAGCAGTGTCAATGTCAGTGGCATGGTGTGTGCATTTTTTAACATCACTTGGGTTAAGTGGTGGTGGGTGGCGAAGGAAGGGGATTTGTAGTTGAGGTGGTGGTTGTAAGAACATTGCTATGGAAGATAAACTGAGGGGGGGGGGGAATGTGTTTTGGTTTGGGGTTGAATATAGACATGGATATTTTGGATTTTTTTTGGATAAAAAAATTTATTTATTTGTTTTCTTATTTTATAATGTGATAAATATATTTTATTGAAATATTTTTACCCGATTTTTTAAAGACCCAATTTAAAATATTTAAAATTATAAAAATATATTTCACATGTCCTACATGAGTGTAGATCAAAATTTTGGTCATAATAAGAGAGGAGTTGTGAGTATAAAAAGTAAAATATGAGAGAATGAGTGAGAAAAATAGTAAGTGGATTGTTGTTGTTAGTATGACAAGCATGTCTCATTGAATATAAAATTATAAAAACTTTATCATTTTTAGTAGTATACACTCACGTGGGACGGATGAAAAAGAAAATATGTCTACGATCACGTGGGATGGAGGGAATATATTATTATCATTTCATATTATTAAAAAAATATTTTTTTTTTTTGCTTATGAAAAATGTTCATTTGAAATTTAATATATTAATGTTTCAATTTTTTATTTTTTTTTGATTTATAACCCTTTTACTTATAAATTTTTTGATAAATTCCTTAAAAGAATAATTAACTTCAAACTGATTGTTCTGCTAAATTGTTGATTTTCATGGACTGATTGATTCATTAATTTTTTAACGGGCATTAAAAATTGGTCTAATCTAAATTAAAATTAAAGTATGCAAGTGACATTTTATGTTTAATAACTACGTAATATGCATATGAATTTGACTATGTATAAATTGTACGCATGTCAATTTGGTTAAAAAACAGTTTAATGACGGAGTAGTGTCTAAAGGATAAGATGGAGGGAGCATTTGGGATTTGGCCATTTGATTGAACTGCATCAAATAGCTTCATCATTTTCTTAAGCCCTTTTTAGACTAGCCACAATGGAGGAATGAAATGTTAAATGAAAGTTAAGTTAGTTAGATGAAACCTTGCAATGGGTTAAATGAAAGGGGTTAGATGAAACTTGAGAATGAAACATTTCATCTAGGTGAAAAAAAAAAATTAAAAAAAATTGAGTGACATGTGTCGGCTTTTAATTGGACCGAATGTGGCGCGTGTGCCTCACGCCCAGGCAAGGCGCGTGAGGTGCTCCGGGTTTTTTTTTCTCTTGATCTGACACGTGGCATGATCTGATTGGTTCTCAGGATTTTCGAATTTAATTTTTTATCCCAAATCTTTGAGCTGAATTATCACATAGTAATTAATTTTTTTAATTTTTTTTTCACCAAAATTCATCATTTTTTTCCTATAAATTGATAAAAGTTTCATTTGATTTGGACAAAAAAAAAACACTCATTTCTCAATCATTCTTCTTCATTTTAGCCTTTATTTAAAAAAATTCATCATCCTTTAGTGAAATGGAATGAATTATTACCTGTGTCGTGAGCTATGTTTATTGTAACTTTTCTTATTTTTAATAATAATTATCGTCATTTATCTAATTATTTAATTGCAAAAAAAATTTAATTAAGTGTGAAATATTTTTTTAATTATAAATAATAATAATTATTATTTTACTAATCATAAAAATAGAGAATATAAATAAAATAAAAGTGATGAGATATAGAATGATGAGTTGAAGAGAGTTAAAATTTAATTTAATTCAATTATTATAGGGAGTTAAATGAAATGAATAATTGAAATATGAGGTGAATGAAATAAAATATTAAAGTGGTTAATTGAAATGGAATGATGAGACGAAGTTATTGCTAGTAGTCTTACTATTATATGATTGAGACAGATTTAATCTTTTATAAATATAAATAGATGGATTTCTGCTGATAAAAAGACAGGAGTCAAAAAGATAATTGTACTTTTAATAAAATACTATTCATTAACTAAGAGAATGTACATTCCTGAGTTATTAGACACATAAATTTTCTATGTTTTATAAAATACTAGCACATGCTCGTGTTCAAAATCACGTGAGATTTTTTTTTTTTTTTTTTTATATATCAATAAAAAAAAATGGCCACCCATGTCGTACGACATAGATAGTTATGAGGGCAAAACGGGAAAGGGACAAAACAGTGAGGAGAAAAATGAGAATTTCCGCGAATGAAACTGTTCATACCACTGTTCACGGCACATGTTCCATTTATAATATACTCCCTCCGTCCAGTTACATACTTCACACTTTCTATTTTGGACGTCCAATTACATACTTCACACTTTGTTCTTTCCCAAAATGGAAAGGAATCTTTACTATTCCCTCCACTCATTCTCTCTCCTACATTATTTTAATACTCACAACACCATTATAATTTACTATTCCCTCCACTCATTCTCTCTCCTATTTTAATTTCACACTCACAACACTTTTAATATAATACTCACTCCTTAATTTACGTGAGTACAGTAACTGTGAAGTAACTACTTGGACGGAGGGAGTAGATTGCAATTATAAAATTTTGTCATCTAAACTAGAGGCTTATTTACGTGACGCTTGATTGCGTCACGTAAATAATCAAATTCTTCCCACGATCGACATTGTAAAGTGTTTTTTTCATTCGGCCTTTCTTTTCCTCTAATCTCTCTCTTCCTCCGACTTTCCTTTTAGACACCCGCATCTTTCGCTCTTCCTTCGTGATCACGGGGTGAATTTCACGCTTCTTAAGAAATTTTTTAAAAAATGAATAAAAGTTAAATGTGAGACAGAGAATAGTAGTTAATGATTGTTTTTTTTGTAAATATGTTAAATTTATAAGGGTATAATGAATTATTTTTTTGTAATATGAGGTAGGGAATAGTAATTAATGATTGGTTTTTTAATAGGAGAGAGAATGAGTGGGAAGAATAGTAAGTTAATGATTGATTTTTTTTGTAAATATGTTAAAATTATAAATGTATAATGAATGATTTTTTTTGTAAATATATGGAGATGATAAGGGTATAAATATATTCAAAAACTTGTCATTTATGGAAAGAAACTCTTGGTCTGGGACGGATCAAAAGGGAAAGATGAACCCTTGGTCTGGGACGGAGGGAGTAATAAGTTGCGGTGTGAATCGTGGTTTGAACCGTAGTCTAAATCATGGTCTGAATCACGGTCTGAACTGCGTTCTGAACGGTGGTTTGAACCAAACCATAGTGATTTGGTTTGATTCAGTTTGAATTTTTTCATGATTCGGCTCGATTTAAAATTTTTCCAAATTGATTAATATTGATTCGGTCAGTATATTTCCACAAACCGAACAAAACCGAACCATTTACACCCACAGGTAGAACCATGGGAGGGTTTTCTGCTACTCCCTCTGTCCATTTGAAATTAATTTTTTTTTGCCATTATAAGTGTCCAATTTAAAATTACAAGTTTTTTTTTTTTTTTTTTTTTAAATATCTAGCGGTAATCCAAAAGGCAGAACATGTTGGATTTGTGGCGCGTTCCAAAAACTGATTATCCGTTAGGAGACGTACCTTAAATTTCGGCGGAAAATCCCTCTCCCTCCTCTCTCATTGTCGCAGCTGCACTTCAGCATTTTCTGTTTCCCTCCGCCTCTCTCTCTCTCTCTCTCTTCAATCATTTCTTTTCTGTCTCTAAGAAAATCAAAATTCTGCCGATAGAGAAGAGATCATCGTGATTCGAAGGGTCTGCTGATTGCCAGGACAATCTTGGTAATCAGTGGCCGGCGCCGGACGGATTGACGGAGCATCCCATTACCACCGTCTCTCTTCGAATTCAAACCACCTTTCTCTTTTAGGTCAGTACTATACGTAGATTTGATAATTTCTCTTATATTCATGTTTCAATATTGAATCATTAAATATGAAAATATTAATCAATATATTTCGTTTTCATTTCTATGAATCTTAATTCATTTTATGCGTTGGGCGTGTGATTTCTTGAAGTTTTTGTTATGATTTTCTATTCTATATACGTGGAAATGGTATAATAAATTAATTGTTGTGGGGTTTCCTCTGTAAACTGATTCTGTTTGGTGCCATGGTCAAATGTACTTTTATCTATAGTAGATTCTATACTGCTCCTTCATTTTGGCCAGAAATTGTTTTCCCAATACTATTTTGGCTGTTAAGGGTTGGGAATTGTTCTCCTGATCTCATTTAAGATGGGTGACAATCTATGAAATCGAATGTGAATATTAGTTTCTACACCCGTTTCTAAATGAAAATCTATTTTTGATTTAATTGAAATTCAAGAAAGTTGACAATTAAGTAGCATATAATCTAAAAAACCCTAATGATCTCACCGTTCAATATCACGAGTAATTATATTTTGATTCATGTCATGATAACGTCACAAAGTTTTACGCCTGCTGTCACATGCCTACCGCAATCCTCATCTTTTACCTGGCTTGGGAAAGGCAAGGATAAATCCTTGACGGATTTATCACGAGTAATTATGTAAACAAAAAACATGTTGATTGGCAAGGAGGATGACTCCAATTCACCAAAAAAAAAATGGACATTCATTTAGGGAATTTTGTGTGTGGCAAAATGCACATTGATATGGGGATGAAGGGAGTATTAAATTTTTCAAATTGGGACTGGCAGATATGCTTCTGAGGCTCAAATTAATAAGTGTATGTCACTAACATTTATGGGGTTTATTGATATTCCCATATGTTTATTTGTTTTGTAAGTTACAATACGTAAAAGGCACAATAAGGGAGTAATGAAAAAGATAAAAAGAGCTTATTAACTACAAATATTATTGTGGATTAATTGGAAAGTCACTTTCTCCACATAGAAACACAGATAATTGTTCAACACAGCGATAACTTTGATGGTATGATGGCTCTTCAATGACGAGTCGTTACGATGATTCATGTTATCGGCCCAATTCATTTTGGGACTAAGGCTTTGTTGTTGTTGATGTTGTAAGAGGGTCCTTGAAATTTTGTTTTTTCCAGGTGAGAATTTTCTTCTTTTAGATTATTGGAGCCATGTAAGCTTGAAAATGCAGACATGTAACTTTATCCCTGCTCTGTATCCATGCTTCATATGGGTTCCCAAAAGCATTATGATCTCTTGGTACTCATAACCCTTGACTAATTTTTGTGTTTCTTGATGTTTCCTCATAGTTCATTTCGTTGTTGATCTGCATTTTATATGGCTGCTTGCTATATTCACATCGCATTTCTATGTTATGCACTTACATAAACAGGTGTGTCTTCTTCGGCATAATTATTTTTTAGTACTAGTTTTTTTTTTTTTTAATTTACCTTGGTGATTGCTTTGTGTTGTATGCCAGATTTGTTTGCCTATGAACAATAAGAGAATGTTTTCGAGCTTATCTTGATATTTTACCCTGTTTTTCTTTTGTTTCTTTCAACAGGTAGGCCAGTAGGTAGACATGGGAGCTTTAAATACTGAATCAAACCAAACATCTTCTGCTGCTACAAGTAACATTAATGATTTGAAAGTGCAAACACCCACATCCTCAGATAAAGTCAACCGACTCGAATCAGGAACAAAATATAGTTCCTTTTCCTCCTCCGCTTCATCACCCGATTCAACATCAGATGAACCCTTTCTTGAGTTCGGTATTGAGCATGATGAATCTACTTCCACCATTACTGCAATATCTAAACGTGACGAAAAAACTTCAGTACAAGACAAAAAGGCTTCAACTGATCCTCAAATTCCTAAACCCCCACTTACCCCACATCAATATTCTCCAATGCCAAGTCCAGGTCCAGGATATGCTTTTCAATCCCCTCCAATCCAATCAATGGAGCGGAGCAGTAACTCCAAGTATAGGATCCCGTCTTCAGTGTTTAAAAGAAATAAGTCAAATGCCCCAGATTGGAGTATGGCTTCTAATGAGTCTTTGTTCAGTATACAGATGGGGGGTATGAGTTTTACACAAGATCAAATTAATTACTTAAAATCTGGAGAGCTAGGTTTACCGGTAGATCCTTCAACTTCTGGTCAGAAGCCAGGTTTATCAGGAGAGATTTCTATGCCCAATCAGAAGCTAGGTGGGAAAGCAACAACTGATGTGGGGAAAAGTAAGGAGTTTGTAGGAGTTCCAAACGAAAATGCAGATGATCGTAAATCTAATGTTGAAGGCCGTATTTCTCATTATTCGGTGGGGAGTACCTCAAGTACCAAATCTTTTGCATTTCCAGTGTAAGCATCAACTATCAACTCTTGCATTATAAAAGAAGATGGATGAATAAATATATGTATTTTTTTATGGGTAATATTTAACAGAAACTGACGTTTTATTTTTGTTAAATTTGGGATTGAAGTTTGGCAGGTGAGAAAGATAGAGTCAATTCAGCAAGTATAGGTGGTTCAGCAAAGCTCCCGGAGACACCAAAGTTAGACCAGCAGTCAAAGACAGAGGCGCAGCCAAAGACCTCAGCAGCAGAGGCGCAGCCAAAAACCCAAGAAACTGCTCCTCCAGTAGCGCCTCAAAAGAGTTGGTTTTCGTTCTTCCCATGCTGTTCCTAGATATGTTAATGATATCAATGGCCTGTATATGAACTTCCTCGGTTATCTTCATCAGGGGATTCAAAAATGCAAAAAAAAAAAAAGAAAACAAGAAGGGGACGGCAGAGTAAAAGCATTAGCCCTAATAGTCTTGGCTACGTTCTGCATTGATGAACTAGAAGAACTCTGCAGGTTCGCAGTTAGTCTTTAGCTTGTAGCTTGAAGCATTTTATGTTCTGACAGTAGATTCGGTAGACTTTATCTTCAACTTACGTGTAGATATAGAGAGAGACCCTTTCGAGTCAAGTTTGCATATAAACTTGCAGGAGGATGTTCACTTTAGTAGTATTGTACATTCAAACATACACCTTTTAAGTTGTCGCATAAAGATTTAGAAATTGGGTGTAGATTTGATGTAATCTTTCGTGTCTGTCAGGCCAGAAATTGTTAATATTTGACATTCGGAGCAAGAATTGGTGGAGCTATTTGTTGGAAAGGAAAGATGAAACGAAGCGATGGGCTTGCTTGGAAATCTGAGGAATATATGTACATAACAACCATCTAGTCATTAGAAGATACTCGTGTATAGTTGATGTCAATCGTGCTTAAAGATCTGGAAACTGGCTATGTTTATAACTTTACTAGTAAAAGCCCGTGTCCGAGGACACGTGTTTTTTTTTTTTTTTTAATTTAATTTTTTTTAAAGGGCAAAATGGGAAAGAGACAACTTAGTGAGGGCAAAATGGAAAATTTGGCATTTGGTACTGTTCATAGTACTGTTCACCCACTGGTGTGATTTATACTATAGATATTTATTATTAAAAGATCACAAAACAATGAAAACCTGAAAAATAATCATATGCATAAGTTCAAGAGGAGTGAGTTACCCTCAGTTTTGTTTTAAATAATGAGCAAATTTTGATATAGGATTATAGGGTGCTTGATGTTTGACTCCAGCAGTCAAGTATCTTAATCTTGTTTTCGACAACCAAGCTCTGTACCATTTGTAGTTGGATAACAGTAAACCCGAATGCTCAAATCTTGATCTGATAGTCGAGTTGTACCACTATCTTGTAGTCAGATAACAGTAAAACCGAATTCTCAAATTTTGATTTCGACAACCGAAGTGTACCACTATCTTGTTGTTGGATAACAACAGTAAACCCGAATACTCAAGTGTCAAGTATCTTAATCTTGATTTCGAATAACAGTAAAATAAACGAGGCTACAAAAAAGAGGCATTTACAAAAAACTATTTTAGAAAGATGGAAATTACAAAAAAAAACACATAAGTTCGAAATTACAATTTTTTTTTTTGTTTTTTTATATCAGTTTTGGTCAAGCAACTGATAATTTCAGTTATCAGTTGTTCAAATAACTGATAATTTTAGTTATCACTTGTTTACAACTGATAACTGAAACAGTTATCAGTTGTTTGAAGCCCAAATTACTCTTCAAACAACTGATAATTTCAATTATCAGTTGTTTATTTGAACAACTGATAACTGAAATTATCAGTTGTTTTACCAAAACTGATAAAAAAAATAAAAAAAAAGTTTTTTGTAAAAAAAAAAAAAGTAATTTTTTGTAATTTCTCATCTTACATATTTTTTTTTTTGTAAATGCCATCTTTTTGAGTGAGTTTTTTGTAATAACCCTACAAAAAAATTAAAGGATTTTGTTTTAAAAAAAGCTATAAAAGTACTCTTTAAAAAATAAAAAGAGGGATTAAGCTGTCTCCAAAAACCAAATTGCTTAAAAGTTGACTCTAGTTTAAAAAAAAAAAAAAGGTTGGCTCGAATTATCGACACTCGCGGCGGCAAGCGCGAAACTGCGTGCGGATAAACGCAAACGAAATATTGCCGCCAAAAGCCAAAAGCACCTTCAATACGTTTCCCCGTTTGAAAAAAATCAGAATTAATTTCGCGCCAAACCCACATCTACAAGAACACTGCCCATTTCCACTCTGATTTTATCCCCTCTTCCGTCAGATCTAGTGAGAGAAACTAGAGAGAGATTTCTTATTCGTCCAGTTTTAATTGAGGGTTTGGAGGAAAGAAGAAGAAAAGGATGGCCAAGTCTGCTACTCCAAATGGGATCTCGACTATTCTCTCTAACCCATCTCCGGATTCTTCATCGGATATTCCAGAAATCGTTGTTCAAGTTGTCGATCTCAAGCAGACCGGAAATGGTCAAAAATACATGTGAGTGTTTCATTTCTCCGCGATTTATCACAATTTATTCAATCTCATTTTTGGGGATTTTAATAATTTGGTGAAATATTTCTAGGGTTTTTGACCAATCATGTTTTAGGCTGTTTTGTTGATTGATTTTGTTAACTATTGATGGGTTTCGTTTAATTCACTAGCTGAATCATCGTCAATGATGTTCCATATGTCAATTTATTCTTAAACATGATCAATTTCTTTCCCAGCTTTCATATATTCTTGAAAAGCTACCTAGGTCAAAGTATTTGAGATCATTGGATTGCCTTTTATATGTATGAAATTTATCCCTATGCTTTTTCTATGTAAAACATGTTTGATTTAGGTGTCTTCTTAAGTTTCCCTTCAAATTTTTTCACTTTATGATTGCTAAACTCTATGTTGTTAGATAAAATAGGGACTCACATGAACTGATATATACAATTGCAGGTTTAAAGCCAGTGATGGAAAGAAGAAATTATCAGCACTTTTGCAATCAAGTTTGTCATCTGAAGTTCTCTCTGGAAAAGTCCAGAATTTGGGTCTAATTCGTGTTCTTGATTATACCGTCAATGACATCCCTGGCAAGAATGACAAGTGAGAATTGCATATAAAGCTTAACATTTACATTATTAGTATGTAATTTTCCCTAGTACTAATATCCTATGTTTAAATCTGTGTAGGTATTTGATTGTAACAAAGTGTGAAGCTGTATCTCCTCCCCTTGATGCGGAACTTAAAGTTGAGGAGCAAAGTGCTGAAATTTTGTTGAAACCAAAGCAAGAAATGGATGTCAAGAGCGGATCAATGGCCGAAGGGATGGGTATTTTATTGAAGCCAAAACAAGAAATTCTCACTAAATCAGCTGCTCAAATTGTACATGAACAGAACGGAAAGTAAGTGTTCTAGTCTATTATATCAACACTTTGTTTGATTTAAATTGATGTGAATTAGATCTAATTTCTCTATTGTGATGCTTTATTTAATTGTGTAGAATTGCAGTTTTGGCTTATTACTTGGGTTTGATTTTATCTTGATTTTTCCCAATTATAGCATGGCACCTGCTGCAAGAATGGCTATGACGCGAAGGGTTCATCCACTGGTTTCCTTAAACCCTTATCAGGGGAACTGGACTATTAAGGTTCGGTTGACATCCAAAGGAACCATGCGTAATTATAAGAATGCTAGGGGAGAAGGTTGTGTCTTCAATGTTGAATTAACAGATGAAGATGTAAGTATTTCAGTAATTATGCTTGGCTTATTTTTTGAAGCTGAACTGAGCACTGAAACTGAAACTGAAACTGAAACTGAAACTTGATCTTGATTTTTGTTTTAGGGTACTCAAATCCAAGCAACAATGTTCAATGCATCTGCAAAGAAGTTCTATGACAAGTTTCAGATGGGGAAGGTCTATTACATATCGAAGGGAACTCTAAAAGTGGCTAACAAACAATTCAAGACTGTACAAAATGATTATGAAATGACTCTGAATGAGAACTCTGAAGTAGAAGAAGCAAGCGATGAAGCAGCTTTTATTCCTGAAACAAAGTTCAATTTTGTCCCAATTGATCAGTTGGAACAATATGTCAATCAGAGGGAGCTAGTTGGTAAGAGCCCTAACCTATTTGAAATTTATTGCACTTCTTGGTATTTATGGTCTAAAGAATATTTCTTATATCTTGTCATGAATTGTAGATGTCATTGGTGTGGTGCAAAGTGTCTCTCCAACAATGAGCATTAAAAGGAAGATTAACGATGAGATGTTTGAGAAGCGCGAGATTACAATTGCAGATGAATCGTAAGATACTCTTTTGGATTCTAATCTTTATTTTTTCTTTTCTTTTTATGTTGACTCTTGTATTACTCTATGATAATTTTGACTTCCAGGAAGAAAACCGTTGTAGTGTCTTTGTGGAATGATCTTGCAACCAAAGTTGGACAAGAACTACATGAAATTGCAGATACATTTCCAGTAGTTGCAATCAAATCCTTGAAAGTTGGAGAGTTCCAAGGTAAATAATTTCTAATTTCCTTGTCCTATGGGACTGATTATTAACATAAGGTTTAGAAGTCGAAAACCAACCCTAAATTGCCATTTTATTTTGTTGTTATAGGTGTGTCCTTGTCAGCATTGAGCAAAAGCATTATAGTTGTAAATCCAGATGTACCAGAATCAAAAGCTTTGAAATCATGGTAAATTATTATTCAATATTGGTAAAGTTTTGTACTGTCACTGGTTCGAACCTTGGCGAACAGCCTCTTGGCAATTGTCAGTGGTTTGAACCTTGGCGAACAACCTTTTGGCAATTGTCATGGGAATGCTCTAGCAAATGGTTCCCTCTCCCAACCCCTGCTTGGCGGGGAGCGCTTGGCGCACCGGGGTTTGCTCTTTTTATTGGTAAAGTTTTGTACTGTCACTGCATGTTTTTTATGTCATAATGTTACTCTTGATAGGTATGACTCGGATGGTAAGGAGACTACAATGGCTCCAGTTGGTGCTGGTTTGACCCCTGTTAGGGGTGGAGCACAATCAATGTACTCTGATAGAGTATTGCTATCTGATATAACCTCCAACATATCATTGGGCGAGGAAAAGGTATTAATCCCCTACTGAAGTCTTAATTCATTAGGATTGATGCTCTGAAATATTGTCACAATTCTAACTCTGATTTGAATTTCTTTTTGCAGCCTGTCTTTTATAGTGTACAAGCTACTGTGAGCTTAATTAAGCCCGATCAAACAATGTGGTATAGGGCATGTAAGACATGTAACAAGAAGGTTACTGAGGCTGTTGGATCTGGTTATTGGTGCGAGGCATGTCAAAAGAACTATTCAGAATGTAGTTTAAGGTATGGGAATTCTGACAACAAATATACCCTCTTTTTGTAATTTGCACTAGTTGTTGACATAAATTAACTTAAAATATTCATTATTATTGCAGGTATATAATGGCTGCAAAGGTTACGGATCCAAGTGGTGAAGCTTGGTTTTCTATTTTCAATGACCAAGCAGAGAAAATTGTGGGTTGCTCTGCAGATGAGCTTGAGAAAGTGAGGTCTCAGGTAAGTTATTTCCACATGAAACATGTCAGTCAAATCCACTGTCCTAATTCTTAACTTAAGTTTCTGATTGGCTGTTGTAATTTATACATGCACTACAGGAACAGGAGGGAGACGGAAGTCCTTACCAATTAAAACTGAAGCAAGCAACATGGGTCCCACATCTTTTCCGAGTTGGCGTTTCACCGCAAGAGTATAATGGTGAGAAACGACAGAGGATAACTGTCAGAGGTGTGGCTCCTATTGATTATGAAGCAGGAAGCAAATTTTATTTAGAAGAGATAGCAAAAATGAAAGCTGTTAGAAATGGTGTGACTGTTTAGGTAGTTAGGATCTCATGTACCATGTCTTAGGTTCTTGTTTGATGCTAGGTTGATGTTGAATTTATTCAGGAATGAATGTTTTAGCTATTGAATCAGTCATTTTGATATATATATATATAATGTTCATGAATGAATGTATAAGAAAATGCTTAGAGTACCTTACACTCAGGCCTCAACAAGCAAGCCGGAGAAATACAAAGGCTCCCTTTGTTTGGGGGAAAATGTTTTCCGGAAAATATTTTCCCCATTTTCCGGTGTTTGTTTGGCATCGGAAAATGAGGAACCCCCCCCCCCCATTGGGTAAAAAAAAATATTTTAAATTTATTTTTAACAACTCCTCCCCCAATTCACTCACCACCCTCCTGCCACCCCACCCAACCCCGTTAAGTCAAAAAAAAATTAATCATTTTACGTATTGACTCAGGTGTTGAGCCGAAGCATTTTGGTGAAGCGGTCAAATCTCCTAAATGGTGTGAGGCTATGAATAAAAAGCTTGATGCTCTTGATCAGAATGGTACATGGGAATTGGTAGATGCTCCTGTTGACAAGAAAGTGATTGGAAACAAATGGGTTTACAATATTAAGTACAACGCAGATGGGTCAGTTGAACGATACAAGGCCCGGTCGGTGATCTTAGGAAACCGTCAGGTTGAAGGAGTGGACTTCAAGGAGACTTTTGCACCCACAATAAAGATGGTTACAGTACGAGTTTTTCTCTCTATTGCTGCAGTTCGAGGGTGAGAGCTTCATCAAATGGATGTCCACAACGTTTTTCTGCATGGGGATCTAAGTGAGGATGTGTATATGAAGGTTCCAATGGAACATCCAGCTTCATCTTCTGCCAAAGTTTGCAAACTGAAGAAATCATTATATGGTTTACGACAAGCTCCTTGTTGTTGGTTTGAATAGTTGTCAACTGCCTTGAAGCAATATGGCTTCCGTCAGTCATACTCAGATTATTCTCTTTCTCTTACATCACTTCCACTACTGAGCTACACGTTCTTGTGTACGTGGATGATTTGGTCATTGGTGGTAATGATCATGAGGTAATTCGACGTTTCAAAGCATATCTCAGTAAGTGTTTTCACATGAAAGATTTGGGACGGTTGAAGTATTTTTTGGGCCTTGAAGTGGCCACACATCCGGACGGCATCTTTCTTTCTCAACGAAAGTATGCCCTTAACATTCTTTCCGAGGCAGGACTCCTTGGCGCTCGACCGGCCCTTACACCCATTGAACAAAACCATCGTTTGACCTTGACCGAAGATGATGATTTGCGTGATCCTGAGTCTTTTAGGCGCCTTGTGGGGAGACTTATTTATCTCACCATTATACCCCCGGAATTGTCCTATAGTGTGCATGTTCTTGCACAATTTATGAACAAGCCCAAGATTGCTCGTTGGACTGCTGCGTTGCGTGTGGTTCGTTATTTGAAAGCACGTCCTGGACAAGGCATCCTCTTGAAATCATCTTCCGTGTTACAAATGCGAGCTTATTGTGATTCTGATTGGGCTAGTTGTCCCATCACGCGACGTTCACTCACTGCCTATTTTATTTTTCTTGGTGATTCACCTATCTCATGGAAGACAAAGAAGCAAGGTACGATCTCTCGTTCTTCGGCTGAGGCAGAATATCGTTCTATGGCTAGTGCGACATGTGAGTTCAAATGGTTACTTGGTCTTCTTTGTTCCTTTGGCATTAGACATGATTCTCCGGTACCTCTTCTCTGTGATAGTCAATCTGCTATACATATGGCTCAGAATCCAGTTTATCACGAACGTACGAAGCATATCGAAGTTGACTATCATCTTGTTCGTGATGCTGTTTGCACAGGTGTCCTCACAACTCGGTATATTCACACATCCGAACAGTTGGCTGATGTTCTTACCAAGGCGTTGGGTAGTAAACAGTTTCTCAATCTACTTGGCAAGTTGGGCGTTTGTGATCTACACGCTCCAACTTGAGGAGGGGGGGTGTTGAGATATTGACATATCTTGTCAATATCTTTTCCTTTCCTTGTAAATATTGTTTCCTTATTTTAGCTTTGTATTTTAGGAAGACTTCTTTGTTAAGTAGGAAAGTAGATTGTATAGCTAGAATAGAATCCTAGTCAAAGAAGGATTATTGTGTATATATAGGATTGTATTATTCCTATTTCTTCAAGAAGTGAAATACTAACAATTTCCTCTTCACATATTCTCGGTTTCTAACTGTTACTCACTAGTTTTTAAAATAACAAGAGAATCTAAGGAAACACAAGCTTACTTTCAAAAGCAATTATTTGAAAAAATCTAATAAATATACAGAATTTGAATTCCCCTATCCAACAATTAATGAAAATCTATATCATGACCAAAATAACTCATTCCAAGTTTTGGTCACAGATTTATCGTAAAAAATCAGAACTGCTACTCTTTATTGACAATGCCTACCAAGAACTAGAAAAATCATGTTATACATTGAACTGGCTTACGGCTTACTAAAGACTGAGATCATCGAAGCAATCTTATTGACCAGTTTAACTGCACCTTGTTCGTCAGGAGAAAACGGAGAGGTCCACTCTTGGAAATTGTGGAGGCTACCGGTAAAGTCTGTAAAAAGACCATCCACCCCAACCTTGTTTATCCAGTAATCAAATTCGTTATACGGGTCTTCACTGAAGTTAAAATGTAAATACTTGTTCTCATTACGGAATGTGTATGGGTGCACCTGCATTAGTCGCAAGACTAGTCAATATTACAGGTCTCAATACAACAACAACAAAGTTTTAATCCCAAAATTATTTGAGGTCGGCCAACATGAATCGTCAGTGAAGAAACGAGAAAACGATAAGAAAGTGAGATATTTTTAAGATAAAAAAATAATAAAAATTACAGGTCTCAATGAACAAAGAAAAAGTTTGCATACAGAGGTGACATACCTGTAAGTCCCGAGCATGAGCTCTGGTGACAAGGTCACTTGGTTCTTGCATATAATTATTCACTGCGGGGATAATAGTATCCTTCCAAGGTCCAATACCAACAACATATTCCTTAATGTAATCCAGGTAACTATCCGATGTGATTTCCCAGTATGTCTGCATATACATTTATTTGGATAAGATAAACAAACACATAATAGAAACATGGATCAGAATCGGGATCCAGGGCGCCTGCAGTCCAATGACACAACAATCCTCTTTTGGGCCGTCCGACCTCTCATTAAGGGTTAGATTGTCTTTTTACCCGTCATCCCACCAACATACATGCTTGTTTGAGATTTAATCTGGGCCATTGGTGTAGCCGACTGCTATGCAGCCTGGCTGCACATGTCCCAAAATCTCATACTAGAGTAGGGGGCAACTAAGTTGTCAGAATAGATTCTATTAGTTTTTTTTTTATTTTTTATTTTTTTAAATGGGTCTTTTTTATTAATAAATGCCTTAAGCTATTAGGTTCAATGACTGATAATGGCATAAAAAATGAGACTTAAGGCAGAGAGGAAAACCTGATTAGTGTCTTGAGTTGGAATATATATGTCATCTATTAGGAAGACTTTAGGTAGCTCGGTCATGTTCGATATATAAACGAGTGAAGTTGGGGCAAACGACTGAATAAAAACAGGCTTTCTCAACCATTCCTTTGACAAATATGAACCTTCATATCCATACTTCTTAAGTGTCTCTACAAATTTGTCCTCAAATTTCTTGCCATCGGACCATTTCACCTGTTGAAAGTTGAAATTTAGACTCTTGTTATATACCATAGTTGCTTAAAAAAAGTTATATTCATACATACAAAAGCATTCAGCCTAACTGGGATAGAAAAACTTACATGCTCGTTGATTAATACTGGATTTTTAATCTCTGGATATATTCCAACAACTCGAGGTGCATCCAGAGCAATTTGTATGAACTCCTCAAAAGTAATGATAGAATATTTCCCTGCAAAGTATGTGTAGATCAATGCCACGTATGACATGATGGTAATATCTATCCTAACTTGTACTCCCTCCGTCCCAAAATGAATGACCATAATATTCTTGAATTTCGTCTTGATCAAGAAGCAAATTTGAAAAAAAAAAACGGTCATTCGTTTTGGGGCAGAAATAGTATATCTTTGTTTAACACATTAAGGTCTTAATTCACCCAATATATTTGACAATGAGATGAAAGATTGGTTCAAATTAACAGACCGTTGTACTGTTGATCCCGGAATGAAAACCTCTGCTTCAACTTCAATGACTTCAATTCTTTCAGCGTGAAATCAACTGCAAGTAATCAAAGTTATCACCTTTAATTTTTGTCACAAGCACACATAATTATCATAACACAATGATAAGTATTGTTATGTTCCATGATAAGCTAAAAATTGATGATTGTAAGAATTTACCAGTAAAAAAGCCTGTTGTCAGATTCCCTTGAACATCATAGGTCCTATTTCTATCCGCAAACTCTTTGCGTTCGGCCACATCAGTGATTTCATCAAGGGTTACATCATGAAAACATATAAGGACACCATCTTTGGAGGCTAGAACATCTCCTTCAATGAAGTCTGCACCCTCTTCTATAGCTCTCTGCAAATGGAGAACAGTTTTAAGGACGCTTTTTTTGTATGAAGGGGATGCAGGATCATGAGAGGCAATAGTTCCTATTTACAAATTTCAATATAAAAACGTAAATGTATATATTCTCTCCGTCCCACAATAATCTACAAAAAGACATCTTTTGGGCGTCCCACAATAATCAACAAAGTCTCAAAATGTAAATGAGACACACTTGTCAATTGTCATACTAGAGGGAGTATGCAACAAGCTAATATGATAGCCCAAGAAACACCATCAACTGACGTGTAAGGAAGTGATTGGTCATTACTGGGCTGGGCCCCATAAGGAACTAATTGCAGATGAAAAATCATGGCTTGACACATCTATTTGGAAGTCAAAGTTGGAATATTTGGGCAACCAACCTAGTACGAGTTACAAACGTACCTTGTACCCAGGGAAAGATTCTTCAGGAAATTCCCCATTAGAACCCCGATGAGCAATGTTGTACGGCCGAAAAGTTTGCAGTGGCTGTTTGGTTCTGTCATTTCTTCTACTAGGAAGTGGATAGAGAGGTCTTGCAGATGACCCAACAAGGAGTAGCAGAAATATCAAAGGGGCAACACCTGCAGGCATGAAACGAAATGATGACACAGCAGACAACCTTAAAAGACATTCCATCAGAAATGGAATAGAATATAACTAATTAAGAGCAAATTTGAAATTTTTTTGGACACTCACTTTGGGACAGAGGTACTACATTTTACCAACAAAAGTATTCAGCTATGGATACGCCCATCCAGCTCAAAAACTATTTGATAGAAGCTGCAAAATAGCTTATCTATGATTGTTACGCTTCATTATCCAGCTCTATAGCGAAGAGAGATGGACACCATATGAATGTCACTACCATTGCCCATTGGTCTCATTTCACGTAAAGATGCAAAACAAAAATACCCATTTTCCCCACAACATAGAACCGAAAGGGCATACAATATTGACTATGCACCTTAAATATACAGTCTACTGTACAATTAAACATAACACATTTTTCCATATATTGAAGTCCCAAAACGAATGTCCATATTTTAATTTTGTTTTTTGATTTTGTTCTTGATCAAGAGCAAATTTGAAATTTTTTGACCATTCATTTTGGGACGGAGGGAGTAGTGAACATAAAGTTCAATAAGCAATTACATAGACAAGGAGCATCCCATTTGACAAAAAAAGAAAAAAAAAACAAATCTCAGACCCAATCAAGAAATACAAAATCAATTCAACTCAACCCTATGTAAATCAGTTGGATCCAAATGCAGGGAGCAATTCAAGAAATACAATCAAGCAACTTGCACACAAGCATACACTTAAAATGTACAACCTCGGTCCCAAAATAAATTACAAAAAAGAATTTCAAATTGCTCTCGATCAATCAAGAGTAAATTTGAAATTTTTTTGGTCATTCATTCATTTTGGGACGACGGAGGGAAAGAAACAAAGAAAATCATCATAGCATTAGAAATGGATCTTGATTCTTACAGAATGAAGAACGCATGTTCCCCCACTTGGATTGATGGGGGTGCTGCTTTCTTGGCCTTTCCCAACTTCTGGGTTTATCTACAATTACAATTTACAAATAATTCGACTATTTATGGTCCAAAAATTCGAATTTATCTTTTGAAAATACAGATATTTATCAAAACCCATATCACCGGATTTTCGAAGATTTCATATTATTCTGTTTATTAGCATTTTTCAAGAATATTCCTTCATTTTCTTGATAGGTGGAAAAAGTCACATGGGGGTCTGACATGATCAAGTAACAAAGGATCTAATGACCGTTGATTCGAGCAGAGATTGAAGAAGGGACGGTGAGGATGTTTGAGTAAGTTAAGGTGTGCTGTTACATTAGTTAATAACGTTTGACTATGCTTTTGATTGGCAATTTGGCATGGGGAGACTAAAGCTAGGGAGTGTCGCTATACAAGTGGTTGATTTAGAGGTCTTGTGGGGTCCACGAATATGGTGATGTGTCAAGCGTTAATAGGTTGATTAGCTGTGTGCTAATTTGGCCTCTAAATTAATACTCCCTCTGTCCCAATAAAAACTTCACTAATTATTCAAAAGGGCGTCCCGTTAGAAGCTTCACCTTTTCTTTTTTGGCAAAGAATCTTTACTATTTTCTTCACTCATTCTCTCTCCTACATTATTTTAATACTCACAACACCATTATAATTTACTATTCCCTCCACTAATTCTCTCTCTTATTTTCAAATTACACTCACAACATTTTTTTCCCCTCCCATTTTCATAATTTGCGTGCCCACCCAAAAGGGTGAAGCACTTATTGGGACGGAGGGAGTAATTGATTACAATATGCCGTTATCACAACAATTTTAAGAAAGTACCAAAATAATTTTAATAATTGTCTGTATTTTACATATTATTTCACCCAATAAGTATAATTAATAAAATTAACATTTTTTTCAATATTTATTAAGAGTAAATATGAAATTTAAATTATTGTAATGAAAAATGACAAATATTTAGAATCAGATAAAATATTATTCACACGAATCTTTTTTTTTTTTAAAAGACATGTTATATAATAGTATCACAATCTCTTATTTAACTCGGTAAGCTCTGCTTGAGCATGCATATAATAGTATCATCTGAACCGTCGTCATCTTTGAATCTGAGTTACCAAAGGAAATTGAGGAGGAGCTTCCAATAGTAAATGCTCGACATCTTCTTTTGTGGGATTACGCTAATTCATATGTTTCATTTGAATCCAAATATGTTTAACCATTACGTTTCTTGTTGTGCATAACTCATGATCACCTTGTTCCAGTTTCATCGATGCAGTTGGACTCAGACGAGTTATATAAAGTGACCGTATTTGTGAATGAAATTCACTTTCACACCCCATCCGTCAAAAAAAAAAAAAAAGAGTCGTATTTACCATTTACGTCTGTCCCTAAATTAGGAACCTGAAATTGACATCAGAGGAGATTGGCGGCCGTCGTGACACACATTTACATAGCTAGAGTCACAGAATCATAAAGTTAGTGTGAGTAAAAACTAGGAACAAATCTAATGTCACTTGTTTATTCTATTTACAGATTCATACATTCTCCAAATTATACACAAATGGATTTTTTTTTTTTTTTTAATTTAGTGGAAATAGAGACGCATAAAGAATTAATCCAAGAATGTGTGTGTAATTGTGTATGAGTGAGGGATGTGATCTAGGTAGATTGGGATGGGGGAGAGTGTAAGGCGAGAGGGGATTATACAGTACAAAAGTTTCAGATATGTTCTTCTACGTATACAAGGTTATTTTCTTACGTAAAACAAAAAACAAGATTATTTTAAAATATTCTGACATTTTGAGTGTCACATGAAAATGACAAGTTATATACTATTACAATTGTCTTTAATTTGATTTATTGCCCTTATGTACAAGTTTGGAAGCTCCTCTCAAGATTTGTAAATGAAACAAATAAGGTTACTTATTTTCTATTTGAATGTTCTATACTATTAGTTACTATCAAAATGTCGGTGGCACACACTTGCCATATTTATAACAAAAAAATTTCTACCCCATTTTTTGTTTTCAGTTTTACTTTTAGAGTAACTCTTGTGAAAAATTAGTTTTTTTTTTAAATGTTATAAAAAAATTAGTTTTCAAAATCGTTCATCACTCTTATTAGTTAGACTTAGTGCTTGAAAACTAGTTTTTTTCTTATGTTACGAAAAAACTAGTTTTTTTTTTATGTTACGAAAAAACTATTTTTTTTCAATATTTTGGCTTACTTTTAATAGTCATGACACTTATTTTCTTATTTTCCACATATTCGATTTTAGTAATTGATAGTATGAAAAAGAGGGAGTAAGTTTTTGCAATTGTGGGATGGGCAGGGACGGATATGACTGTGTGCCTGATGGTGCACATGTACCACCAATTTTTTTTTTTTTTTTCAAAACGATGTCGTTTTGCTTAGGAAAAAAAAAATATTTATTGGATTTGAAACGTTTAAGATCATAACCATCAAACAACCAGCGTCCGTCTCCTTCCTTCCATCAGTTCCTGCGTCTCGGCCGTCGCCTCCCTCCCCACTGCCGACCTCTCCGGCCATATAATGGGCGAACCAAACCCCCCTCCGCAACCCCCTCACAAAATCAAGAAGAATTTCTCGAATCAAAGGTAAACCCTAGAAATTTAAAATTGCTTTAATTTTCTTGATTTGGATTTTGATTGGTTCGGTTCTTCCCAATCCCAAAATCTCTTCTTTCAACTTGATTTTCAAGTAATGGGTTTCTTGAATTTTGCCTGTTTTACTTTGATCTTGCCTCCATTTTCTTCAATTTCTTGCTAAATTTGACAAACCCCAGATGCATAATTGTTGCTTGGTGTCCTAATTTTGAGTTGCTCAACCAATCTTGAGGAAACAAATGAGGGATTTCCCATCTTGTTTTGGGGAGAATGGTGTTCAAGTTGTAGATGCTTCTTGTTCAAGTGTAACTGTAAGTAAGCTTCACAAAATTTGGTCACTTGCATATACCAGTGTAGATTACTTGGCAAATCTTGTTTAATTACTCTTACTTGGAGCAAGAATTTGATGGGTCAATGCTTTTAGTATTGAAATTACAGATTTATCACATCAATAATGTCTTTGTAGAGTTGATATTAAGCCTTCTTTGTTCTCAAAACGAAAAGGGTCAAAGTGTTTGGAGGTCAATTCTTGCAAAATTGATATTTATTGGGACCTCACTTCTTGGTTTGGATTTTGATTTGGATTTTGGATTTTGATTTGTTCGAAATTCTATAAACTTAGCTTAATTGGATTTTCGATAACATGGTAATAGGTTGGATCGGTTCTTTACGCCTATTATTTTTTTATATGTAAATGTATTGAATTTTAGTTTTGCTTTTTTTTTTTTTTTTTATTAAGAATAAGCACTACCAATGCTATTGGTGTACATCCGCCAATGGGGATGGGGTCACAATAACTCAACCGGAACTATCATTTTTTTTTGCCATATATATATATACTAGCACATGCCCGCGTCCAAGGCCACGTAATTTTTTTTTAAATTTCTCTATTCTCTTTTAATTAATTTTTTTTTTTTAAAGGGCAAGTATGTCGTACGACATACTTAATTTTAAATTTTAAAATTCAAATTTTAGGAGGGAAAAGTTATTTTTGAAAATTAAGGGCAAGTATGTCGTACGACATAATTTTTTTTTAAGGGCAAAATGGAAAATGGACAAAATAGTGAGGGCAAAATGGGAATTTCCGCGAGTGGAACTGTTCATTGAACAGTGGAAAGACCACCCTCATTTATACTATAGATACTACCTCCGTTTCATCTTACATTGTAAAAATTGCTATTTTTGTTGTTTCATTAGAAATTACAAAAACCGAAAATGGAAATTTAGTAATACTTTTTAATTAATGGAACCTTTTAGTCGTACTTACACTACTTAGTATTCCATACCCTACTAATAATCTCTACAACGCTTTTCATACTCAAAACACTTAATATTATATACAATATATTTTTTTTAATTTCTGTTCTACATCATTTTTTTTTGTAATTTGAGGTGCGACAAAGGGAGTATATGTAATTTGAGGTGGGAGTATATGTAGATTTTACAATTTTTATGCCTGAGTTCAATAATGAATTTCTATTTACTAAGTGTTGTTATATATTTTGCCTTCTGTAATCAAGAATACATCCAAATAATTTAAAACTTTTGCTGCCTTCAATCTCAAATATATACTCCCTCCGTCCCACCCGATTGACAAAAAATGGGTATTGCACGGGAATTAAGGAAAGTCTATATTGTAGTAAGTGTTATGATTATAAAAATTAAAAAATGAGGTAGGAGAGAAAATGTGAAGTAGAGAATATTTAGCGGATAGTTATTGTAAGTATGACAAAATGGTATCATAGATAAAAACGTATTAAAAACTTTATGATGATGCAGGAATCGTGTTCATCAGCCTACGTTCAGCAATTAGGTTGATCCACTGGCTTTGATTGACCTGAAACAAAGAACTCACGACTAGCCGGAATGGTCTCCGGTGAAGACCCTCGGGCGTGAGAGTAAGTATGGAGATTTGAGAGCTAAAATATTATAATGAACTATAGATTCAGAATAACAAATAGCAATTACCTTTGAACTGTTGAAGTTGTGAAGTATTTATAGGCTTTGATATGAGTTATAGTTGGAGTAGGATTGTATGAAATCCCTAGAATCGTGGATCAAATTGTATGAGAGATCACGTCCATAAATAACTCTTGATTTGTAGGACTTCTGTTATGGAAAGAATTATATATGCGTCATGACTCTCGTAGGTCGAGGTCGCCTGCATGGGCCTAGGTCGACCTGACCGAATAAGATAGCCGGATAATACCCGTATGAGATGTGGATCGTATGTCGGACAAAACTAGGTCGGGACCAAGAGGTCGGACAATGAGCTAGGTCGACTGATCTTGGTTGACGGGCCTTGTAATAACTGGGTCGACCCACTAAAAATGTGGTGGCCATAATACTCGAATAACTGGTCTTTGATCGTTGGGCCTAGCCCATCACTTTTATTTCGTTCTCTTTCTATTTTGAGATTGTCTTTTTAAATGGGACATCTAAAATAAAATTTTGTAGCTTTTCGAGTGGGACGAAGGGAGTAAGTATTAATTCTTCCCTTGCCCACACATTAAGAAAATATGTGGTGATCAAATCAAAGGAAACAAATGGTCCAACATAGAAAAACAAATGTAAAATATTAACGTGACAATCTCTTAGAGAATGAAAAATATACTCTCGCCGTCACGTGAGTGGAGACAAAAAAAAATGGACACAAAAATTAGGAAAAGTATGAGAGAGAATTAGTGGAAGTAGATGTTTGTGGGAATGAAAAGTAAAACAGGAGAGAGAATGAGTGGGAGGAATAGTGAATTGATTGATGTTGTGAGTATAAAAGTAATATATGAGAGAGAATGGGGGAGAGAAATAGTGTAAAAACTTTGCCATTATATAGGCAGTGTGCACTCACGTGGAATGAACGAAAAAGGAAATACGTTTTCACTTACGGGGTAGGAGGGAGTTATTGGATATTACAAATCAGTCAGTTAGTTAGGGCATCTCCAATAGGAGGTACCAAAATCAAATTTTGGTACCTTTCAAGGGATTTACCAACTCCAATAGGTAAAACTTGAGGTACCAAAATTAGATAAGGAGTTAACCAAGGTATCAAATTTGATATCTTGGCTAACTCTTTCCAATAGGTAAAACTTGAATTTTTATTTAATTTCAATTATCATCTTATCATATAATATAGGTAGCAAATGATAATATGACACGGGTGAAAATATATATATTTTTTTAAAAAAAGATATTTTTTTTATAAATATTTAAAATCATTTATTTTAATTATTAAAATATCTTTTCAATTAAATAAAATATTTTAAATGTGAAATAAAATTTAAAATAAGGAAAAAAAATCAATTTTCGTACCTTTGCTAACTTCTTCCATTGGAGATGAAAATGTAGCACCCAATGAATAGTGCTTGAAAATTACCAAAATTTGATTTTGGTACCTTCCACTAACTCCTGCCATTGGAGTTGCTCTTAGGAAAGCTGTGAAAATATCAATTTGAATCAATAAAGCATACATATGTTTTGTTTCTAAGTTCTCATCGGAAGCCCGAGTCGGCAAGTTAAAATAACTGATGCGGACATATAAAATTTTATGGTAAATACGATATTTTCAGGGGGCAAAATTGACATTATGAATATATGAAGAATGTGCAATACAATGGGTGTAAAATGATCATTATGGAAAACATGACATACAAGATACAATGGAAAATATGGCAACTCATATGGGTAAATGGGTTATAATGGGCTTTAGGGCTAAATCCCATCCTCACTATAAATATTGAGGAAGCCTCTCATTTCAACCAAGTCAGGTTCACACACTCTCTCTTCCTCCCAAAACCTTGAAATCTCTTTTTAAATGTTCAATATTTATGCACTCTAAAAATGGATTGATGATTCTCACACCGGAGGGTTTTAAGGGGAAAACCCCACACCCCTAACGGTGCCTTGTTTTGTAGATCGCTTTCGGGATTCAATGTCGTGGACAACCATGTATTTCATCTAGCTAGGGAATCCTCGGTAAGTGAATTTTTTGTAGCATCAGTTTGGTTCCGATGCCGAAAAAGAAGAAAAGGCAGCCGGCCAGATATTCTTCATTCACGAACGACATTCAAGAAGGTGAGAAACAAGAAACTTCCATCTCTGATTTTATTTGAGAGAAGAATGGAGATTTTGTAATAACCCTAAATTTATTTTTATTTATTATTCTTTTATTTTATTAATTAATTGTGTTATTTAATTAATAACTTGTATTATCTTTTCCTAGATGGACTAGGTTAAGTGGGTTTGGATTACTTAAACTTGGATTTCCTTGATTGTCTTGGATTTGATTTACTTTTGGGCTTATGTTTTGGAGACCCAACTATAAATATAATTTTCTAAACCTAGGAGCCTCATAATATTTTAAACAGAGAAAAGAAAATAGAGAGAACCGAGTAGAGAGAGAGAGGCGGCCGAAACCTTAGGAAGGAAGAGAGAGAGAGGCGGCAAGAGGAAGGAGGAAGAAGACTCCATTGTTTCGTGTTCAAGGATTAAGACCAAGGTAAGATTAAATCTTCGTTGTTTTGGTTTTAGATTTAAAACCCTAGAAACCCTAAAAGATTAAGAATAAGATTAAGGTTTGGGAAATCAAGGTGTTTGTGATGTAAATGGTTAAACCTATCATTAAATGATTATGATTAGGGTTTGGGCATGGGCATGGGGATTGAATGGTTTTGACCTAAATATTCCATGCTAGGGTTTTGAGATGAAATTATGGTTGTGTGTGTGGTGTGTGGTGTGTGCCGTGTGTGTGTGCTAGGGTTTAGTGTGCGTGTGTGTGTGCTGTAGGCGTGTGTGTGTCTATTAGGGTTTAGAGTGTGTTTGTGTGTGCCGGAAAAGGTGTAATAAGTGTGTGTAAAGTGAAATAGAGAGGGCTTTGATAGGAATTGAACATGGAAAACCGTAGGGGTAGTTTGGTAAACCTATGGGGGTCAGTTAACCTTATAACCTTAGAAGGAGTTAAAGAAGATTAACTCATATGTTAATAAGATGGATTAAAAGAAGTTTTGGTACTTAGTAAATAGAGATTACTTGTACCTAAGAATGGTTTTGCATGATTGTAGATTCGTGCGAGAGCTAGTATTGCAAGAAGTGCAAGCAACCCGAGGTAAGGGATTACGTTCTTTAGTATTTGAAGTATTCATTCTTGAGATAGGATTCCATGAATTGTATTAAAAGTATTACCAATGTGTTCGGTAGTTTTGTTTCTAATTGTTCCTTTGATATGAACGTCTGTCGGAATGTTCCTACCCCTTGATATGTGTTGTTCAACGGGTATCCATGATAATTGGATTTGTTAATGTGTTCTTGTACTTATGAACATGAGATGTGAAAATTGCTATACCTAATTGAACTTGATGTAGCTAGCTTTGTTTGATTGAAAAGGACTCAGCAAGAATTAATCCGATTATAAAGAACAGCAAGAATTAGTTCGATTAAAAAGAAGAAATAGTCTAGCCTGATTAAAAAGGGACTTAAACACTTATATACTACTTGATGAAGTAGTTTATCATGATACATATTGGTAAGGGAGCGCCTTGTAAAGGCGTAAGGTCTCTTATCTCGATAAGGGAGTTAGTTGTAAAGGCGTAAGGTCTCTTATCTTAATAAGAGAGCGACCTGTAAAGGCGTAAGGTCTCTTATCTCAATAAGAGAGCGACCTGTAAAGGCGTAAGGTCTCTTATTTCAACAAGGGAGCGACCTGAATAGGCGTAAGGTCTCTTATTTAAGAAACACCCTGAAAAGGTGTACAGTACTTTGAATTGACGGCTTATGTGTATACAGTCTTCATTGTTGTTCAAGTGATAGTGCCACAATTTGCTTATTTGAAAAGTATTTCCTTCAGCGTACTCTTGTATGTACTTTAAGTTGTATTGAACCTTTCGTTGAATATTCGTTTGGCTCCGTTCGTTTCGGTCATCTCTTCCTTAGTACCCGAAAAGATCCCGTATGAACTTACTGAGCATTGTTCGCTCACCCTTTCTCTATTCTTTCCCCTCCCAGGTAATCAGTAAGAGGAGAGGATCGGTCGTATGGATGGCGGCTTGGATTGAGGAATTAAGGTTCATTTAATAAATTTTAAGTATTATCGAGCTAGTGGGATGTACTAGCCGTTGATTTTGAATTACTATTTATTGTGGTTTGTTTACTTTAGGGTTAGGGTTATCGTTTGAGATACCCTATTAATAATATATTATTGATGTTTGAGAATTATTATTAATTATGGAAATTGGGGTCGTTACAGATTTGAGTGGAAAGAAAAACCCCAGATGTTTCCTTCCGCCTCCGCCCAAAGATGAAGTCTCCAGTTTGATTTTCTGAAGCGAGGCAGCTGGAGCAGTAGCAGTTAAAGAGAGCTCTCTCTCTCTCTCTTCTGATCCAATGCATGGGTGCTATTAACCCAATCAATTCACATCGAGAATAATCTATGAATGCATGTGCAGCGTATGTGAAAGGCATGAGATGGTGAATTTTATTTGCAAGGCACCAAATGTGTAAGACACATTGAAATGACCACAATGCCCTTGTATATATATATATATATATATATATATATATATATATATATATATATATATATATATATATATATATATAATGGAGTGGCGTTGGAGTGCTAGTTTCTGTAAGCGGAGCGGATCTCATCGGCCGTGCGGTCGAGCGAAGACCTAGAACCTCGTAAAGGCGGCGCTTTCCGGCGACGCCGTGACCCGAGGGATGCTTTGTCACAAAGTTCGAGATAGGCTAGGGTTTGGATCGGCGGCGTGTTTTTATATAAGTTACTGAGGCCAGGCCCTCGAGGAGATGGGTGGGTTGACATTATTTGTTGACACCTTCTCGATAATGGAAAAGGACTCCCGACCCCTTGGGGTTTTCTAATTCGGCCAAATGGAAGAACCCCGAATGGAGGAAGTTAATGTTGCAAATTCTTTGGTGTTTGATTTTGTCATTTATGGTGGTAGCGTTAATGTGGTATGGTGGTGGGAGTATTTCGTGTAATTTTACACGAGATGTTTCACAACATTTCGTGTAAAATTACACGAAATGGTTCCAAGAATTTCGTGTATAGGCACACGAAACACAATGGAACAATGTTTAGGTTGTTTCGTATGCCTATACACGAAACTGGTCCTTCTATCTCGTATGAAAATACACGAAATATTTGTTAATATTTCGTATGAATCTACACGAAATAACTCAATACATTTCGTGTATTTTTATACGAAACATATCTGACAATGTCGTGTATAATCACACGAAACGTTCACGTACGGGAGGGACAGTTTTGTCCATTTTCCGTGCCTTGCAAATAAGGTGCCTTGCAAATAACCACGCCCGCATGAGATCTAGGTAGGTGGGATTTAGGAAAGAGGAAGGCACCGGGGGTTTATATAATGAGAAAGACTCATATTTGTACTGCTACGGGGAGATGATAATTTCATGCACAAATTTAGTAAATTTAGTAAATCAAATAAACAATAAGGTTAATTTAGTAAGCACAAATTTAAGAATTATTGTACCTACATTCTAGAATATCTCAGATCACCTGTGCCACGTAGAAATGATAAGCTCATGCACACGATTTTCTTACCTGCTATAGAAGATTTGAGGATAAGTTTTTGACTTCCTGCCCAAAAAAGGAATAATTTTGCCAAAAGAAAATCAGATCAAATTAGGAAGCAACCAAAATTGCTCCACTTTCCTTCTCCCGTGAAACTCAAATCCTTCCATGCTTTGGTTTGTATCCAATCCCAAGAATCCCCCACTTGGAGACAAACCACAAGTGACTTTTACCATCAAACTCATTTTCGAGAATGACTTTCACATATTGTGACCGCTACATTTGACGTCTGCCAAAAGTCAAACCACTAGGCTCGACAAAGCACACACAAACGAGTTCAAGCGAAGCGTAGGTCTTCAACATAACTGTCCTAAACTCCTCTTGCCCCAAGTCTTCACTTCTAAAATGATCTTCCCCACATTTATCTCCGCTCGTCTGTCCCTTATTTCTATCCACGAATCACTATGCGAACCACATGCCTTCACAGTCTTGGCCTTGTTTGTGTCCAAAGGCAACCATTGCAACTCAGTTTTGGATAACGCTCATGTTGGCCAAGTTGTTCCCGCTAGCCACTAGCCTTCACAACCAACTTTCTACCAACATATCGTTCATGAGATTTTTCCCACCATGGAGATCCCCCCCCCCCCGCCATTTGTCATTGGGATACACCCCGTTTCCCCAATGAACCATTATATGTGGTGTTCAATCACATTCTTCAAGCTACCAAGTTAGCTCCTTGCAATCTTCCATGACCACAGTCGAAGGCGGACACCAACCTTCCTTTACACGACTGCTCACATAATCCAAATCTTTTATTCCTTCTTTGAATGTCCCTGCAAATCACCCAATTGCAACACAGTCCCGTCCGCAATCTTGAAACGCCCAAAGTAAAGTTTCATACTCTCGCATTGATGCCCATTGATGAAACGATGCTTCCAAATCAAAATATCAACGAACCCACTTGACTGCTCTTCTTCAAGATTAATGCACTCTAACCGTGATCTACACATGATCTGCACACCTATGCAATCCATGCTCATTAAGGTCCAGGAACTTGAATCTTCCGTCTCTTTCTTTTCATGACTTTCATATCTCCGGATCCTTTGCCCAAATTTGTTCTCATAAAATTTCCATGTCGATCCATCTCAACCCATCGTCGCTGCTACCACCAAATCCTTAATAACACGATTCGCCTAGATCCTTGCAAACCCTAGCAACAATCGGATTTTGCAACCATTGATCTCGAATCCAATGTCCTTCCATGATTATGTAACTGCAACCCTGATCTGAATACCTGTAGTTCTAAATCCTTTCTGATTTATAAAACTTTGATCCTATTTGGTCTAAGTAACATAAAACCAAAAGAATTTCTGTAGCTCCCAATTCTGACCATATTCCTGTAGCCTACATCCAATCAATTCAGACATCCCTGATCTCTGAACCGGAGCTCTGATACCAGTTGTTAGGGATATGGTGGTCTTCGAGCAGTACTTGTCCCATAGCAAGTGTACAAGGAAAATATAACATGCATACAACATCCATATGAAAAGTAATAAAAGAAGAACATACAATTTGTTCACCTAGTTTACCCTTTCGGCTATATCTGGGAGCACTGCTAAGTCAGAATATCAACTAATATCATCGAATATGTTGTGTTACAATATTCATACACGTATACAACAATAAACATAGCCTCTAAATTATGAACACACCCTTACACAAATAAACCCTAGACATTTTCTAGTTAGGCCACCTATAGAATGCCCCTAAGGGCACCCCAAGACTCACCACTATCTTGGCTCTCTTTGTTGATCTCATAGTTTCTCTCTAGCTAACACAAATTAGTGACAACTAATTTGATCATCAAGCACACAATATTCAAGGTCATCACTTGTTTTTATAGGAACGACAAACCTTAAGCCACAAGGATTTCAATTCCTTTTCCAAGAACTCCAAGAAGTAATCGACTTCATGCCCAAGAAAGGAAGCTTGTTGCCAAAATAAAATCAAATCAAATTAGGAAGCTATCAAATTTGCTCCTACTTTCCTTCTCCCACGAAATTCAAATCCTTTCATGTTTTAGTTTGTATCCAATCCCAACGAGATAGAGTGAGGAGAGATTTGAATAAGGAAGAAATCGGGATGAAGGTTTACTTGATCGATGGTTGTTATTACTTAAAGTCGACGTAAATGTTACACCATTGATATCATGGTTTGAGGCTCTGTCACTCCATTTTCACCCTTGTTTGTAACATAACAACAGTGTTCTAAAACGCGGTCTAGGCGGCACTCACCCGCCATGAATAACACCAAATCGGGAGAAATAGGCGGTCAATGAACAAATCGACACCTAAGCGGCTTAGACGGACCTAGGCGGGTGGGCGCTAGCGGTGGGTTGGGCAAAAATGGAGAGATTGCTGGCGGAGTAGAAGGGGGCCGTGTGGTGACGACCGGAGACGAAGATGATTATAAACGAATTACAAGTATAATCACAACGAGAGAACAGAACAACCAAATCAACAAAAACCGATCAATAATTTATGGAATGCGTACCTGTAAAAATCTACAAATTTGAGCTTAGTCGACGAAATCATGGCTATGAATTGAGCCCGCCGCCTGTGAATAGTTGGAAGATGGATCTGAAGAAGGAAGAAGGAAGAAATCGATTAGAGAGAGAAAGAGAGATCGATTAGAGAGAGAAAGATGAAGAAAAATGGGCCGGTTGTTTAAAAAAGAAATGAAACGGGCTGGTAAGTATTATTTGTGTGTAAAAGAAAACATTTTGGTTGCGTACTCCTTTCGTCTCAAATTGCAAAATTTTACCAATTAAATATATCAATAAAATTTATATGAAATATATTTATAAATTTGTCTAATTTTTCGGCCCCGCCTAGGGCCCTGCTTAGACCCCTAAACGATAGGCCCGACTCCACTGCTTAGCGCTTTTTAGAACCTTGCATAACAACAAGGAATGGGGAGCAACGGTAACTTGTGTGTTTCTTGTAATTGCAATTTTTTGTAAAGAGTTTCTTTTAATTTAATTAGGTTACTTAATAGGACAATTACACCACTTAATTATGTATGTGGTGTTGAATGTTGATCATTCTCTTGTCTATGGTTTATCCCATTGAAGAGTCAACCCATACCCTTCTTCCACTAGCCAACTCCCAATCAAATGAATGGAACAAAGTCGCGGTAACCAATTGGACCGTCCTTACACAAACAGTACTGCAAACAAAAGCGTATAATTGTCTTTGTGCAATATTTGTACTATGGTAAAATTGCACTATGATTATTCACTTATTGGATATGCGATAATTATTTTAAGACTGGACATAAAAAAAGCATGACGGGGGAGTAAGCAAAATTTTACTTGAATTCTCCTAACAATAATTGAAGGGCTAAATATCACTGACATATAGCAAAATGAGATCATTGACTTGGATATAATTAATGCTAATCCGTCTTTGTTTAAAAAACTTGTAAGAAATCATTGGCTTGGATATAATTGTGAATCACCAAATATTTTCTACGGAATCAACTTTACATACAACGGAGATGGGAGGTCGAATTGACTTCAAAATTTAACTCCGCACCACAACTTTCTTGCTGGTAAAAGAAAACAAGAACATGTATTTTTCACTTGCCGTGATCTGCTATGGACAGGTCTTTTAGTTTTGTCCATTCACAAGTCTTTTGGGAACAAGTCTTCTAATTTGGTCCCTCCCCAAGTTTTTTGGCCACACTTTCCCTCCAGTCTTTCAGACTGTTGTATCATCAAGTGGACTAAATCTCTCCTCATTTCCTTATGGTCCCCATTTTCCTTCAATAGTTGACTTTAATGCTTTTTGTTGATTATTCCATTTTCTTAAGTAGCTGGGGAACCATAAGCATAATCTTCAGACTTCAAAGTCTTCCACAATGAAGTTGACTCTCTACTATTCTTTAAAGTCTTTGCAGTACTCTAAATGCATAAACGTTTTTGCAAACTATAAATGATCTCAATTGGAACCATTAGTTTAGTACACCAAAAACAGAACCATTTATTTAATGGTAGCCATGGAAAAGCTTTTCTTTCTTGCCCTTTTAACATTCTTGACTTGTTCCCTTGTGGTGTCTGCTTCTGCCCAAGAAGCAAATGCTCTCTTGAAATGGAAAGCCAGCCTTGAAAGCTACAACGCTTCCCTCCTATCTTCATGGGCTCTTCCATCGTCTCCCACCAATTTTCATACCAAAGCAAATAACGGTCTATTTGAATATCCCATGTACTTGGTACGGAGTTTCGTGCAATGCTGATGGGAGTGTGACCGGATTGGAACTAAATATGTCGAGTCTGAAAGGTACACTTGACCATTTCTCTTTCTCATCTTTCCCCAATCTTACTCGCTTTCATCTTGGCGCAAATGAGCTTTTTGGTAGCATCCCTGGGCCTGAGATAACTCACCTCTCCAATCTCATCTTTCTCAACTTCTCTGTAAATGAATTTTCGGGCATAATACCTCCTGAAGTAGGGATGTTAAAATCCCTTCAAGGGCTCCGCCTTTACGAAAACAGTTTTTCAGGTCAAATCCCTTCATCTTTAGGTAGCTTAAGCTCACTACGCATTCTCCTCCTTAGAGATAACAATCTTTCGGGTCAAATCCCTTCATCTTTGGGAAATCTCTATCATCTCGAGAAACTTGATTTCAACAACAACTCTCTAACAGGTACTATTCCATCAACTTTCGGGAACTTAAAAAACTTGACTCTCTTGTATCTCTACCAGAATCATTTATCTGGTTCCATTCCCTCTACAATTGGCAACATGAAATCACTCCAGTTTCTATTTCTTTACATGAACAGTCTCTCGGGTGCAATCCCTACATCATTGGGAAATCTCTCAACTCTTACGATATTAGATATTTCCAGCAACTCATTAACAGGTATTATTCCATCCACTTTTGGGAGTTTGAAAAGCTTAACGTTCTTGGAACTATCCATGAATCAATTATCTGGTTCAGTTCCCTCTGAACTTGGGAAATTAAGATCACTTCAATTCCTAGAACTTTTCAGCAATAGACTCACGGGTCAAATCCCTGCATCAATTGCTAACCTAAGTTCCCTAAGTCGTCTTTCTTTGTTTGATAATCAACTCTCTGGTCCCATTCCTCCTGAATTGGGAAATCTCTCAACTCTTATGGAATTAGTGTTTTACAACAACTCATTAACAGGTATTATTCCATCAACTTTTGAGAGTTTGAAAAGCTTAACACTCTTGCAACTATCCATGAATCAATTATCTGGTTCAGTTCCCTCTGAACTTGGGAAATTAAGATCACTTCAATTCCTAGAACTTGTAGGCAATAGACTCACGGGTCAAATCCCTGATTCATTTGGTAACCTAAGTTCCCTAAGTCGTCTTTCTTTGTCTGATAATCAACTCTCTGGTCCCATTCCTCCTGAATTGGGAAATCTCTCAACTCTTATGGTATTAGAGATTAACAACAACTCATTAACAGGTATTATTCCATCAACATTTGAGAGTTTGAAAAGCTTAACGAGCTTGACACTCTTCACGAATCAATTATTTGGTTCAGTTCCCTCTGAACTTGGGAAATTAAGATCACTTCAATTCCTAGAACTTTTCAGCAATAGACTCACGGGTCAAATCCCTGCATCATTTGGTAACCTAAGCTCCTTAAGTCGTCTCATTTTGTCGTACAATCATCTTTCTGGTTCCATTCCTCCTGAATTGGGCAATTGCAGAAACTTGTCCGACCTGTGGATAGATGGCAACAATATTGGTGGTAGTATACCCCCAGAGCTCGGAATGGCAACTCAACTGCGAAAAGTCTATCTTTTTTCAAACCATTTAGTTGGGGAGATTCCAAATGAAATTGGTCAATTGAGTCATATGCTTGAACTTAATTTGGGTGGAAACCAACTTTCTGGCGCAATACCAAAAGAGCTTGGATCACTAAAAGAACTTTTGTCTTTGGATCTCTCAGAAAACCAATTGAGAGGGTTGGTTCCAGCAAATCTTGGGGATTTGTCACCGCTGTATTACTTGAACTTGTCAACCAATAACTTAACAGATGTTATACCAGTTCAAGTGGGTTGGTTCCAGCAAATCTTGGGGATTTGTCACCGCTGTATTACTTGAACTTGTCAACCAATAACTTAACAGATGTTATACCAGTTCAAGTAACTCAGTTAAAACTTCTGGAGGTACTTGATTTGAGTCATAACTCGCTCACAGGGAAGATTCCACCAGAAATTCAAGGGATGCAGAGCTTGGAGAAGCTAAATCTTTCGCACAATCAACTCTCTGGTTCCATTCCCCAGGCTTTTGACAATATGCACTCGCTGTTTGAAGTTGATGTATCCTATAATGATTTGCAGGGTCCCATTCCAAACACCAAGGTCTTTCTGAATGCTTCTATATTACAAGGCAACAAAGGGTTATGTGGAAACCTTACTGGGTTGAAATCTTGTAAAAGTTTGAAAGAGAACCACCACAACCACACCATTCTTCGGATCATACTCCCCATTCTCGGAGCATCTTTCCTTCTAAGCGCATTCTTCGGGATTTTCATCATTTATAGAAGAAGAAGAAGGCAGCGAACAGAAGTAAGCAACACTAGTACAGAAACCATCGATCTTTTTGCTATAACAACTTTTGATGGTAGAGCAGTGTATGAGGAAATCTTAAATGCCACCAACAATTTTGACAAGGAGCATTGTATTGGAGAAGGGGCACATGGAATTGTGTACAAGGCATGTCTACAGCCTAATCATACAGTTGCTGTTAAAAAACTCCATTCATCCTCTTCTGATCAGCCTGCTGATCGAAGATCTTTTCTAAATGAGATAAGAGCATTGACAGAAATAAGGCACCGTAACATTGTGAAACTTCATGGATTTTGTTCCCATTCCATACACTCATTACTGATTTATGAGTTCATTGAAAGGGGCAGTCTTGCTGCCATGTTGAGCAGGGAAGACCTGGCTCAGTTGCTAGACTGGTTTAAGAGGGTGAATATCATTAAGGGTGTTGCTCGGGCTTTGTCTTATATGCACCACGATTGCACACCCCCAATCGTGCATCGTGATATATCAAGCAAAAATATCCTGCTTGATGCTGAGTATGAGGCTCGTGTTTCAGATTTCGGTATTTCCAAGCTCTTAAAGCTAGACTCATCCAACCTAACTGCACTTGCTGGCACATATGGATACATTGCACCAGGTACTGTTGATTTATTGTTATTTATTATTTTTTCTTTTTTCTTTTATACTAATATTATACTGATGGAAACATTAATGTGGGCATGTGTTTTTTTTTTTGTTTTTTTGTTTTTGTAGAGTTTGCTTATACTATGAAGGTAACAGAGAAATGTGATGTCTATAGCTTTGGAGTGTTGGCACTAGAAGTAATTAAAGGAGAGCACCCCGGTGATCTTATTACTTCTATCTTATCTTCATCGGCAGAGGAGATATTATCCAATGACATGGTCGATCAACGTCTTCCACCTCTGTCACCCGAAATCGAGAAGGTGGTGATATCCATTCTAATAATGGCTAGGGACTGTTTAAATGTGAATCCACAAGCAAGGCCAACAATGCATCATCTTTATAAGCATCTTACAAGCATGGCTAAGATTGATTCCATGGCATAGCATGAATTATATCTGGTTCGAGAATGACACTATGGTTGTTGGCTCATATATTTAATCCTTGCTCAAATATACCTATGAGTCTATTTCCTTGTACTATGAAGTTGGTGATTTATATACAATAAGAGTGTTGCAATTTTATGAGCTTAATGGAAACTAAATTTTTTGTTTATTCTCATTCGCGTTACTTCTCATTTCTCCAATTTGCGTGTTTATACATACATATATATATGATAGTCATTTGGAAATTAATTTAACAGTCAAGGTAATGCATGCATAACTGTCTCAAGAATTGGTATCACATTATTCATAAGTGGGTACTAGAAGACGAAGCGAAATGGTTGCGAGGAGGATCACGGCGGTGAAGACTCAATGCAAGGAATCTGGGCAACACATTGAAGACTCGTTCACTTTAACTAGTATTGGTGGCTTACTGCAATTGCAAAAGGAATTGACAACACTGATTGGATGTTGATGATGCCAAAATCGTCAAATCAGCCCAAATCCAAGCGATGAATGCTCCGGCGATTGCAAGGCCTGAAAATAAGAGAAAACACGTAAACTAAGCCGGGGCGGATCCGGCTAAAGGCCCTCCGGCGTGAGAGTAAGTTCACGGTTTGTATATGAGAAATCAAATTGACAGAGTTTCTCCAATGTAAAAAGTAACGTACCAAATAATGAGCCATAGGGCTTGTATTTATAGGGATGGATTGATAGAATCCATGTTGAAGTGAACTTGTCAAGAGATAAGATATAATCCTAAGAGAATTATATACGTAAGGAGTCATTGTTTGACTTGAATTGGTGTTGGTAATTGTAATCTGATTGGATCATGATTGTATAATCCTTGTTGAATAAGGACCGGGTACCGCTAGCTAACGCCGAGGAACATAAATGTTTTACCTCGGCCTTGGAAAATAGGCCGAGGTGAATGATTACGCTTCCTCGTCATTTGGTGATTGGCAGAGCACGGAGATATCTTAGGGGTGAGTGATTTTGTTTCCTCGTCATTTGATGACATGCCGAGGTAAGAACTTTTCTCTCCTCGTCACTTGTGACATCTCGGGATATGACGGCCCGAAGCATGATGATGTAAGGCCGAGGTGTAACCTCCTCGGCATACGAGAAAAACCTTCCTCGGCCACGATACTTGGGTGTTGGATTATGTTTATGGCTCAATCCATTTGGGCCCGGCTCGAAACAGAGCCCATGTTCGTATCTCGGTTTATACGGTTCGGTGGCCCCAGACTTTCTAGCTCGGCTTAAGACGAGGAGAAAGTCTTCTCGTCCTCGGCCTTTATGGGATACGAACAGGCATTGACGCGTGTCCTCGGCGTCTCTTCGTTATCTGACGGTTAATTACCATGATGATTACGCGTGGGCCACCAGTCTTGTCACGTCTCGAGAATCGTTACCAGCATTTAATTTTGGGGGCGCCATACCCATTTTCTCGCTTTACCCACGGGTTGACCCGATTTGGTGGAGTATAAAAGCTAAAAACTTTTCATTTAAACCTTTACATACCCCAAGTATTTGAGAGCATTTGGCAAAGATACACCGGCGAACCACGGCGACCTTGAGCCAGTTCCGGCGAGCTCGATTCTTCCGGCGAAGTTGCTTTCTGTTGCGATTCCGTCCACTCCTTCACACTCAGGTATGTAATTTCTCTCTTTTTCTGTGTAATCTGTCCATGACTTTGCGATTTCTAGGGTTTTTAGGAAGGATTTTGACTGTGCCAAGAAAATGGACTGCCATTGTTGAAGGTTGAAGCTTTTCTTGATGCATTTTTTGTTGTCAGATCTCAAACACTTGATTCTTTGATTTTCTTTGCATTTTGTTGAACTCCCTTGAATATTGAATGAACTCCCCCTTTAATCTTTGATTCCCCTTAGAAATGGCTCGTTCTTGGGACCATTCTCCCCGATTCCGTTATGGATATCACACCGGCAACTTGAGAGTTTATCGGAGAGAGAGAGGTCCATGGTTGATGCTCACCTTGGATGACATTGGAAAGATGTTGAGGGGTTATGGCCGTACCCGGATGCTCATCCAGTACCCCGATAGCACAAGAATAGATCGATTTGATTCGTCAACTCGTAATGTTGTGTTGCTTGAGGATAGAGCAGCAATTGTGGAACACATCGAGTTGTTCTACCCGGCCTCAGATCGTGAAATACGTGAGCGTCTGAGTGGTAAGGCTCCCTCCTCGGCCTTATGAAATGACGAGGAGGGGAATCTCCCTTCCCCGTCCTAAAATCAGCCATCGACGAGGTAACTAACTTTGTCTCCTCGTCTTTATGCAGATATGACGGGAAGAGAAGGAGAACCCTCCTCGTCCACCAACATAGTTGACGCCTTTGTGGAAGGTGCCCAGGCTGATGCCCGCCTAGTTCGAAGAAGGGGAGGCCGAGGAAGAGGAGGCCTAGGTCTAGGAAAGCGACAAGAGAGGGCCCCAAGAGCCGGGGATCCCATGCTGGAAAAGCTGTACTCCAAATACGGGGTAGATAAAGCTGAGTACATGTTAACTTATATGGGCAACCTTGAGCTTAAGACGAAGAAGGAGGAGGAGAACTTTTATTATAACCAAGATTATGTCCACTTTTACTTCAAACAGTTTCAACAGGGACTTCGTCTTCCCTTGGACCCCTTCATCTGTGAATTTTTGGATGATGTAAGGGCGGTGCCGGCCATGCTAGGAGCTAATGGTGCCCGGGTTCTTGTCAGCTTCATTGTCCTCTGCCGTAGTTTAGGGTATGAGCCGACCATGGGGGCTTTTCGGCATTTCTACAATGTCCAATATGTCAAGGAAAGCTTTCTCCTCGTCATTAGGAGTGCCTCCAAAAAACCAAAGCTGCTTCTCCCCATGTCTAGCAAAGTTGCAGGCTGGGATAACCATGTTATCAGGGTTGAGAGTCGCCAAGGTTGGGAGTTTCAATCTCCTTGCAAAGAACCAACTTCTTCATTCCCTGTCAAACAATATGAATGGACCCAGGCTTTAATCAAGCGCTTAGAGGAATTCGCCGAGGTGGGGGTCCTTGATTGGTCGGTGATAGAATCTTCAGATCATTATTATATTCAGGCGGGTTTGATGCCGGGGAAGAAGGACGGGGTATCTCCCCTCGTCACCGTAAATAGGGGGAGGCGCTTTAACGACTGGACAATTCACCCCGGCCTTGTATTTCATGAAGATTGTACTACGTGCAAGTCCCATCCCCCGGACCAATGTCTGGAAGAGACATACATAGTTGGATGTAAATATTTAACTCTTGGTACTTAGTTACTTTTTGGATGTTCCTTCTTCTGCTCGTATTTAACCATTTCTTCCTCGTCTTTTCAGTCTTAACACCCGAGGAAGAAGCTACCCTAGCCATGCAAAGACTAAGTCCCATGGAGCTGGTGAAACGGCAGAGGAAGCTAAGCAAGAAAACTGCCTTGGTGGAGAGACGGGAGGAAGCTAATGCCCGTAACTTGGTGCTTAATGTGCAGGGTGACCAACCCCTTCCCCTCAAACTTCATGGGGAGGTAAATGCCGAGGAAGTGGCGGCTGAGGAACAAACCAACCCATCAACTGTAGAGGGGCATAACCTCCATGTTGATGCCGAGGTGGGGGGAGCTGAGGAGACCAATCTTGTCCCCCGGAAGTCCGGCTCCAAAAGGGCTCAAGCTGTAAGTGCCGAGGAACCTGCAGCTAAGCGGGCAACCGTTGCTGGGACTTCCAACCTTGAAGCTCCTCCACCCTTATCCCTTCAGAATATCAAGACTGATGAGGAGGCCGACGAGCTGGCTAAGAGCATGGCCCTCAACGTTCCCCGCCTTAGGGGTCTTCCTCTTCAGATTAGGGAGGGACCTTTGGTAAGGCTAGGCCGAGCTCCCGTTCAGCGAGCCATGGACGAGGAAGCTTACGAGGCCCTTGTCAAAGAGGCTCCCAGTGAGGACAACTTGCTTTGCCGTAAGGGGCTCTTACTTGCCGAGGTAAATGTCACTTTTCCTCGGTCTTTGATTTTCAAGTTCGTTTACAATGTTTGATTTTCTAACATCGACTTCTCTTTCAGTTGGCTTCTGTCACAGCGTACGAGAACGTCTTGGCCAAGAAAAAAGCCAGGCGTCTGACGGAGGCCAAGACCGCCCAGGCAAAGAGTGAGGCTGATAAGACTTCTTTGGGGAAACTTCTGAAAGCCAAGGATGCTGAGCTCGCAGCTGCTAAGGCCAAAGTAGAGGCCGAGGTGAAGAGGGCCGAGGAAGAAAAGGCTAAGGCCGAGGAGCATCTCCGGCTAAAGGAAGAGGAACTTGCCATGGCAAGGAGGGAAAAGGCTGAGGTCCAAACTAGGGCCGATGAAGCCGAAGCCCGATGCCGAGGGTTAGAAGCTACCCTTCCCGCCAGGGAGGAGGAGGCCGTTGCCCGGTTCAAGGAAAGCCAGGCTTTCAAGGATGCTATGATGGCTAGCTCGGCCTTCCAAGATGCCGTGGATGAGCAAACGACCACCATGTTTGAAGATGGATATCTTCACCTGGCTCGTAGCATCCTGGCTGACCCTTCCACCGGCTTGGACATTAACAAAGTTGCCATGTTGATTTGCCGGGATCAATATAGCGAGGAAGTTAGGGCTCTCCACCACCTGGTGCCCTTCTCTGATAGTAACTTGGAAATAATGGCAGCTAAGGATGCTCAGGCTGAGAGAGAAGTGTAGGGCCGGCCTTCGTTGTTCCCGGCAATCTTAAGGCCTTGGTGGAGGCGATCCAGGACGAGGAAGAGCCTGAGGCCAGGGAAGCCGAGGTGGGAAGAGAGGCCGAGGAGACTGGCTCTCGAATTGATCAAACCGATCTTCCTCCCCCTGGCACTATCACTGAAGATTGGCTTGAAAAGCCTTTTAACGATGGGCAGCAGTCTTAGGATAGTTTTCCCTTTTTTGCTTTGTGTAATAGATGATAGGACTTGTAACTTCTTTGCATATCAATGAAGAAATCCTTTTGTCTTAATCCATATTATTTCAATGAATTGCTTGTGTTTCTGTTTCTGTATGCTAGGCGTAGGCAACAGGTTTATGAAGGTGGGATCCGAGGAAGGTTCCTCGTTCCCTAATTGTTGAGCAAGTGGTTAGGCCGAGGAAGGACTCCTTGGCTTTAACTGTACTCTCCAAGTCATATAGGCCGAGGAAGGACTCCTCGGGTCTGACTGTTGGTTTATAATCCTGAATCAAGGCAGACCCTTGATAGGATGCATGGTAAGCTATTAGGCCGAGGAGGACCCTTGGTCTTGGCTGTGATTTGTAATCTTAGATCAAGGCGGACCCTTGATAGGATGTAAAGTCGTTAGGCCAAGGAGGACCCTTGGTCTTGACTGTGATTTGTAATCCTAGATCAAGGCGGACCCTTGATAGGATGTAAAGTCATTAGGCGAGAGGACCACAGGTCGAGCGTGATTTGTAATCCTAGATCAAGGCGGACCCTTGATAGGATGTAAAGTCATTAGGCCAAGGAGGACCCTTGGTCTTGACTGTGATTTGTGATCCTAGATCAAGGCGGACCCTTGACAGGATGCAAAGTCATTAGGCCAAGGAGGACCCTTGGTCTTGACTGTGATTTGTAATCCTAGATCAAGGCGGACCCTTGATAGGATGCAAAGTCATTAGGCCAAGGAGGACCCTTGGTCTTGACTGTGATTTGTGATCCTAGATCAAGGCGGGCCCTTGACAGGAGGCAAAGTCATCAGGCCAAGGGGGACCCTTGGTCTTGACTGTGATTTGTAATCCTAGATCAAGGCGGACCCTTGACAGGATGCATGGTTCCGAAGAGTCGGGGATAAAGTCCTCGTCTTCGGGTGTCTGTGTAGAGAGTTGATAGTTGCTTTGCATGTTGGAAGAAACTGCTTTCATAGAACTGAAATGTGATTACATCGAACTGCAATCTTATCAACTAAAAGGTAAAAGACAGGAAATAAAAGACAGAAAATAAGGAACTAATCTACTGCAAAATAAACTAGACTAGTGGTAATATTTTCTAAGGTTGTCGGAGTGCCACGGATGCTTGAGATCCTTCCCCTCCTTGGTCTTCAATCTGTAGGTCCCTTCTCGAATGACTTGAGTGATGATATAGGGACCTTCCCAATTTGGGGAGAGCTTATTCTGTTCTGCCTTTCGACCAGTAGCTTCAATCTTTCTAAGTACCCAATCGCCTACTTGGAATACTCTTCTGATGAACCTCTTGTCGTGATACGCCTTGGTCCTTTGCTTGTAATTCACCATCCTCATCTGCGCAGCTAGTCATTTTTCATCTATCAGGTCCAGGTCCAGGAGCCTATTGACTTTGTTGACTTGCTCATCATAATGGGAGTTTCTCACAGTAGGGATGGCCATCTCCGCTGGTGACATAGCCTCAGAACCGAAGGTTAGTGCGAATGGGGTTTCCCCGGTTGGCCCCCGGGTGGTTGTGCGAACAGCCCATAGGGCTAGGGGAAGTTCGTCCAACCATCTACCCTCGCGTCCCTCAAGGTTCTTGGTGAGGGCGGTTAGGACCAGTTTGTTGGCAGCTTCTGCTTGACCGTTGCCTTGGGGCCTGCTAACTGAAGATTTTGCATGGTGGACTTTAACTCTTCCCAATTCTGTTGTAAATGCCGTAGAGAATTGAAGTCCATGATCAGAAACAATTGTATGTGGAAGGCCAAATCTGCACCAGATGTTGTCGTGGACAAAGTTGATCGCGTTCTCTTCCGTTATCTTGGCCAATGCCTTGGCTTCTATCCACTTGGAGAAGTAATCAACAGCTACTATCACGTACTTGCAATTACCACGGGCGGGAGGGAAGGGTCCGATGATATCGATCCCCCACATATCAAATGGCCACGTAGGTATTACAAGTGTTTGCTCAACTGCCGGTAGTCTAGGAATGTCAGAGAATCTTTGGCATTTGTCACATTTTCTAACGTAGGCGTGCGCGTCCTCCCTCAGGTTTGGCCAATAGTAACCTAGCGATATGATCTTGTCAGCTAAGGTTCTGGCCCCCGGGTGTCCGCCGCAGACACCTTCATGTACTTCTGCCAAGAGGTTCTCAATTTCCTTGGGATAGACACACCTTAGCAGGGGCTTCGTGAAAGATCTTCGGTAGAGGACTCCATTCATTACCACGAACCTTGGGGACCTCTTCTTGATAAGCTTGGCTTGAGCTTCGTCTTCTGGGAGTTTCTCCTTCTCAATGTATTCAATGTAGTCATCGATCCAGCATCTCTCCTCTCCATCTAAGAACATAATTTGCAATCTTTCATATGCAGGTTCCTCGGCATAAACTACATATGGACTGGCTTTTGATGTAGACACGTCCATGGTTGCTAGTTTGGAGAGAACATCTGCGACTTGATTATCTTCCCTGCCTATTTGCTTGAGCTCGAAAAATTCCATCTTCTTCGTCAGGTCTAGGACCAGGTCTCTATATTTGGCAAGGGTAGGATCTTGGGTGTTATATTCTCCCTTCACTTGTTTGACAACGAGTTGGGGATCACAGAAAGCCGCCACCTTAGTTGCTCCATAGAAGGAAGCCAACTCAATGCCAAATATTAGAGCTTCGTATTCAGCTTGATTGTTGGAGGCAGGGAACTTGAAACGGATGGCGTCTTGCATAGTGTATTCTCCTTCCGGGCTTGCTAGTACAATTCCAGCTCCGCTTCTTTTCTTTGTAGCTGATCCATCCGTATACAGGATCCAACAGTTGGATGGGAGTTCCATGGGAGAGTCTTTTTCCTCCGGTGCGTTTTGCTTCCGGGAGGTGGGGAGATGCTCACCCATAAAGGCAGTCTCGACCATGAAGTCAACCAAAGGCTGTGCCAGGAGGGTCTTCCTTGGTTGGTAAGTGATATCAAACTCAGTAAGAGCGATGGACCAATTAAGGAGACGTCCGGAGCCGTCCAACTTATGTAGTATCTTCTTCAATGGTTCATTTGTGTATACGGTGATAGGATGTGCAGAAAAATAGGCACGTAATTTTCTCGATGCAATGACTAGCGCGTACGCTATCTTTTCCACATTAGAGTATCTGCTTTCCACGTTGGACAGTGCTTTAGAGACATAGTAGACAGGTTTCTGAATTCCTTCGTCATTTCGAACTAGGACAACTGCGACAGCATGATCAGTGGCTGCTAGGAAGACGTACAACATTTCGCCGGTAGTCGGACTGCTAAGCAAAGGAGGGGAACCCAAGTACTTCTTCAACCGGAGGAATGCTTCAGAACATTCGGGAGTCCAGGAGAAGCTCTTGGTACCCTTCAATACCTTGAAGAAGGGCAGTGACTTTTCAGCGAATTTGGCGATGAATCTTCCAAGGGCCGCAATTCTTCCATTAAGTCTTTGGACTTCCTTGATGGTGGTAGGTTCCTTCATGTCAACGGGCGCCTTGATTTTTTCGGGGTTTGCTTCAATCCCCCTCTGAGATACCATAAAGCCTAGGAACTTTCCAGCTGTCACTCCAAACACGCACTTGCTTAGGTTTAGCTTCATGTTATTAGCTTGGAGGTTGTGGATTGTCTCTTCCAGGTCAGGAGCGTGACTGCCCTCCTTGGTCTTTATGACCATGTCATCAATATAAACCTCCATGTTGCGGCCTATTTGTGTTTCAAATACTTGATTCACCATCCGTTGGTATGTGGCACCCGCGTTCTTGAGCCCAAAAGGCATCATGATGTAACAGTAATTTCCCCCAAGTGTTTGGAAGGCCGTCTTCTCGATGTCCTCCTCCGCCATTTTTATCTGATGATAGCCTGAATAGGCATCTAGGAAGCTGAGAGTTTGGTGTCCAGCAATGGAGTCAACCAACTTGTCAATTCTGGGGAGAGGATAGCTGTCCTTGGGGCAGGCCTTGTTTAGATCAGTGAAGTCTATACACATACGCCACTTCCCATTCTGCTTTTTCACCATAACTACGTTGGCCAACCAAACGGGGTACTTGACTTCACGAATTATTCCGGCTCTGAGTAACTTCTGCACCTCTTCCTTAATGGCTTCTTCCTTGTCCCTTGCAAAGTTTCTCCTTGTCTGGGAGATGGTTTTCGCCAAAGGATCAACTTCTAGGCGGTGGAGGGCTACTTCTTCGTTGATTCCCCTCATGTCTTCGACTCTCCAAGCAAAGACGTCAAGACTGTTTTTCAGGAGGGAGATGATTTTTTCTTTTTCTTCCGGTGATAGCTGGCCCCCGAGTCTGATTTTTTGTTCCGGGTAGTCAGGATTGATGACTACCTCTTCTAGCTCATCTACAGGCTTCATTTCAGGACCGTCACGGAATTCCAGAGACTCGATAATGATTTCTCTAATTCTTCTCCCTTCGTTGTCGTTCACATTGAGGCCTTCTTCCTCTATAAGTTTATCAACATCAGGGAGACTGGCCTTTCCCAAGTCATGGTTGGCCCCCGAGTTCTGGCCGCTGACAAGGGTGAGGTCTTCCTTGGAGACGGGCTGAACTATGCCTTGGTCATCCGCAATTTCTAGGACCATAGGCTCCTCTTCAGATACAGGTACAGGTGGAATTATGCCTTGGTCATCTACAGTTTCTTGGACCAAAGGCTCTTCCTCAGATACAGGTACAGGTGGAATTATGCCTTGGTCATCTACAGTTTCTTGGACCAAAGGCTCTTCCTCACTTTCCCATACTTCGCGGATATAGCTCATTCTAGAGCTAGTTTCGGTGGTTTTCTGAGATTTAGAAATCTCGATGCTTTCCTCGGGGGTGTCTATCTTCACGCTTTTAGATTTCTTTCTGCTCTTCACAACATGTTCCAAGAAGTCTTTGGGGGTTGCCCTCACACATCCGATTCCAGAGCGAGTGGGAAATTTCACTCTTTGGTGAGGAAGGGAGGCCACCATCCCAAGCTTAGCTTGACTTGGAATGCCTATGATTGCATGATAGTCACTGGTCAGGTCCATGACTATAAAAGTGACAGTAGCTTTGGCTCGGAAGGGGTGGTCACCGACTTCCAGTTCCAGTTCCACGGTTCCCTTGGCTCCAACCTTATGGTTGGTGAATCCTTCCATCCGCCCATGATAAGGTTCCAGAATAGTGTCTTTCAATCCCATCTGTTGAAAAGCGGAGTAGTACAAAATGTCACGGGAGGCCCCCGTGTCCACAAGTAATCTTTCCGATTCTACATTGTCAATTCGACCCTTTATCACCAAGGGTTGCTCACGGGCAGCACGGCTCCCTGCCAGTTCATTAGGTGAAAAACTGATGACCTCTTCCGCCTTGTGAATCCAAGCAGGCACGTGGTACACCTTGCTTAGTTCATGGATCTGGTCTCTTAGTTTTCTGGTAGAGGTTACTTCTTCACGTATCACATGTAACTTGGCCCTAGGGGGCCTACGATCTTCGTCCTCACTTTTATCATCATATTCGCTTTCCTCTTCCTTCCGCTTCCGCTTGTTATTGTCTTTTTTCATGACATAGTGGTCTAACTTTCCCTCGTCGACCCATTTTTGGATTATTTTCTTAAGGGCCCAACAGCCATCAGTGGTGTGCCCGTTATCCTTGTGGAAATCACAGTATTTGTTCACGTTATGAGGGAATTTTGGCTTGTCAGTCAGCGGACGGGGTGGAGGAAGGTTTACTAGCTGCATGATTTCTGAGATGGGTTTTGTAAGAGGGGTGAATTCGAGCTTCTCAGTGCTCCTTGTCCTATTTTTCCCCTTGGAACCCTTGCCGTTCCCACTGTCATTCTGGCGAGTGCCTATCGCCTCTGGTTCCGTCTTGTCGGCTCCCCTCTTCTTTGTTTTATCTTCAGCCATGGAAATGGCATAAGCTACCTTGTATAATTCAGACTTGGATTTAGGTTCCCGGGCTGAGAGTTCGTAGATGAGGGGGCCAGATTTTAACCCAGAGTTGAAACAAACAATGACCTCCCTGTCAGTGAGGCTCTCTTCAACCTGGTCTGCCATTTTTCGGAACCGGTTGTAGTAACTGAGGGTGGTCTCTCCCTTTCCCTGTTCGATGTTGGCCAAGTCAGCCAATCTCATCTTCCTTTTACCAGCGGTGGCAAAGTGGTCCAAGAACATTCTCCTCATTCCCCTCCAGCAATCGATGGAACCTTTTTTAAGCTCACGGAACCAGGTCAAGGCTGTTCCGGAGAAGGTGCTCGCGAAAGCTTTGCAGAGCAAGTCATCAGCAGTGGTGAGGAGATTCATGGTTTGTTCAAAACTTTGCACGTGGTCCTTGGCGTCAGTGGTTCCGTTGTATTTCTCAAAATTCGGGATTTTGAGGTGCGGATTAGGTGGTGCAGCAGTTATCCTCACGGAGAATGGACGAGTGGCCCAGTCATAGTCATCGTCATTGAACTTCTTTCCCATCTCCATGTCATCCAATCTTTGCTTCAACAGCTCCCATTGCTTGGTCTCCACTCCCTTATCGCTGCTTGAGCGGGTGCTTCGTTGGGAGCTTCTGATTGATTTATCCTTGGTGCGATTATTCACCCTACTGTGCTCCGCGTCATGTCGGTGGCTGTCCCGTTTGGAGGGGGCTTTGTCACGCCTTAGTTCCAGGTCTTGACCGCCAAGTGTCATCCTGTATGGCTCTGGGGTCCTCGGCCTTGCAAATTCTCAATGCCGAGGACGAGGAGAATCCGGTCGACGAGGTCGAGGAGAATCTGGTCGGCGAGACTGAGGTGACGTGGGACGCCTAGGTGCCATGACAAGACGAGCAGGGGATAGGCGCCTGTTCAAGCTGAGTCTCGTCCTTAGGTCCCTGGAGTTTACTTCCTCTTCCCTAGGAGTTAGATGACTTCTCAGGTCAACCGCCTGATCCTTCTTTTTACTGTCATTCCTAGGACGTGTAGGCTCCCGGGGGGCTTGCTTTGGTAGTTCGCCGGTCTTGAGGGGAGCTCGTTGCTCACCCTGTTCCCTTCCTAGAGGGTTGCCTGCAGATGGCATAATGAATGGAGCCATGGAATGATCTGGGTCCAATTGCAAAAGAGCAACTTGTGTTTCATACATCCTTTGCAATGTCTCCATTTGTTTATGTAACAAAGAGCGTCGGTCAATGGGTTGAGTTTCTGATGCTTGACCGGCGTCGGCGTTCTTTGTCTTCTTCCTTCCTACTTGCTTCCCACGACCACGAGTGGGACGAGGAAGCTCAACGCCCTCTCCCTCGGCATTTGCCTGACCCTTGGAACGAAGAGTCATGGCAAGGGGAGGAGGTGCATCTGGCTGAGGTAGAGGAGGAGGGGGCAGCTCCTCGGCTCCTGTGTTCCCCCCGTTTACTTGGGTTGGGTCCTCAGCTGTAACACTCGTAAACTGTCCGTCCATTGTAAGTCGACAGCAAATTACCAAGTGCAAAATTTCCAAAAATCACAATTTTCAACAGATCCAAATTTCTGGCCAAAATTAGAGCAAATTTTGACCACAAACAAACAGCCGATTGCGATTTTTCCAACACAAAAAATCCAGGCCAAATAATTCGCTTCAGACGCGAACAGGCAGATTCCGGCCGAATGTGTGCAGAATCCGGCAGTAACAAGAACAGAGCCCAAACGGAGCAAGAAATTATTGTTCTAACTAGAAAATTTCCGGCCGAAAACAGGCTTCAGGCGACTTTTCCAGGCCAAACAAAGGGTGTTTGAATCGATTTCCCGGCAATGGAACCAATTGATGATGCCAAAATCGTCAAATCAGCCCAAATCCAAGCGATGAATGCTCCGGCGATTGCAAGGCCTGAAAATAAGAGAAAACACGTAAACTAAGCCGGGGCGGATCCGGCTAAAGGCCCTCCGGCGTGAGAGTAAGTTCACGGTTTGTATATGAGAAATCAAATTGACAGAGTTTCTCCAATGTAAAAAGTAACGTACCAAATAATGAGCCATAGGGCTTGTATTTATAGGGATGGATTGATAGAATCCATGTTGAAGTGAACTTGTCAAGAGATAAGATATAATCCTAAGAGAATTATATCTGTTAAGGAGTCATTGTTTGACTTGAATTGGTGTTGGTAATTGTAATCCTGATTGGATCATGACTGTATAATCCTTGTTGAATAAGGACTGGGTAATCTGCTAGCCGGAACGCCGAGGAACATAAATGTTTTACCTCGGCCTTGGAAAATAGGCCGAGGTGAATGATTCTGCTTCCTCGTCATTTGGTGATTGGCCGACACGGAGATATGCCGGGGTGAGTGATTTTGTTTCCTCGTCATTTGATGACATGCCGAGGTAAGAACTTTTCTCTCCTCGTCACTTGTGACATCTCGGGATATGACGGCCCAAGCATGATGATGTAAGGCCGAGGTGTAACCTCCTCGGCATACGAGGAAAACCTTCCTCGGCCCTGATACTTGGGTGTTGGATTATGTTTATGGCCCAATCCATTTGGGCCCAGCTCGAACAGGCCCATGTTCGTATCTCGGTTTATACCGTTCAGTGGCCCCCGACTTTCTAGCTCGGCTTAAGACGAGGAGAAAGTCTTCTCGTCCTCGGCCTTTATGGGATACGAACAGGCATTGACGCGTGTCCTCGGCGTCTCTTCGTTATCTGACGGTTAATTACCATGATGATTACGCGTGGGCCCCCAGTCTTGTCACGTCTCGAGAATCGTTACCAGCATTTAATTTTGGGGGCGCCATACCCATTTTCTCGCTTTACCCACGGGTTGACCCGATTTGGTGGAGTATAAAAGCTAAAAACTTTTCATTTAAACCTTTACATACCCCAAGTATTTGAGAGCATTTGGCAAAGATACACCGGCGAACCACAGCGACCTTCAAACCCAGATTCCGGCGAGCTCGATTCTTCCGGCGAAGTTGCTTTCTGTTGCGATTCCGTCCACTCCTTCACACTCAGGTATGGAATTTCTCTCTTTTTCTGTGTAATCTGTCCATGACTTTGCGATTTCTAGGGTTTTTAGGAAGTATTTTGACTGTGTCAAGAAAATGGACTGCCATTGTTGAAGGTTGAAGCTTTTCTTGATGCATTTTTTGTTGTCAGATCTCAAACACTTGATTCTTTGATTTTCTTTGCATTTTGTTGAACTCCCTTGAATATTGAATGAACTCCCCCTTTAATCTTTGATTCCCCTTAGAAATGACTCGTTCTTGGGACCATTCTCCCCGATTCCGTTATGGATATCACACCGGCAACTTGAGAGTTTATCGGAGAGAGAGAGGTCCATGGTTGATGCTTTGAGCAACAATTTAAGGTTTAAAAGCGTGAGCTTTTTTGGAACATTCTTTGTTTCCTTATTTTCAAAACATCTTCAAATATGGTAAGTAGATTTTGGGACTTTCATGGAAAGATTTACTTTGACTAGAAGTTTGTAAATAAAGTAAATATCTTTTTATTTATGTACATAATTTTATATTAGGACTAACCTACTAACAATCTATTTCTTTGTGAGTGCGATTTATGTTTTCTTGTAGGATTTGAAGTCTCACAAAGGATGAGTGTTGATTGCGTGAAGATCTTCTCCATGGTGCATATAAATACAAGGCCATCAGCACAAGAGAAGCTACGAATTTTGAGAGAGAAAAATACTTATTCTTCACAGCTTTTCAACATTATTGTTTTAGGTTGTGAGTGAAGGTTGTGAGACACATCCGAACTCACATCTAGTTTTTCATTGAGTTCTTTGTTTTACTTCTGACTAGAATAGGTCCTACTTGAAAAAGGGGAAGTGTTCTTGTCATAGAAGGTGAGAAGTTTTATTTCGTCTTTTAGTTTTTCACTTATTCATATTTTTGTAAGCATCAAAAGTTTTAATAGTGAAAAATTTTTGGGCATAAGCCTAGTTTGTTGATCTCAAGATCAGTAAGCGTATATAACCATTGTGTTATTGATTTATTCTGTTTAATTCCGCTGCATTATCTGTGGATGTGTGGACAGTTGTGAGACACATCTGTACCCACATTCGTTGTCTGTTGTGTGAATGAAGCTTCGTAGCTACACGAAACTTTCAATTGGTATCAGAGCCAACTCTCGATATATTACTGAGTGTTGATCCAGAAAGTGTAGTCATTATGGAATGCCAAAATCACCAAAACAGGCCTCCTGTCTTGGATGGCACTAATTATTCCCTTTGGAAGTCTAAGATGCGAAATTACATCAAAGAAATTGATGAAAGAGCTTGGATGTGTATCCTTGTTGCATAGCAACCTCCTACTGTGGAGAAGAAGCCTGCTTCTGGTGTTGGTGAGTCTATTTTCGAAAGAAAACCTGAAGATCAATGGACTCTTGAAGAATTTCTTGCAGCCAACTATAATTTGAAAGCTATGGGTGCTATTTCCAGCCATGTTTCTGGGAATATGTACAAGCTTATTACTAATGAAAGTGTTGCTAAAACTGCTTGGGATATATTGCAAACTCAATGTGAGGGAGCACCAAGTGTGAAAGCTACTAGGCTTAGAATTTTAATGGATAGGTTTGAGTTACTTCGAATGGAAGAGACTGAGGACATTGTTTCATATGCTGTTAAAATTCATGAAATTTCAAATGAGTGTACGAGTCTGGGAGAATCTATCTCCAATGCAAGACTTGTGAGTAAAATTTTGAGGACCTTACCTGAGAGATTTAACATAAAAGTGGCTGTGATTGAGGAAACAAATGACACCAATACCGTAGGTCTAGATAAAATAGTTGGGATCTTGACTGTGTTTGAGCTAAACCTTGAAGCTCAGAAAAAGAACAAAGCTATCAGTCTGGCTCTCAAAAGTGCTGCTGCTCTTCCAATAGAGCTTGTGAAACTATCCTCTGAGATTGACAAATCAAATCTTGAAGAAGAGGATGTGACATTTATTTCTAAAAAGTTCAGTTCCATACTGAAGAACAAAAGGATGAGTAAGTTTCCAAATAGACCTGCTCCCAATGCTACTGAAAAACCAAAACCTAGCACTGAGAATGGATTAAAAAAACCAAGTTTTGATAACAAAAAATCCCCTGAGTCTGTCAATGTAGGGCATGTCGTGGCTTTGGTCACTATGCTAATGAGTGTGCTAACACACTTAAAAAGAAAGGAATGAGCTTAACTGCTACCCTTAGTGACAGTGAGGATGAAGATGAAGTGGCTAACATGTCTATAATCAATTGCCATTCTGTGTTTAATGCTTTCTCTGCAGATATAGAAGAAAGAACTTTTGAAGAAACTGTGGATGTGGTCACAGATGTGAAAACATCTGGTGTCACATCTGACCTAATGATGAACTGTTTCTCAGTAAAAGGAGATTCTGATGATGAGGATAGGGACATTCCCTATGAGGAACTCTTTGCAACTTACAAGGAGTTGCATACAGATTGGTTAAAGAGAATGGACAAGATTGAGGTACTTGCTAAGGTAAATAAATCTCTTTCTGATAAATTAGCTGCTTGTGAAGATGAAAAGGCTAGACTTTCAAAAGAAAATGATGATAAAAAAGATACCATTGCCAAACTTGAAGTCCTTGTGACCAAAAGAGAAGTTGAGCTTGAAAAATTCAAAAATGAGTGTGATAAAGCTGAAAACACTTTTATCAAGTTAAACAAAAGTAAAATGAAACTTGATGAAGCTATTTCTATGGGTCAACTTAATATGACTGGTCTGGGCTTTGAAAATAATTTTGTAAAAGAGGGATGTGAGGCTTCTACTTCAAAAAGTGTGAAGAAATCAAGTTCTAAAGAAAAATCCTTTTTGAGTGAGAACAGGCCTAGGAAGAGACACTACATCTGCCATTATTGCTTTGCTCCTGGGCACATTAGACCTTTCTGTTACAAACTTAAGGCTGACAAAAAATCTGGTTACTTCAATCAGCCTCAGATGTGTGAGAAGATGTATGCACATCCGAACACACATCCTGGCAATCTGAGACCTCTGAACCACAAAAAGAAAGCTGTAAAGCAGTGGGTGGCCAAACCAAGTGCTACCTGCAATGTGGTTTATTCCTCCCTCAAGAGTACTGTCTCTGGCTCTGGTATTTTGATAGTGGGTGCTCTAGGCACATGACTGGAAACCAAGCTGCTCTCCTTGACTATGAATTGATTAGTGGGGGAAAGTGAACTTTGGTGGAGGTGCTCAAGGAAAAATTATTGGAAAAAGGAACCCTAGATGTCAAGGATCTCCCTAAATTGCACAATGTGATCCATGTGGAAGGCTTGAAAGCCAACTTGATAAGCATCAGTCAACTGTGTGATGATGACCTTTATGTGAAGTTTGATAAATACTTGTGTGAAGTGTTTGATAAGAACAATAAGTGTGTGTTTACTGGTCCTAGATCTGCTGACAATTGTTACCAATTTGGTGACAATCTTTCTTGTCTAAGCTCAAAAGCTAATGATGTCAATCTATGGCACCAAAAATTAGGGCACGCTAGCTGATGAACTCTGTAGGATTTCTAAGGATGAGCTTGTGTCCATCATCACCCATGGTAAAGTCACTTCTTGGCCTATTAAGTCAAAAGATTTGGGTAGTGGTTCTCTTTCCTCCCTTTACTGTTTTCTCCATACAATTCTTGCTGCCAACTTGTGCCCCTCAAATAATAAGACCTCTGTTAATAGGGTGCAAGCTGACTTACTGTATAGGTTGGGTGCTAAGAGGAATATCAATTTTGGAGATTTCATATTTAGGAAAATTTGCAGTTATGGAGAATCCTCCTCAAAGAAATGGTCTTTACCCTATCCCTCTCTCATTTCTCAAATTTTGGTTGCCTAAGGTGTTAAGCCTGAAAAAAGTGATGATAAGATTAATAAGTTTGATCTGTTTAAGGAGACCAAAACCCTCTTAGATGCTAAGCAAAGGTTTGTTGATTTTCCTTTGGGTGTTGTTCCTGAAATTTCTATGCCTGATGTGGGCACATCTGAGCCTACATCTGAAGATCCATTTGCTGCCCAAATGAAGGACCTGGATGCTGAAATAGCAGCTGCTGAAGCTCATTCTTCTGCTCTAAATGATCAAATGCAAGCTTCCATTTCCCATGCCAATAACCTCAAAGCTCTCAAGGATAGACTCCTAAAATGACATACTAATCTTTCTGCTCAAAAAGGGGGAGATAGGCCTGAACCTGCTACTGGAGGTAATGTGTGGGATGCTGCTGTTGCTGCTGCTGGTTGGAGAAGCTGGGAACTTTAATTTAGGGGGAGAAGACTTGAAGTTTTTTTGCTTTGGTACTTTGGTGGTTTTTAAGACAAATTTAATTTCTGTTTTAGTTTTAAACAATGGTCTGTAATAACTTTAAACAGGTTGCTGCTGAATGGTTTTATTTTTTTGTTTTTTAATGAACTACTGGTTTTTGCTCTAACATGTTTTATGCAGTTTTTATGTGTGGATGTGTAAACACATCTGCACACACATCCATTCAGGGAGAGTTGTGTTTATGTCTGAATATTGTAGTCACAAATTGTGATTTTTATAAATCTTTGGTTTTGACCAGAAAGTCCAAAATAGGGAGAGATTGAAAGCTTGAGCTTTTTGGGAACATTCTTTGTTTCCTTATTTTCAAAACATCTTCAAATATGGTAAGTAGATTTTGGGACTTTCATGGAAAGATTTACTTTGACTAGAAGTTTGTAAATAAAGTAAATATCTTTTTATTTATGTACATAGTTTTATATTAGGACTAACCTACTAACAATCTATTTCTTTGTGAGTGTGATTTATGTTTTCTTGTAGGATTTGAGATCTCACAAAGGAAGAGTGTTGATTGCGTGAAGATCTTCTCCATGGTGCATATAAATACAAGGCCATCAGCACAAGAGAAGCTATGAATTTTGAGAGAGAAAAATACTTATTCTTCACAGCTTTTCAACATTATTGTTTTAGGTTGTGAGTGAAGGTTGTGAGACACATCCGAACTCACATCTAGTTTTTCATTGAGTTCTTTGTTTTATTTCTGACTAGAATAGGTCCTACTTGGGAAAGGGGAAGTGTTCTTGTCATAGAAGGTGAGAAGTTTTATTTCGTCTTTTAGTTTTTCACTTATTCATATTTTTGTAAGCATCAAAAGTTTTAATAGTGAAAAGTTTTTGGGCGTAAGCCTAGTTTGTTGATCTCAAGATCAGTAAGCGTATATAACTATTGTGTTATTGATTTATTTTGTTTAATTCCGCTGCATTATCTGTGGATGTGTGGACAGTTGTGAGACACATCTGTACCCACATCCGTTGTATGTTGCGTGAATGAAGCTTCGTAGCTACACGAAACTTTCAATTGGTATCAGAGCCAACTCTCGATATATTACTGAGTGTTGATCCAGAAAGTGTAGTCATTATGGAATGCCAAAATCACCAAAACAGGTCTCCTGTCTTGGATGACACTAATTATTCCCTTTGGAAGTCTAAGATGCGAAATTATATCAAAGGAATTGATGAAAGAGCTTGGATGTGTATCCTTGTTGCATGGCAACCTCCTAATGTGGAGAAGAAGCCTGCTTCTGATGTTGGTGAGTCTATTTTCGAAAGAAAACCTGAAGATCAATGGACTCTTGAAGAAATTCTTGCAGCCAACTATAATTCGAAAGCTATGGGTGCTATTTCCAGCCATGTTTCTGGGAATATGTACAAGCTTATTACTAATGAAAGTGTTGCTAAAACTGCTTGGGATATATTGCAAACTCAATGTGAGGGAGCACCAAGTGTGAAAGCTACTAGACTGAGGACATCGGTATAAATGATCTTTCCCTAGGGAAATATCATTTATACCGATACTGACAAGATTTTCGCCAATAAAAGAATGCACATCAGAGAGTACTCCCCGTGAGAGTCTAATAAGGCTGGGTTCCAAAGCCCCTTTACTAAGAGCAAGCTTTTATGTCCCTACTCCCGCTAGTCGGGATCGTGTAACTATCGCTCGAGAAGTAAGTAAGCTCGTCCATTATCACCTATTGATTTTAAGGTGCAACATTAGACTTTAAAAATAGATGCTATATAGTTCTTAAACATGGCTACAGTTTTTTTATCCGGAGTAAAATGAGCTGTTTGTAAGGAATGCTGACACCGGTTGAAAAACATGGATTGTTAAGGATTTCCCCTTTTTGTTTGTGCTTTATGGGGAACCGGGGAAGTCATAATTTTTTTTCTTTCTAAATTTTAGAAATTTTCAAGAAAACAAATACTCATTTTGAGACGGATATGGTTAAATACAGGGAACCAAAAATACAGGAAACTATGTAAATTACCAAAATATCCATTTATATACTTAATTTTTTTTTTTATTTCTGTCGCTCACTACTCTCTCTCTAGACGAGACCTTCTCTCTCTAAACGCAAAACACCATTGCTCGCTCCCTCCATCGTCTTCCTCACCTGGTCTCGCCCTCTCCGGCCAAGTCCATCACCAAGCTCTCCCTCTCCACCTTCCTCTGCTCTCCTCAATCGGCGCCACCCCCATTTATACTGGTAAGTATGAAGGGGTGTGTGTGAACCTACCTTAATCTCGGAGAAGCCGCCATTGCTAGCAAGAATATTCAAGCTCCAAGTACCGACAGTCGCCTCCTTAACCAGCAAAACCCTAACACGAAAGGGCTTCTTGATGGGGGAATCAAATTCCCTTTTAATATTAAAGCAGAAATTGGCTTAAGGCTCAATTTCTAAATCAAATACTAATCATACGAACACAGAATGGAATCACTGTGTGTAAATTTATCGAATCAGTGTGTGTGGAAGAGGGGAGAAAGGGAGTTGAAAGAGATGGGTATCTGTGTTGTTTCTCTCACTAGATTTCTTTTGTATGGAAAAGGGAACCCATGAAAGGCCAAAGGCTGACACCACACGAGATGTCTCGTGTGAAATTACATGAGACATCTCTCGTGTGCATATACACGACATTTATTTCGTGTATATGTACACGAGACATCTCGTGTAGATTCACACGGGATAAGTGAGAACATCTCGTGTATACATACACGAGACGGACAAGAGCAGGATTGAAATTTTTTGTTCCCTGTATTTTTCGTTCCCTGTACTATAAAATTTTAGTGTGAAAAGAGAGTTATATAAATTGATCGAATTCATTTCATAAATTTATATCAGAAAAGAAAAGAAATCAAAAGGCAAAAATAGAAAATCATCTTTTATATGTCAAATTGTGTACCACTAGTAATTCAACGGTTATAAATTATTAAGGTTCTCACATCGCAATAATGTCATCAATGATGCATAACCGTTGATAACCAGTGATAAACGAAATTTTGTCTCGAATATATCAACTTGAATCAAGCATACATGTGATCTATTTGAGCTCCCATTGGAAGCCTGAGTAGGCATGTTAAAATAACCACCACCACCATCAGGTTGAACTTGTATAAGCCTCATGGCGTTTGCTAGGTCCCAGTCGCCATCTCCCATCATCTCATATTTAGCTTCTTGAACATCAGATTGAGCTCATGCATAAGTAGCATCATAAATAATGTTCCCACTTCATTTGAGCCGGAGGGAATGGTTGGGGTTGATCAGGGACGCCCTCTGTTTCCACGACATTCTCCTTCTTGGGGTGGGGCCTACTCCAATGACGACCTCTTATAGCACACAGAAGGCGGCATTTCTTGGGGAACCAAATGAGCCTCCCTTGCCCTCTGTTTCCACGACATTCTCCTCCTTGGGGTGGGGCCAACTCCAATGGCGGCCTCTGATAGCACAGAAGGCGGCATTTCTTGGGGAACCAAATGAGCCTCCCTTGCCCTCTGTTTCCACGACATTCTCCTTCTTGGGGTGGGGCCTACTCCAATGGCGGCCTCTGATAGCATAGAAGGCGGCATTTCCTGGGGAACCAAATGAGCCTCCCTTGCCCTCTGTTTCCAAGACATTCTCCTTCTTGATGTTGGACATACTCCAATGGCAACAGAGGGGGAGGAAGTTGGCGGCATGCTTTCTTTTGGGAGAGCTGGGCAATACTTGCCACAACCTCCACTGAAAGAGAGACTTAGGTTTAGGTCCAGTTGATCAGCGTTAGGGTGGTAATTGCACTGGTGGTCTTGAGTGCCTTTCTCAGGGTCACAAGTGGAGATCAGGTTTATCTCCTTGATCTGGGCCGGGGGATGGTCGAATCCGTTGTTGCCTTGGTTTGCCAGTCCTGCTAGCCACACATTAATCATACAAATGCATTTAAAATTAGCATTTACAACATCATATATGAACAATTATTTGTTATATTTGATACAAAATAAAGCTCAATTGAATACTTCCAGTAATGGATTTAAATAAGTTCTATGAATTGATTTTCTAATCTTAAACATGCAATCCCTATTTTCTTTCGGGAGAGGCTGTACTAGTTAAGCTAGAGCAAACTGTTTCTCTTCGTTATATATTCTCATTCTCTAACATTTTTAAATGAAATTTTGCCAAAAAATGCAGGCAAAAGAAAATTTAGCAAAAAATGTGTGCTCTACTCTTGCAAATCTTTTACTCCCTCTGTCCCAAAAATGAATGACCAAGTAATACAACTTTTAAAGCGAAAGAGGAATGCTTATTTATACTGCCACTGTTGTTCGCATACGAGATCAATCAGCTCCTCTGTATTTATAGATTCTCTCAATACATTCAAAAAAATATTTGAATGCTTGCAACATATCATGATAGACGAGTGGTAATCAAGCACTAGTTGAGCGAACTGAGAGAAACTAGAAATTGGGAGGATCTGATCCTCAGATTATAAATGGAACATAAAGAAAGCTATATACGCATGTATATTCACAAAGAGGAGAGGAGAGAGAGAGAGAGAGTCTTACTAGTTAGAATTTGGGCAGGCAACTCTGGGGAGACTGCAAGACCTTCTGAAAGAGAAGAACTTGAAACATGGATAAGCCTCATGGGATTTTCAAGGTCGGAGCCACCTGCATGTCGGACAAATTCCTTTGGAGACAGGAAGTGACCATGACAAACACACACTACACACACTTTCCCTTGTGAAAAATGAAACAAACACCCCTCAATTTCCCTCCCATTAGGGACACCTCCAGTTGTCGTGACCCGTGGCATCACTTTGAACATTTGCTCCATCTTATTTTTAGATTCTTGATCTGATTGAGGAATATGCTTAAGTATCGCATTTCTTGTTGGGCATAACTTGTTATTAACTATTTCCATCGATGTGTTTGCACTTCACCAAGCTATATTAAGTGTAAATATTAGAGTATGGAAGCTAATTTAACATACTCCACCCGTTCAAAAATAAATGTTGCACTTTCCATTTTCATATGTCCCTAAAAAGAGTAGCAAAGAAGATATATTAATGCAAAATTCATGAAAGGGCAAGAAAACAAATCTACATCCTTAAAACAATTGCAAATGAAATCTTCCGTTTTGTTTTTTTTTTTTTTTTTTTGTTTTGGTGCAAAAAATCTTCCCTTTTGTGAGACTTGTTAATGTATTAATTAAGACAAAGAACTACTCAAATTCACGGTTATAACTAAAATTTTAAAAATCTATACTTTAGGGAAAATAAGAAACACACAAACGACCGCTAATCATGTGCCATCATCTACATTCATTCCCCTCTCCGGAAACTGCCACCATTTACCAAATATTGCCGGCCGCCAGAAAAAATCCGGCAAACAATAAATTTTCCGACCATTGCAAGTCACCAGAAAGTGTTCCAACCATCGCCAGCCACCTGAAATGATCAAGTAGCCGGAAAGTTTTTTGGTGGTCGAAAAAATGTAAGGTTATCGATAATTTTTCAGGTGGGCAAAAAATTTTCCGGCAGCATTCAGGTGACAGATTCCGGCAATACTACTGGTGGCAGTAGGTTATTTCATTATTTTATCACAAGGACAGTTTTGAAAGTTCACTTATTTAAATGCTCAAATTTAGAAATGAGACTTAGACAAACAAATATGAAAATGGGAACATCTCCATGCGCAACAGAGGCATCTCTATGCGCAACGGAGGCATAATAATTATCAACTTAACATTTTGGCCCCTCACAACATCACATGTGGATAAATATGCGTGTGTACAAAATAAAAGAAATATAGATACTTACTATTGATATAGATACTTACTATTGCTTGCAGTTCGACCACATTCCCAGTTTGAGTTAATCACGAGAATGGGGAGACGGAAGGCATTACAATTTTGGGTTAAGTCCGTGACACCTGAAATCAACATATGGGAAGATTGACGGCATCTACAAACCAAAAAAAAAAGTTCATTCCTAAATGACCAAATCTCATAGATACACGCATGGAAAAGTTTAATCTCCATAAGATATAGAAAGAAATTGTGCTAGATATATTAGAAAAATTGAAGTTATTGATATAGATAAGAGAGACTTCCAAAGAGATTCATACCGGCTCGTGAAGAATTGGGGATAAACTTCTGGAAAAGTGAGCCTAAGTGATCAAGAGCTCTTAAGGGAACTCATCACTCCAGAACAATCTTTGTGTGAGCGATAGGATCTATGTGGGGTGGGATGGAGGAGAGAGCAAGGCGAGAAGTGATTATATAAGTGAAAAATCCCATATTTGCACTGCCACGTGGAGATGAACATAATGCACGGTTACAACTGCAAGTCATGCACGATTACAGTTGTCTTCACCAGCACTGGCGGATCTACCAAGGGAGAAGGGGGTCCCTGAATTTTTAACTTTTTTTCACTTTAGCACTAGTAATTTGTCAAGAGAAGCATGCTAGTCCCTTCAAAAATTAGAGCTTACCCCCCTTTAATTTGTATATTCATCTTTATAGTTTTTCAAAGTTATTTTTGTGTCCTTAAAGTTTTACAATATGCCTTTATCTTGCCTTGGCTTGGAATAAAAATTAGAAAAATATCAATACTTTAACTTCTAACTCTAATTGTAATTAGAGAAGCTTTTTTTTTTTTCCCCCGAAAGATTGAAAGTTTGTAGTATAGTTCTCCTAATTAGGTTTTTACTCTTTCCTTCCCTAAAAGAAATTGTCTATCTTTTCAAAAATATTTGTCCATTTTCTGAAATTGAAATGATCAGTTACTTACCTTTTTACCTAATACCCCTCATTGATTGCATAAATTTTATTTATGCTCTAGTTGACAACATCTAGTTTGAAAAATAAAACTCTAATTAATCTTTGTTCTTAATTAGATTAGAAAGTTTAACATGACATCCTTTTTTAGAAGGAGATAGTATTTAAAAAAAAAAAAACAATTAATCATTTAATATACTATTTGCATAAATTTTATTTATGCTCTAGTTGACAATCCTTTTTTTTTTTTTTTTTTATTATTATTATTTAATTTATTTTTTTATTTATTATTTATTTTTTTATTTAGTTATTTTTTTATTTATTTATTTATTTATTATTATTTATTTATTTTTTTCAACAATCTTTTTTCACGATGATATATGAGGATTCATGTTAGCCGACCCCAAATTATTTTGGGACTAAGGCTTTGTTGTTGTTGTTGTTGTATTACTAGCTAATAGCCCAATTAATTTTTGACAAAGCTTCTGTTTGTGGCAGGTCCTCCAGCTAAATTTATTTCAGCATTAAATTTTATTTAAATATATGTTTATAGCCGGTGGTGTGGTTAAATTTTTTATGTTATATATTTGGGAAAGAGCAACACAGTTAACTCTTGTTTCCATGCAAATAAACACTCTTCTTTTTATTGTCACTATTATATGAACTCATAAACATTGCGAAAATGGTTATATGTCATGTGAACATTTTATGTATTTGATAATGTGATTTTATTGGTCTCGTTATCTCAAAATTTGTCCCCCCCCCTAATGAAAATCCTTTATCCGCCATCGGTCTTCAGAGTCTATTTGACTTCTCATGCCCTTCTGTCATAACTTGGACACTTCTCTCAGGTTTAGTAAATAAGAAAAACAACAAGGCTAATTTCGTATGCACAAATTTAAGAATGACAGCACCCCATTCTAGAATAGTCCCAGATCTCAAGTGTCATGTTGAGAATCCGCACGATTACGTACAACTAATCTCAAGTCCTTAATAACTCATATAAAATTAGGGTTAATCTGGTAATTACATACATAAGAAAGTTAGAACGTCGGCGCATTCTAAGAAAGTCCCAGATCTCTAGTCTAGTGCCACAATAGAGATGATAATTTTATTCATGGTTACAAATATTGAGCTCTTAAGACCTAATATCCTTGCCCGGTCAATTTTATCAAGTCCTTTATAACTCGAACAAACAAGAAGAGTACTTTTATGAGGACAAAAGAAAGCCAGTACCCACATTCTAGAAAAGTTTCAGATTTTCAGTACCACGTGGAGTTGATGTGTTCATGCAAGGCTATAACCTGTTAAAATTTCAATTTCACCATCTATCTTTTGCGCCTAAGAATGTGACATTTGTATTATTGATTTAATAGCAAATGTCACCCAGTTTGATGTGTTCACGCAAGCCTATAACCTGTTAAAATTTCAATTTCACCATCTATCTTTTGCGCCTAAGAATGTGACATTTGTATTATTGATTTAATAGCAAATGTCACCCAATTTGATAATCGCCGCTAAGTAGTTAACGGACTTTGCTGACATGACTCTTTTCTTACATGCCCCCTTTTCTTATTGTTCCAACTCACCAGTGTTATTTTCACTTCCCCACCCTCATCTTCCACTATAATATTTACTTTGCAGCTTACCATTTATCTTCAGCGAAAATACACACATCATCAAGCAGTTGCACAAAATGGCGAGCTAAACAACAATGCAATCATAATTTCTCAACATTCCTCCTTTCATCTCCACACAATATTCCATCCACAAAAACATCTAACACCTAGGCTTACACTTTCTAATTGAAAAATCAACCTGGGATCTCCTCAAATTATGGTTTCAAACCACAGTCAACAATCAAGCTTCTTGTTATCTTGAATACACCCCAATCAGTTCAATGTTTGGATGTGGGTTTCTTGTTAAATTTACTCAATTAGGCCTATCATCATTTTAACCCACTGTTCTATAATGAAGCTCCGGTTTTAACAATCCTTATTTTAAAGCAGTTTTAACCACTCTACTATAGATGCGCACTCATTCTCCCCCCCCCCCCAAAAAAAAAAGAAAGAAAAGCCCAAAATAAGTGCATAGTTTTAGCATTTTTTTTTTTTGGGGAAAATGAATGTGTCTAAAGCAGAGTGGTTAAAACTGCTAAAAACAAATAAGGATGGTTAAAACCGCAGCTTCAGGACGTGAGTATGGAGGTTGTACCATAATGTATGTTGCGGAGGTCTGTGACGATGCAGCAGGATGCTTGGGGTTATGCAGATTTGATGTCTAGGGTAGGTTTCGGCAATTTTGTCGCCGCCAAAGGAGAGGACGCGTTTGGCTAGTTCAGAGTGGATGGTCGGGTGTCGGGTTTGGGAGATTAAGGGGAGACATTTTGGGGTTTTGAAGAGAGCTCGAGGGAGGGATGTTGTTTCGGGTTGAGAAGAGGAAGGTAGGAATGTGGAGAATAGATAGGTTGAGGATAGCATTTCTGCTAAGCTCACCATTTATAGCGTGCTATTGTATCTGTTTTTTTTGGGAAGATTGATAGTAAGCTACAAAGTAAATACAAAAGAAAAGATGGGGCTAGGGAAGTGTAAGAAACAATGGTGAGCTGGACCAATTAACAAAAGGGAGAACATGCTAAACCAGCCACATAAGCAAAGTACGTTGATTACTTGACGACCGTTATCAATTTGAGTGACATTTGGTATTGAATTTATAGTACTAAAATTACATTTGTAACAATAGAAGTTCAACGGTCAAACTAAACTGATGATACCCAAATAGTAAAATGGTCAAGGCAAAATGCTTGGATTATGCAACATAATTTTCATTTTTCATCAATTAATGCAGCCTACTAAGTTCTGGAATTATGTTACGTAATTTTGAAAATTTTAAGTGACATAATTTTCATCAACATAATGAATACTATATACTTAAGAACTACTAGCAAAAGATATATCTAGTCAAAGTCTGATAATTATAGCATATATTAATGAAGAAAAATATAATAATCATAATTGAACTGAATGATAATCACTCTTACCAAAATGTGCAGCTTCACTTGTATCCGACGATCAACCTCACCAGACTTAATCTTAGCATTGGCATGAAAGAAGACATATATGGACTTTTCTGCAGTGTTCGTAAACTGTTAACTATTCTTACTCATAATATTTTTAGCAAATTTCAAATCACCCTAGAATTACGACTATTTGTAAGTCAGTACCCTAATCTATTGACCTGGGCAAATCGACTCCCTCTCTGGCCAAGAGCTGGAAAATCCACCCAGCTAGTTGGCTTAACAAATAACCCATGCATCCAAACTTAACAAAATTATTAGACAGAATTACCCTAACGATTTATCAGATTTCAGAAACCAATTAAAGCATGGAAGGCATATATTCTAAGGCTCCGTTTGTTTCAAGAAATATGACTTGCGACTTTCGAAAAATAACATTGAATACATTTTCACTTGTTTGGTAGATCTTAAGAAATGCTTAGAACATTAGTTTAAGGTGTTTGGTAAATTTATGAAAATAACTACCAAAAAATGAAATCAATAACCTTGCTTGACTCAATAGTACTCCCTCCGTCCCAAATAAATGCCGCATTTGACTTGTCAACGTTTTTAAGTAATGTCCTTTATTTGTTTGTGCATTGCTTGAACAATGGTAAAATTGCACTTAGTATATTTCCTTATTTAGAAAGATAATACTCCCTCCGTCCCGGCCGATTTAGGATTTATTTCCATTTTGGGCGTCCCACCCGATTTAGGACGGCCCAAAATGGAAACCTTAAATCACTATTCTCTCCACTCATTCTCTCTCCTACATTATTTTAATACTCACAACACCATTATAATTTACTATTCCCTCCACTCATTCTCTCTCCTATTTTTAAATTACACTCACAACATTTACCTTTTCCTTAATCCCCGTGCCGGCCCAAAAAATCCTAAATCGGCCGGGATGGAGGGAGTATTTATTTTGGGCTGAATTAAAAAAGGAAAGTGCCACATTTATTACGGAGGGAGTAAACTAGTACTCCCTCGTCCCAAAATGAAAGAAATGTTTCAAAATTGCTCTTAATCAATCAGCAGAAAATTTGAAATTTTTGTGGTCATTTATTTAGGGGCGGAGGGAGTAGTATATAACCAACTCCAACTTATTTGTAATTTAACTGAAATAATTGATTTTAACTTATTTAGATTGATTAATTAAATTGAGGAACTTTTCATGAGAAGACCTGGAATTTTTGTATTTCTAGAAAAATTCAAATGTCGAATAATTAGACCATACAGTACACTAATGACATAGGGGTATGGTATTGAATAACAATTAGGAAGAGAAGAGAGTAAAGGCAGAATGGAAATGCTAAGTGGCAACGCATGATAGAATGTAAAACGATTTACGGCGGACGAGGTAAATAAGTTATTTTCACAAGAAAAAAAGGTTTATTTTCCATTGACAAGAAAATGAGTTATATTGACTTTATTTTTTTATTGTCATCAAACATTAAAAAATGAGGAAAAACGTCATTTTTTCCTCAAGAAAAAGAAGCCAAGGGGGAATGACTTACAGAAAACGTTTTCCTCATTTTCTGATATTTGGTGACAACAAAAGATAAAGTCAATGTAATACATTTTCCGGTCAATGGAAAATAAACCTTTCTTCATGTGAAAATGACTTACCGACCTCGTCTTCGCATCGCACACCGTTTTAGTATGCCGTTTTACAGTGTATCATCAATCGTACGCTGATTGTCGCTTAGCTTTTCCATTATGCATTTTCTCTCTTATATTCTCTTTCTAGTTGTTGTTCAATACCATATACATGGTCTAATATTAAGCATTTGAATTTATAGAAAAATAAAAATTCCTAATTAATATGACAAGTGATGGATGTGTATTTACCCATCCAAATGATGCACTTTTAGGCTTTCTTTGTGTTTGATTCCCGAGTTTTATGTATATTTGATGTGGTTTGTGAGTATTTTATGAGTACAGGGTATAGAGCTGATTAAAGGTGTATTTTATGGCTAAAAAGTGCAAAAGAAATAAAGTGGAGCGGAGCAGAGAAAGAAAAAAACTGAAATTACGAGCTCAAGGACTAAACTGGCATTTGGAAGCTTTTGGACTAAATTGAAAATATTGGAAATTCAGGGACTGAACTGGGAATATGGAATTTTCGGACGAATTTAATTTATAAAAATTCCTGGGATAAAATGAAAAATAAAAGTCCAAAGAGCGAAGCGCAGAAGAAGTCATTAAAGTGGTCAAAGTGCGACTGCAAAATAGAGGGACGAAACGAATACTAAATATTACAAACTAGGCCACGGCTGGAAAAATGAGGGCCAAGGTGGCCGGCCACTTCATGGCATGGCCGGGCCAATGCAGGAAAGGCTAAAGCAAATGGGCCGGCCAAGGTTGGGTTGTTGGGCCAAGAAGGAAGCATTGCATGGCAAGGAATTAAAGGGCGGACGCGCTACTCCAGAAAGGCGGCCGCGCTAAGGAGAGAACTCTCGGCCAAAACTCACGGCCAAGTAGGGCGGGCGCGCCAGATGTCATTGCGGCCGCGCTCCGCCGTAACCCGCAGCAGTTTTTCACAGTTTAAACGGGGGCATTAATGTATTTTCTCAACCTGTGGACCATGGAGATTTGCCCTACTTTTTTTATATATATTTGCACAGCCACGGTAGTTTTTAATTAGCACATCATATCAGATTATTGGAGATAGTTTTATTTGTTCTTTAACAATTCCATTGAAGAGGAGAATTATTTCGAGATCCAGGTTTTTATTATTTGTAAATTATGAGTAGCTAATTTATTAGATTTGTAGATTGTTTTGATCTTCACCGAATTTCTATGCAGTAATATTTTAATTCTTTCTATTTAATTCCTTCTAGTTCATCAATAGATTTTAATTTCTTGTTCTTGGATTCGAGACGTATGTTAAGATACGAACTCATCTTTGAATAATTGGGTATTTATCGAGCCATTAATTTGGGCGATTTATACATTGACCGCTATTGATTGAATAATTTGGTCTGTGCCGTAATAGAATCGGATCAATGTTAGGTTCTTTTATTCTTATGTGTTTAACGTATTCTTGGCATATTGTGGAACCGTAATAGAATTCACAATATTAAGAGAATATTTAGGATTGTAATTCGGCCACCTAACCGTGTCGATCCTAGCTAAAGTGAATGAACCCTAGAAGTTGAGTTGATGTTATATAAGTAAAATTTTGCATAGAATGATGGTAAAGTGAAATCCAATCTACGAATCTCTGCTCATAATCTGTTTTCTTGCTTAGTTAGTTTTAGTTATTTAATTTATGCTTTTAGATTTAAATCAAATCAATATAAACTGTGGTTACTTATTCACTGCTTCCACCTTATTTGTTTACCAACGAGTCTCTGTGGATTCGACCCCTGCATTTGCATACTGCTACACCGGTAGTGAGTACACTTGCTCGGTATTTTTATTACAAGAGGGAGTTTTCCTCCATCAAGTTTTTGGCGCCGTTGCCGGGGACTTGTTGCAAGTAAACAAGTAGGTTAAGTAGTGAATGCAAGGTCGTCGTTCTTTGAAGCCTACATTGGTGCCATTGGACGATAACATAAATAGATTTGAGGAAGTATTTGAGGGCGATCCCCTCTTTAATCCCCTGTTCTCAGACTCTGATACCGAATCAGAACCCTCCACCACCGAGGTAGAGGAAGAGAAAGCCGAGACGGGCAAAGCATTCACCGCACAAACAATGAATGATTTCCTAGAGCCTCGGGTAGACACATCTACCTCTTGCGTAGTCTTTGTCCGACGCAGCCAAAAATCTAGAGGTCAAAGGACAATACTTGCCATGTTGCCAAGCTTTCACGGATTGCCTGGTGAGGATGCACTCACGTTCCTTAAAGAGTTTATTATTGTTGTTGCTCAATTTTTGTTAAGACAGTGGAGTGACCGAGGAGCAAATTGGGGATCGAAGTGTTTTCCTTACACTCTTAAGGGAGTGGCTAAAACATGGTTGATGATGCTTGCACCGAGCAGCATCAGTACTTGGGGAGAGTTACAAGATGTGTTCCTTAAAAGATATTACCCACATCATCTGTTGGCTAGTTTTAGACAGAAATTGATGACATTTTTCCCAAGATGTGGGGGAGCCTTTTCATGAGGCATGGGAAAGATTTAATACGATGATAATGCAATGTCCCCATCATAATTTCACACTACCCTCACTGAACCAAGCCTTTTATGATGGCTTGAATGAGAATGGTCAATCAATGGTTGACAATGCTGCGGGAGGCTCGATAGGAGTCAAGACCCCGGATGAGACTAAAGCTTTATATGAGATGTTGAGTGCTAATTCTCAACAAAAGAGCTCGAGGGGTAGAACTAGGGAAGTACTTGAATTGAATGCTAGTGATAATATTTCAAAGCAGATTGCGCTTTTAAATAATAAATTGGATAAATTGACTGCTTGTGGCACTTCTGCTGGTGCCAATGTTATTACTGATTATTGTACAAATTGTGGTTTGTCATCTCATGTGACTAATATGTGTCCTAGTGCAGCAAATTTTTCTTATCATCCTGAACAGGCACATGCTTTCAATGGATATGCACCAAGGCCACCACCCCAAGGCAACCCATATGGTAACTACAATCCATGGGGTAGCCATCATAATCAGCAAGTGAAACCTCTTCATGTGCCACCACCTGGACAACATGATAAAGAGCCTTGGGAGCTGGCAGTCCAGCAGTTAAGGATGGAGATGCAGCAAAGCAACAATACGAATCTTTGCGTTTGAAAAGATGGGCACACAAGTAGAGCAACTTGTGAAGGTTGCCCAAGAGTTGATGAAAGAGAAGAACCCACCTGAGCAAGCAAAGTCAATCACGACAGTGTGGGATGAGAGTGAGGAAATCGAGGAGGTATTTCTATCTTCTCTTGATAATATTGATTGTTTTGATAATAATGATGATGTTAATGAGAATGAAAAAGTTAATCATGTTCAAAAAGACCCCGGGTGTTTCATTATCCCAATTTCTTTAGGGGGTCAAAATTTTAAAGGTTTGTTGGATCTTGGGGCAAGTGTTAATGTGATGCCCTTTCATGTTTTTAGAAGTTTGGGGGCATGTGAGTTGAAACCACCCATGAGAGACTTGCAATTGGCGGAACTCTCAATCAAAAGACCTTTAGGGGTTATTGAAGGGGTGTTGGTTAAAATTGATAAAATTATTATCCCCATTGACTTTTATGTAATGTGTATGGAGGGATCAAGTGAGGAGCAACTAAAAACTCCCATTCTGCTTGGGAGGCCATTTATGTTTGACACTAAGGCCACCATTGATGTGTGTCAAGGGGTGGTATCCTTGAGAGGCATGGGGGAAGAATGCAAGTTTGTTATGTCTAAAAATGATAAGAAACCCTTCCCCAAAGATGGTTTTGTAGGAGCCATAACTGATGTTCCAATTTTTAAATATGATGTGAATGGATGTGAGAAAAGTGGGGATAATGCGGACGTTTGTCCCTTGGCTAGTAACATTAAGGCCGACCAATACTCTAGGAGTAACGGGTCGTATCACTCCCCACACGACTCCCATAAAGAGTCGATTCCATCACATTTACCACAAGGGCCTTCAAAATCGAGAGTTAGTGAGGAGAGTTATAGTGATTTATCTGATTCTATATTCTTAAATATTTTTGTGCATGATAACTCTCTTGATCTTGGTTGTGAGAATGGTGTTCTGCAGGTTGCAGAAAAGGTAGAGTTTGGGGGTGGAAACCCCAATAAAAATAAAAGAAAAAGGGATAAGCACAAGCGTAAAGTTTCAAAAATAAATGTGGCTTTACCCCTACGTATGGACAAAGGAGAGCTGATGTGGAAAGAGAAGGGCGTTTGTGCCCGCGAGGAAAAGAGATGGTCCAAAGGCCGCAAAGCAAAGGCCAAGTAAGTTTGGGACCATAGTCGGGCTAACGACTTTAACCAAATGCGCTGCTTGGGAGGCAACCCAATGAGGTATGTTTTATTTTTTATGTTAATTACTGTTTAGTCGTGTCATGTCGTCCATCGAACCCAAGGCACGCTTTTGTTCTCTTCGCTTTGAGGACATAGCATGTTTTGAGTTTGGGGGTGGGCAACTCTCCGAGTTTGTGGGTTTATAGGGGAGTGTATATAGTGTCACCCTCTAAAAAAATTAGAAAATTTTAAAAATTTTTGTTCTTTTCATAGTTGGGATGTTGGCCAAAGTCTGTGATGATTAGAGTGTGCTTTAATTTTAAAATCACATGTGTTATTATTAGTGTGGTGATTGGGATTGCATTGAAACATTTAAATCATGATTGCACCACCTCTCACTTCCGTATCATATTCTTGGTCATTGTCATCAACTTAGGTGCCTTTTATGGGATCACTTTGTGTATTCTCGGGGTCCCTAGAACATGTTTGCATGATTGTCAATAACACGTCAATAGGTTACTTGATATATATGGCTATTCTTTGAATCCCTTTTTATGAGCTTTAAACTTTCTAGTCACTTATATAAAATATTCCGCTAGAATCCCTTTTGAGCTTGAAAAAGAATGGAATCTCTCACAAAGTGGGAGGTTATCTTAGACCACCATTCGCCTTCATTTGTACCCTCATTGTCCCACCCTTTTAACTTATACACTATTTTCCCACCTTTTCAAGAAAGTGAAACTAGGGAAAGAATGGGAATATTTTCGGGGATGTCATGAAAATCAAAGGATTGAGTGGAAAGTGGTCACGAAAATAAAAATAAAAAAAAAAATGAAAAGAGGGACTTGAGCAAAATCGTAAATGCACATTCTTTGTGATACATATGTGCAAAGTAAAAAAAAAAAAAAAAAAAAAAAAAAAAAAAAAAAAAAGAGAGAAAGAAAGAAAAGAAAAAGAAGAAAAAATGAAGCCTTGCCTCTCTCCGATGTCAAGTGGAAATTTTGTTTCAAGGTGACCAAAGAAAGTAATGGAATGTGCTTTCGATCCAGTGTCAATGTATGAAAAAGTTTTAGTTTGTGCGTTGGCACATTGGGAAGTACTAAGGGTGAGTGGAGAAATTATCATCAAAGTGGGGATGTATTGTTACAAGAAGACTTTCTAGTTTCACTTTCTTATGTTCGTATGTCCTTACCTTCTTTTGTAACCGTGAACCGAGCCATGCGATCTTTCGCACCATAACACTTTAAGCCATATTATTCTTTCAATATCGAGTAACCGGGTTGACAATCGTGTAAATATGCATATGAGTGTCCTTTTTGGGTCAGACTTGTTTATACATATTGGTTTAGAGCATCACTTAGTGAATCCATAAACAATCTTAGGTTGTTGGCGGTGACCTCCCATAATTCATTCATCATTCAGCCGCGGTGGAAAATTGTGAGTTTTATGCTTGATGTGATTGTAATCCCATTACTGTGGTGGCACTTGTTGATTATGTGTGTTGGTAAGGATCTGAGACTTGTATGGCCAATGACTCATCTTTGATAGAACATTCCAAAAATATTATTTTGTTTTAATGTTTTATTATTAGTAGTTAGAGTAGCTGTATTTTACTTCTTTTAGTTTTGTTTTACTCGAGACGAGCAAAAGGTTAGTTTGTGGGTGTTTGATGGATGTGTATTTACCCATCCAAATGATGCACTTTTAGGCTTTCTTTGTGTTTGATTCCCGAGTTTTATGTATATTTGATGTGGTTTGTGAGTATTTTATGAGTACGGGGTATAGAAGTGATTAAAGGTATATTTTATGGCTAAAAAGTGCAAAAGAAATAAAGTGGAGCGGAAAGCGAGAGAAAGAAAAAAACTGAAATTACGAGCTCGAGGACTAAACTCGGCATTTGGAAGCTTTTGGACTAAATTGAAAATATTGGAAATTCGTGGACTCGAACTGGGAATATGGAATTTTCGGACGAATTTAATTTATAAAAATTCCTGGGATAAAATGAAAAATAAAAGTCCAAAGAGCGAAGCGCGAGAAGAAGTCATTAAAGTGGTCAAAGTGCACCGCAAAATAGAGGGACGAAACGAATACTAAATATTACAAACTAGGCCACTACTGGAAAAATGAGGGCAGGTGGCCGGCCACTTCATGGCATGGCCGGGCCAATGCAGGAAAGGCTAAAGCAAATGGGCCGGCCAAGGTTGGGTTGTTGGGCCAAGAAGGAAGCATTGCATGGCAAGGAATTAAAGGGCGGACGCGCTTACCCGGAAAGGCGGCCGCGCTAAGGAGAGAACTCTCGGCCAAAACTCACGGCCAAGTAGGGCGGGCGCGCCAGATGTCATTGCGGCCGCGCTCCGCCGTAACCCGCAGCAGTTTTTCACGTTTAAACGGGGGCATTAATGTATTTTCTCGGCTTGTGGACCATGGAGATTTGCCTACTTTTTTATATATATTTGCACGGCCACGGTAGTTTTTAATTAGCACATCATATCGGATTATTGGAGATAGTTTTATTTGTTCTTTAACAATTCCATTGAAGAGGAGAATTATTTCGAGATCCGTGTTTTTATTATTTGTAAATTATGAGTAGCTAATTTATTAGATTTGTAGATTGTTTTGATCTTCACCGAATTTCTATGCAGTAATATTTTAATTCTTTCTATTTAATTCCTTCTAGTTCATCAATAGATTTTAATTTCTTGTTCTTAGATTCGAGACGTATGTTAAGATACGAACTCATCTTTGAATAATTGGGTATTTATCGAGCCATTAATTTGGGCGATTTATACATTGACTGCTATTGATTGAATAATTTGGTTTGTGCCGTAATAGAATCGGATCAATGTTAGGTTCTTTTATTCTTATGTGTTTAACGTATTCTTGACATATTGTGGAACCGTAATAGAATTCACAATATTAAAAAGAGTATTTAGGATTGTAATTCGGCCACCTAACCGTGTCGATCCTAGCTAAAGTGAATGAACCCTAGAAGTTGAGTTGATGTTATATAAGTAAAATTTTGCATAGAATGATGGTAAAGTGAAATCCAATCTACGAATCTCTGCTCATAATCTGTTTTCTTGCTTAGTTAGTTTTAGTTATTTAATTTATGCTTTTAGATTTAAATCAAATCAATATAAACTGTGGTTACTTATTCACTGCTTCCACCTTATTTGTTTACCAACGAGTCTCTGTGGATTCGACCCCTGCATTTGCATACTGCTACACCGGTAGTGAGTACACTTGCTCGGTATTTTTATTACAAGAGGGAGTTTTCCTCCATCAACAAGTAACTCAATTTGATTCATTTAATTAATTTGAATAAGTTAAAATAATTATTTGAGGTAAATTACAAATAAATTTAAGTTGGATTGGTTATATATTACCGGTTCACTTCTCCCTTCGTCTCATAATAAATGTAACACTTTCTTTCTTTGTCCGTCTCAAACTAAATGTTGCAATTGTTGAAAAGGAAAAAGTAAGTGAAATTTTATCATTGTACAAGCAATGTGTAAACAAGCAAAGCACAATCCTTACAAACCCCGACAAGTCAAATGCGACATTTATTATTATGAGCCGAATGAAGTATTTTACTATTGAGTCAAGCAATTTTATTAATTTCATTTTTTTGTATTCATTTTCATAATTTTCATATAGTTTACCAAACACCGGAAACTATTTTCGGAAACATTTTTATAAGATTTACCAAACAACTGAAAACGGATGCATTTCATTTTCAAGAAAACCTTCCAAAATTCATTTTCTGTAAATCAGTTTCCCTTAAACAAACCGAGCCTAAGCTTCCAACCAAAATCACCACCATTTGATGCTGCAGCTACCAAGACTCAATCTACCAATAACAACATTCTCTGCTGTTGATTAACAGGAATAAATAGAAGGTAAATTAAGGAAAAAACTAGTATATACATAGCTAAACTTTCTGGGATAAATAAACAGAGAATTGGGGACAGCAGGAAATGGATGATAAACAGAACAGATTTTTAGTATCACAGAACTGACTTCAGATAGAGAATTAGGTTGATAGTTACCTGAGATTTTCAAACTACGCGAGCAGATGATTTGATAGGAGTAAATAAACCCTAACCTCAATTCCGCATAGAATATCTCCAATCGCCATCGGAGATCTCACTATAGCGGATTTGAGACGCTTAAACACGGAAGTAATTACCAGTGGCGAATACAGACATAATTTCATGGAACATAATACATCTCCGGTGGTAACGACGATTACAGACGCGTAACCCTTGGGTCGCCGGCGGTGATATGCGATTAAGGAACAAATAGAGAAAGAGCTTAAAAACAAAATCGATTTGTAGGTGATGTTGACCGGAGAGATCGAAACGGGAGAAGGGAGTCGGTGCCATTTTCAGACGAAAAGCAACGGCTAGGGCCTAGGGTGTAGTGGTTATGGGCGGCGTTTCTTCACTTACGAGGTCGAGATCTTGACACAGGTTAGATACTCCCGCCTAATGGCGCCTGGCCCTCTCCGACGCCTAGTTTTAAGCCCGTCTAGATTTCGACAAATTCCGACTAGTTTTTGTCTAGGCACTAGGCCCGATTTCGTCGCCTAACATCCGCCTAATACTTTTTAGAACCTTGGATATGCACGGTTATTTTTAGAGAATTGTTATATAAACCCGTAAAATTGTTGAGTAAATCAGTAGGAAGTTTAAAATTTCAAAATTGCCATATAATGAAATGACTATAATACCCTTAAATTCATATACCCATTTTTATATACTCTCTCCGTCCCATTATTTCCTTCACCATTTTGGCTCCGGAACGCAAATTAAGAAAATGGGTGGAAAGAAAAAATGTTGTGAGTGTAATTTGAAAATAGGAGAGAGAAATTTGAAAATAGGAGAGAGAATGAGTGGAGGGAATAATAAATTATAATGGTGTTGTGAGTATTAAAATAATGTAGGAGAGAGAATGAGTGGAGGGAATAGTAAAAATTCTTTGCCAAAAAAGGAAAGGTGAAGTTTTCAATGGGACACCCAAAATGGCAAAAAGTGAAGTTATTAATGGGACGGAGGGAGTACTTTTTTTAAAAAACTCATTGTTAATCCCATTTCTAAGTACTTCTTCACTTTGTAACCATATAAATGTGTTAAATTATTGTCTTAAATATTCTGTTTTCGTGGCGAATTTCGGCCCCAGTTTAATGATTTTTTGCCCAGAATCGACCACACCCGGCCGAAAAAATAAAAAAAAGTTCGGTCACAACCGGCCGAAAAACAAAAAAAGTTTGGTCACACCCGAAGTTCGATTGGGTGTGGTTGAACTTATTCAAGAAGTTCGGCCGGGTGTGGCTGAACTTATTCAAGAAGTTCGGCCGGGTGTGGCTGAACTTTTTCAAGAAGTTCGGCCACTACTGACTGAACTTATTCAAGAAGTTCGGCCACTACTACTGGCCGAACAGATCTACAGTTTCGGTAAGTACTGATCGAACCACCACAAATCCAGAATTTGAAACAAATTGAATTCAAAAATTCTCAACTTGAAACATTAATCGAACGAATTAAACCATAGGAAGTAATTTTCGAACGAATTGAACCAGAATTGCCTTATTTTACAATGTTTCTCTCTCTAAAAATTTCTATTTTCTCTTTCTAAAAATCTGATTTGGGGTTAATGTGTATGGGTGGGTGGGGATAAGGGAAAGGGGTATAAAGGGAAAGAGAGGAGTTTATTTTAATTTTTTGGGAATGGGTTTAATGTTACGGGTTTACTCAACAATTTTACGGGTCTATATAACAATTCTCGTTTTTTATTTTTTTGATTTTTGTATTTTTTGGTTCAGATATGCGTGGTCATTAAAAGAAGGAAAAATTCCCCCCCCCCCTAAGACCCCACATTAAGATTTTATTCCATTTTAAAGATAGTTTTTTTTGCAAATCTCAATAAAGAGTTCACCCGAAATTATAATTTCCCAGACACCCCTAGCTCCTCTCTCCTCACGTCATTTTATCTCTTCACTTTTTCTCTAAAAATCACACACACACACACACACACACTCACAAAGTTCACTCTCTCCCAACAATCTCCGGCCGGCAATGGCGATCTCCAGTGACGGAGTTTCTCCTCTACTCTCTCTCTCTTTTCTCCAAATCCTCTCTTTTGTCACACACACACATACTCACAAGTCTCAACCCCTTGATCTACTCTGACATCATCTTCTCCGGCGAGCATTTTCATCTTCTCTGACGGATCTCAACTTCTCCGACAATTACTCCACGGATGTCGATCTCAGATCTGGTTGCTTTTCTCTAACGAACCTCATATCTACTTTGACTCATATATCTCCTTCATCTTTCTCATATTTGGATGTCTGTGATGAACTTCCTCCGTCGAGCTCTCTCATCCGAAGCCCTCTGTGTTTCATTATGTAAAGCTTGATTATATGTAATTTACTGTTTTTTGGCATTGTGCAAGTCTTATTTGCAACTGTAGTCAAAATGATTTGGTTTAGTTATAAATTTATAACCACTAATGTAACTAATTTAGAAGGTCTATATGGAGGTCCTACTTATTTTTCAGATCTACTCTGCCTTGTTCTTGTAAAAAAAAAAATTAATCAAGAGAAAAAAAATTATTTTTTTGAACATTTATTAGGACGGAGAAAGTAGATTATTCTTGTGTGCAGTATAAAAATATTAATATGAACATAAATACTGTTATGTTCATAATGTTCGGTTTTTTTTGGAGTAAGTATATTCCTATTTTAATTTTCAGGTTGTATACATAGTTGTAAATTATAAGTTTTGGTTGAAAAAATTGTATTACCTCTAATTATAATAGTAAATCAGTATTATACTTTAGTTATAAGAGTTGTAATATGTAAATTATCAGATTAATTTCTGGCTATTATTGAAATTTTTGATTTTTTTGGTTGAAAAAATCTATAGTATAAATCACACCGGTACTATGAATAGTTGTGTGAACAGTTCCAAATGTCAAATTTCCCATTTTGCCCTCACTAAGTTGTCCCTTTCCCATTTTGCCCTTTAAAAAAAATTAAATTAAAAAAAAAAAAAACACATGTGTCCTCGGACACGGGCTTTTACTAGTTGTCTTATATAAGAGGTGAATTGATTTTATATTTCAATTATAAGAGTTACAATATGTAAATTGTGAGATTAATTATGGCTATTATTGAAATTTATAATTTTTTATTGAAATAATTGTCTTATATCTGAATTATAAGAGTTGAATTGGTCTTATACTTCATTTATAAAAGTTGCACCCGTAGTGAGATAGCATTTCTGTAAATAAATGATATAAATGATTTCGTAAATAATTGATTCTACTAGAGTTTAATAATATGAAAAATGAAAAAAATGACTTTTATAAGTCAATTGTAAAAGACGAAGTAGTTTTACAAGTCAGTTATTAGAGACGAAGTAGTCTTATAACTCAATTATAAGAGACGAGTGATATCTGTGAAATTTTTGAAATTCCATGTCCTATACTGAGTTTAAATCTTGTATGAGTGGCCCAATAGGAAGTCGCCGAAATTAAAAGAGGACAACAAGGTAAATGGCACTTTTATATAAATAAGTAAAATTGTTGAATAATCTCGTAGTGTAATTTTTTTTTTTAATTGTCATTCGAGCAAATGTACAAATTAACCCTTATCCTTAAAACATCCATCTCCTTCCTAAACCTCGGTCGATCAAATTTGTTTATGGAAATTGGGGCATTGGTTAGCTGATTTTTGAAATTTTTCTGTGAAGCTATAGATCGTTGTAACAAGAGCTTTGGTTGGGTTGTACTATGAAGCAGAAGAAGATGCACTTGATTCCATGAAATACAGTGATTATTGGACTAACGGTGGGTAAGGTTTGCGGAAGATGACAGATGTCAATCATGCTTTGCTTGCCAAGCTTGGGCGGTGTACGTTGACTCATCAGCAGATATGATGAGATGCCCCCAAGGAAAGATTACCGACTTTAACTGTTTTAGCCGACATTGCAAATGCTTCGATTCACGATTTGTCGAGGTTACTTTTATTTCAATTTTAGTATAATTACTATGAGCTAAAGTATTATATATTTGCTTTTAGATTATTTTTTTCATTTTTCATTTTTAATTGCAAATAATGTTTTTTGTAGAGATTTTTTTTAAGTTGTTCATTCATATTTTTATAAATAAACAAATTTATTATTTTTAATACTCTACATTATATTTTATACTCCCTCCGTCGCCCACGTGAGTGTGAACCAAAATATTGGGCACAATAATTAAGGAAAAATAATAAAATAAAGAAAAGTAGAGATAGTGGAAGAGATGTTTTGAGTGTGAAAAGTAAAATAAAAGAGAGAATGAGAGAGAGAAATAGCAAGTGGATTGTTGTTGTTAGTTTGACAATTGAGACCCATTGAATATAAAATTATAAAAATTTTGCCATTTTGGGAAGTTTACACTCATGTGGGGACGGGCGAAAAAGGAAATGAGTGCACACTCATGTGGGACTGAGGGAGTATACTTTTTTTTATTTTTTTGTAATGTAATTTCTTTTATCTACTTTAACTTTTTTCATGTATTTTATAAATCTAGTTGTCGAAGTAGTGACATGAAATATTTTTTTAATTTCAAGGTGGATAATGTAAATTTTAAAAGATGATCGTTAAATTTATTTTTTCATTTTGTTAACGTCCTTTCAAAAATGCCCTACATTTCCACAAAGTCCGAACATTAGAAACGATGTTGTCAAAATTGATACGTTGATAGTTATATTGCAACTCCTATAAAACTTAAAGGTACCAATGTGCCATTTACCCGAGGGCAATTCAACATTATACCTATTCTGTTAGCATCGCTATTATCACGAGTCAAGCATCTTGACCCACTCACTCGAGACCATAGTTCAGGGGTAAGAAGACTATTCGAGATTAGTTAAGGGGGGTAATTTGAAGTTTTCCCTAAGTATTTATGATCTGGTGTTTTATCTTTTAATAGTGTATCACCCGTTCGATCCACGCCAAGATATAAAATTTTCTAATTAAAAGTAAAAAATGATATAAACACCAAAACTAACACTACAAATTAATATGGTCCATATACATCTGTAAACAAAACATAATTTTTCTAATAATATTGATATTCATGGAGACAACACATACAAATACACATTCATATATTTTTTTTAAAAGCAAGTATTAATAAATAGAGATAAGAGATAAGAGATATGTATTACACATTTTGAAAAATCTTATTAAACACAACATTCGTAATATATATGTTGGATGAACTATTTTCTGCAAAATTGAATTTCCAAATATGAAGGGCATTAGGATGGGTGATTATGAAGAAAGTGACATAAAGTTGAACACGACTGAAAACATATGACACAATTACCCTTAAGGTCATCTTACTTTAAAAGTAAAATAGCTTTTAAAAGTTACATTTATTTTTTGATTTATTAAATTTTTATATTAGTTTTTATGGATTTTAAAAATCAATAAAGATGAGCCACGAATTAGAAAATATATTACTTTTTACCCATACAAAAAAAAAAAAAAAAAAAAGCAAATAAGTACCTATTTTTGTTTTCCATTAAAACCAAACAAATGTTGTGACTTTTATGAATTGAAAGTAATAAATATTACTCTGAAATTTTGAAAGACATATTGAGGAAAATAACCCCCTAAATAAATTAAATGTAGCAAACAAAGATTTATATTATTAACGATTAAAAAAATTAAAACCTTCATCATCTGCTGCAATATTTGCTATTTAGGGAGGGGTTATTTTCTTACATTAATGATTATTTTTTTAGAAAAAACTTACAGGGTAATATTTATATTTTCTTCATTTATTTTTAAAAGAAAACAAAAGAAAGTTTAGCTACTTACATTTTATTTTCTATTATTTGGCATAAAATAATTTTTTTTTCTTAATCACGGCTCGAGCTAATTAATTTTAAAACCATACAAATACAAATAAAATTCAAATGATTGAAGATAATAATATTTACTATTTTTAAGTCAAAGAACTCAAGTCATACATTTGTTTTTAATGGAAAACAAAAAACATAAAAAAAAAAAACATTGTTGCATTACTTTCTCTTAGCTCGTTATTTTTATTTTATCCGTTGAGTATAAAATATTTTTCATAACTTTTTTTACATGTGAAACGCTTTTTTTTTTTTTCATTATTGATTTTTTTTGAACTTTCATTATTGATAAAATTTTGATAATATTTTATTCGTTCACATTCTTATGCTAACACTATTTTTATTTCAATTAAAAATATTTTTTAGAAAAATACAAAATAGTTTCCTGTTCAAAATGAATATACGTAACTCTTATAAATGCTCTTTTATTTAATAATATACTTTAAAGATTAGTAAGGCATTAGATTCCCTCTGCAGTGATCATTCTAAGATGGGTTCTACAACTATGATACATTGTTGTTGTAGAACCCTTCATCAACAAGTTCCTGGAATGCATGAATGCTCTTCCTCTTCAGCTAGGAGCCAACACTTGTAGAGTTCCGGTATGCTTCGCCATGGTGTGTAAGCTTTTAGATTTTGAGCCATGCCTTCACGTATTTAGGAAGTTTTTCAAGATCTCCATTGATAAGGTACACATGGGGATCAGCACTCCTTCTAGACCTCATGCCCCAAATTTTTTATCAACCTCCCCACAAAATTAGTGGTGGAATACTCATGTTATGGTAGTTGAGAGTAGGAGGGGTTGGGAGTTCCCTTTACCAAATGATGAATCGATGTGATGAAGGAGGAGGATTATTGGATACAGATTGGAGCAAGGACATGTATGAGAAACATGTAGAGGTAGGCGATAGGGGCCAATTAGTGGGAGATACTGGAGATGACCAAGAATAACTACATTCAGGTTGGCATGATGCTTGGCGGTGGAGAGGTAGCCCCCTAGTTCCACGTAGTTAGGAGTTGGAGGTATCATGACTGGGTTACTCATGAGGGAGAGAGGTTGATTTGAAAACCAATGTCATGAGTGTAAGAAGACCCCAAATTACTGCAGATTGAACATGGATCACTTTGGGAGTAAGTGTTATACTTATTCTTTTCTCTTAGCTCGTCACTTATTTGCTCGCATGTTCATACTTAGATCGTACATATCTAGCTCGTCAATTGTTGTCTCAACCATTTCGAGCTAACCCTATGTTTTTATTTGTGCGGTTCTTACTCCGGAATAGGAAGCCAATATGGGGCGCGTTGTAAATGTGAAGAAGAGCAAGAGAAGCTGCGGGGTAGCCAATGCTCGGGCTGGCCAGTCGAAGGAAACTAAGGAGCGGCGTAAGTTGTTGAAGGCTGGTGGACGAGGATGCGAGAAGAATATTCCAATGGAGGAGGATCTTGACCTGGATGATTTGGAGGGACCAGTTGGTGATGCCAAGGAGGGCGATACAGTTGGAACTAGTGAGGCCGATCATGTATCACTTGCCGGTGGTGCTTTCGAGTTGGACATGTTGCTAGAAACAATGGGGACTTGCCAGCCAAATTCTGCATATATGGCCTACTCGGACCCGTACATTCTTGATTCAGTGCAACGAATCACGCTGACTCCCAGGATCTTTACTTCCTTCTCCGGATCTTATCCATACTCAGGTAAAGATACAGTGACTATTGGTAATGACTCTAAATTAAAAATTTCTCGCATTGGTAATTCGTCTGTTACAATTAATAATCGCTCTTTCAACCTTCGTAATATTATGTATGTTCCACACATTTATAAATCTTTATTATTCATTTGTCAGTTTTATAAGGATAATAATTGCTTTTTTGAACTTGACTCATGTGGTTTTCGTATTAAGGACAATTAGACAAAGAAAACTATCATTACTGGCAGTAATTCTGGTGGTCTATACAAGCTTTCTTTCAAGTCCAAGTCGCAGAATAATCCCGTAGCCCTACTTGGCGAACGTTCGAGTCAGGATATTTGACATGCCCGATTAGGCCATCCGTCAACTCCAATTTTTGAAGTTTTGTGTCATTAATTTAGTTTACGTTGAGCCATAAAATGAATAAACAACATTGTTTACATTGGTGTCTGTTGGATAAATCTAGTCAGTTGCCTTTTTCGCCGAGAACTTTAAATGCATTGTATCCTTTAGATATGTTGCACTTAGATGTTTGGGGTCTGCCCCGTTCGTCTATGAATGGTTTTCGATTTTATTTATCTATAGTTGATGATTATTCCATTTTTGTTTGGATTTTTCCTATGACTCATAAATCTGATGTTACTCAAATATTCTCCACTGTTAAAACTCAGATTGAAAATCAGTTGTCTCGTCGTATTCCGTGTCGTTCACACCTTGCCAAAAAGGTACAACCGATGGTGGGGGTGAATTTACAAGTCGCGTTTTTACCTCATTTCTTAAAACAGAAGGTATTAAACATCAAATGACTTGTCCCTACACCCCTCAACAAAATGGTGTTATTGAGCGTAAGCACCGCCATATTGTAGAAATGGGATTGTGTCTTATGGCTAAAGCTAAGGTACCTTACAAATTTTGGCTCGAAGCTTTCAATACTGCTGTTCATCTCATAAACAGACTCCCTATGCGTCAACATAAGTTCTTATCACCATATCAAAAATTCTGGAAACGAAAACCTGATTATCGTTTTCTAAAAGTTTTTGGTTGCTCTTGTTTTCCTCATGTCGTCCCTACCAATGCACATAAACTTATGCCAAAATCAATACATTGCATCTTTCTTGGGTATGATAATGTTCGTAAAGGATATCGTTGCTTAGACTTACTTAATGGCAAAGAATATTTATCAAGAAATGTGGTATTTGATGAGAATTACTTTCCTTGGCAAGATAGTGGTGTGAATAAATTATTGACGGAAGAAAATGATGAACAGTTTGGTCCTTATGTGCACTTGGAACAGTATTATCGGTTGCTCACTCTCGCAGCTTGGGATATTAAGCAACTCGATGTTCGAAATGCATTTCTTAACAGTGTTCTCGGCGAAGAGGTTTACATTAAGCAACCTCCTGGCTTCATTGATCCCTCTTGTCCAGATTCAGTCTGCAAGCTTCATAAGGCTTTATACGTGTTGAAACAATCTCCTCGGGCATGGTTTCAAAGACTTCATGATTTCCTACTCCATCACAAGTTCTTCAACAGTCGTTCTGATTCATCTCTATTTATTCGGCATACCTCAGATTCTTCCACATTTGTCCTCATATATGTGGATGACATCATTATTACGGAATCTTCAATTCGTCTTTAGTTATATCCTTGATTATTGATGATATTTGTGCAACCTTTAACAGTCGTCGTCTTGGTGATCTACGCTTTTTCTTGGGTCTTGAAGCCTCCCGGGACAAGTCAAAGTTGCAACTATGCCAGAAACGATATGCCCTTAATCTGTTGGATCGATTCAACATGTCCGACTGCAAGCCGACTTCTACCCCCTTTGCTCCGCACTCTCGATTGTCAGCTCAGGATGGGTCAACCTCCTTGGTCTGTGAGGTAAGGTCGGATCCATTGTTGCCTTGGTTCGCCATCCTTACCGGCTTCAAAATTAATCACGCAAATGACCAAGGCTCCAAAACCAGACCGATTCAAGCCAGTGTATGAGCTCGATGAGTTGATCAGTTCCTCTACCAGTCTAACTTGCTTGGCCAGTTCATACAAATAGTGAAATGTTCTTAAGAATATTCCTCTAATTCGCTATTTACTTCATTGCAATCTTAGTAAAATATGAAATTGTAATGCTAAAATAGACACATTCCCCTTTGATAAATTAATTGGAGCAAGTAAAAACAGATATAGAGACTAAACTGTGAATATCTGTCGCTTTTGGACTCAAAAATTGGATCGGAAGGAGTGATATAAAACACTGATCACCATCAAGGTTGAATGTAGATATATTTCATTGTATTTGCTAGGTCCCAGCCACCAGCATGTTGGACAAATTCCTCTAGAGAGAGGAAGTAGCCATGGCAAACACACAACATGATAATCTTCCTTCAAAGAATTGATGCAAAATACCCTCGATTTCCCTCCCATTAGGGACACCTCCACTTGTTGCGACACGCGGCATCACTTTTGAACATATTCTCATATTTCGCTTCTTCATTTATTTAAGCAGTATGCAGAACTGCGGACGGAGTTCCCAGATTATCATTTGAGCTGGAGGCATTAATGTCCACTTTCACAGGGACGTCGATAAGCTTTGCAGGTAACTTCACTTGCACACCTTCAGTTTCGTCCTTGGCTACTGGATCAAAATGAAAATTTGTTAACATCATATGTTGATGGGGAGGAGCTGATGGGGGAGAAATTTCAGACTAACATGAACGCGGATTAGAGTGTAGTCGTATTTAGGTTCTTTTAGATATTTTTGTTGAGTATTTATAATTTGAAAACAAAACTGAATTTTAATTAGAAATGTATTTGTTGACTAATGTGCATGCATGGAGCATCAAAGGTCTTGGATGGATTATGAAGAGTCTAGTTCAGGAATAAAGTAGTAAATGAATAAATTAGTACATGTATTTATTCTAGATAAGTTATGGATCATGAAAAGACTTTTCTAGAATTATCTTATGTCTAGTACAAATAGGTGCTTGATGTAATGAAAAAAATTAGTGAGAAATATATGAGTTGAGAAATACAAAATATAGTTTCTCTTCTACATCTCCTACTCCATTTCTCTCCATACAATTTCAGACATTCTTTACTACCTTCCGATCCTAACAAGTGGTATCAGAGCTTCGGTTCTGTTGAAGGCAGTTAAAAAAAAATTTCAGTTTGTCAATATGGCGAACTCGAGTGATTCACCTCCTATTCCAATATTTGCCGGTGAAAATTACGATCATTGGGTAGTGAAGATGAGAACAATCTTTATTTCCAAAGATTTGTGGGAATACATTGAAGATGGTTTTGAAGAACCCGAAAATCCAACGGCTTTGGATGATGGAGGAAAGAAGAAGTTGAAGGAGGATCGAAAGAAGGATGCAAAGGCTCTCTCATTTCTTCAACAAGGTGTCTCAACAACTCTACTATCTTCAACCGTTTCACCAAGCCCTCGCATTTGATTAATGATATCCGTCACTCTAGTATAGTAACCCTTAATACTTTCATTCTCTTTCATTTTCAAATTCTCCAACTCTCTCCTAAAAGTTTGAAGATTAATATTTTTTACCTTCAAATCGCCTTGGAACTCCCATTCTAGAATCTCCCATGCTTCTCATGAAAGAGAATGAAAGTATTAAGGATTACTATACTAGAGTGACGGATATCATTAATCAAATGCGAGGGCTTGGTGAAACGGTTGAAGATAGTAGAGTTGTTGAAAAAATTCTTGTTAGTTTGCCTCCTAAATTTGATGCTATGGTGTCTATTATTGAGGAAACTAAGGATATTGCTTCCTTGACCGTTCAAGAGTTGATGGGCTCTTTAAAGGCTCATGAGAAGAGGTTAGAAAGACACTCCGAAAAGTCAATTGAGAGTGCTTTCCAATCTAAGCTCAATTTGGGTGAGAAAGTTATTGAAAAAAATGGTGAAAGGAGTGATAAAAAAGAAGGAGAGTCATTTAGAGGCGGTAGAAATGGTGGCGGCCAAGGTAGAGGTCGTGGTAGAGGCTTTAGAGGAGGAAGACATAATTTCGATGGGGGTAGACAAAATTTTGAGCGTGGTGGAAATTCACAAAATTCTCAAGGTTGTAAAATTTGTGGAAAAAGTGGTCATAGTATTGATGATTGTTGGTTCAAAGGCAAGCCAAAATGTTATCGTTGTCAAAAATTTGGGCACAAGGAGAAGGAGTGTAGGGTGAAAAATCCACAACGAACGACAAATTTTTTGGAGAAAAAAGAAAGTGAAGGTAATATGTTTTATGCTTGTCAAAGTGCATCGAAGTACAAGAATGATGTGGTACGTGGATAGCGGTTGTAGCAATCATATGACCGGAAATAAATCAATTTTTGTGGCTATGGATACTTCCATAAATTCACAAGTGAAGATGGGAAATGGAGCTATGGCAAAGGCGCAAGGAAAGGGTACAATTTGTGTGCAAACAAAGAAGGGGTCCAAGTATATTCATGATGTTTTGCTTGTTCCGGAGTTGGATCAAAATTTGTTGAGTGTGGGGCAGCTTGTGGAGCATGGTTACATTGTTAATTTCAAAGATAATTGTTGCAAGATTTTTGACAAAAATGATACGCAACAGTTGGTTGCTTGTATCAAGATGGAGAGAAATCGAAGTTTTCCGCTTATTTTCAAGTACGGTGAAAATATGGCTTTAAAAGCTCACATTCTTGAAGATTCGTGGTTGTGGCATAAAAGACTTGAGCATTTGAATTTTCACAGTCTCAAGATGCTTCAACAAAAGAACATGGCTCAAGGTCTTCTGAAGATTGAGGAGGTTCATGGAGTATGTGAAGGATGTGCTCTTGGGAAACATCATCGTGAATCTTTTTCGAAAGGTGGAGCATGGCGTGCAAAGGAAAAATTGGAGCTTGTTCATACGGATGTGTGTGGTCCAATGGATAATCCAACTCATGCCAACAATAGGTACTTTATTCTCTTTATTGATGATTTTACTCGCATGACTTGGGTTTACTTCATGAAGCAAAAATCTGAGGTGTTCTACATTTTTAAGAAATTTAAGGCTCTTGTTGAAAAACAAAGCGAACATTTTATTAAATTTCTTAGAAGTGATAGAGGCAAAGAATATAATAATAATGAGTTTGACAAGTTTTGTGAGGATGAAGGGATTGATAGGCAACTCACAGTTCGTTATACTCCGCAACAAAATGGAGTAAGTGAACGGAAGAATCAAACAGTTGAAGAAATGAGCAAGTCTATGCTTCATGCAAAAGGATTGCCAAAGAGTTTTTGGGGTGAAGCTGTGAATACGGCTGTGTACTTGATTAATAGAAGTCCCACAAAGGCCTTGTACAACAAAACACCATTCGAAGCTTGGAGTGGAAGAAAGCCATCATTGAGGCACTTGAAGGTGTTCGGGTGTATTTGCTATTCGCAGGTTCCGAAAGAAAAAAGAAGAAAGTTGGATGAAGCAAGTGAAAAGTGTATCGTTATTGGGTACAGTTCCATGTCTAAAGGCTATCGAGTTTGGAGCTTGAAAGATAACAAAGTGTTGATCAGTCGAAATGTGTTGTTCGATGAAAATGCTTCTTGGGACCGGAAGAAAAAGGGAACTAGAAATGGTGGTGTTTTTCAAGATAATAGTGAAAGTGATGTTGAAAATGAAGATGAAAATGTTGAAGATGAAGTTCACTCCGTTCCAAATGAAAGTCCACCAGATTCACCAAATAATTCAAGTCCAAGTTCAAGTGCATTTTCTCCTGGTTCTGCAGGAAGAAGGGGGAGTTTGCAAGAAATAATGGCAAGAAGCAACTTTTGTGTCTTGGAACCAGAAAATTTTGAAGAAGCTTTCAAGGAAAAAGATTGGAGAAAAGCTATGAAAGAAGAGATTCAAGCCATAGAGAAGAACAAGACTTGGGAGCTAGTTGAGAAGCCGAAAGAAAAGGAGATCATTGGAGTGAAATGGGTCTACAAAGTGAAGTTGAATCCGGATGGTTCGGTCAAGAGAAAGAAGGCAAGGTTGGTGGCTAAAGGCTATACACAACAGCCCGGAGTTGATTTTAATGAAACTTTTGCTCCGGTGGCTAGGCTTGATACCATTCGAGCTCTTATTTCAATAGCAGCTCAAAAATCATGGAAGCTCTATCAATTGGATGTTAAATCAGTCTTTTTGAATGAAGAATTGGAGGAAGAAATCTATGTGGAGCAGCCACAAGGTTTCATGCACAAAGGTGAAGAGAACAAAGTGTACAAGTTGAAGAAGGCATTGTACGGGTTGAAGCAAGCACCTCGTGCTTGGTATAGCAATATTGACTCTTATTTTGCTCAAAAGGGGTTCGAGAAGAGCAAAAGTGAGCCAACTTTGTTCGTGAATACAGAAGGTACATCTATTCTCATTGTTGCTCTTTATGTTGATGATTTGCTTTATACCGGTAACAATGAGAAGATGATTCTTGATTTCAAGAAGGATATGATGAAAAAATATGAGATGAATGATATGGGTTTGCTAAATCATTTTCTTGGTATGGAAATTTATCAAAATAAAGATGGTGTATTTATTTGCCAAAAGAAGTATGCTGAAAATATTTTGGCAAAGTTTGGGATGGATGATTGCAATCCTATGGCAACACCTCTCATTGTGAGTGAGAAGTTGTTGAAAGATGATGGTGCGAAAAAGGTTGATGCCTCTCTCTATAGGAGTTTGGTTGGAAACTTATTGTACCTCACGGCTACAAGGCCGGATATAATGTTTGGTGCAAGTTTGTTGTCAAGATTTATGCAAGATCCAAGTCAAAACCATTTTGGAGCGGCAAAGAGATTGTTGAGATATATTAGGGGAACTACAAATTTTGGCATCAAGTATGAGAAGAAACCAAGAGTGAAGTTGTTTGGTTATTGTGATAGTGATTGGGGAGGTTGTGTTGATGATATGAAGAGCACCTCTGGTTATGCATTTTCACTTGGTTCGGGTATGATTTCTTGGTCTTCAAAGAAACAAAAATCAGTGGCTCAATCATCGACCGAAGCTGAGTATGTTTCAGCTGCTATAGCTACTTCTCAAGCTATATGGTTGAGAAGAATTTTGGAGGATGTTGGTGAGTGTCAAAAGGATGCTACTACAGTTTTTTGTGACAATAAATCTGCAATTGCTATGGCGAAGAATCCGGTTTATCACAGTCGGACCCGTCATATAATCAAACATCATTTCATTCGAGAAGCCATTGAAGAAGGTGAGATCGAGCTCAACTATTGCAAGAGTGAGGAGCAAGTGGCGGACATTTTTACAAAGGCACTTTCTAGAGAAAAGTTCCAACAATTAAGGGAGCTTCTTGGAGTTGTGGCAGCACATTAAGGGGGAGTATGTTGACTAATGTGCATGCATGGAGCATCAAAGGTCTTGGATGGATTATGAAGAGTCTAGTTCAGGAATAAAGTAGTAAATGAATAAATTAGTACATGTATTTATTCTAGATAAGTTATGGATCATGAAAAGACTTTTCTAGAATTATCTTATGTCTAGTACAAATAGGTGCTTGATGTAATGAAAAAAATTAGTGAGAAATATATGAGTTGAGAAATACAAAATATAGTTTCTCTTCTACATCTCCTACTCCATTTCTCTCCATACAATTTCAGACATTCTTTACTACTTTCCGATCCTAACAGTATTGTTTATATAATCAAATTTTAATTAGACTTTTTTAATTTAAGCAAATTTATATTATAATTAGTAAATATTTAAATATTTTTATAATTTAGCAACGAACATTTCGTCCTGTCGTAAGTTGCCAACAGAAATTTTCAGTTCTAGTTCCGTAATTTCCAACTGAAATTCTTCGTTGGTAATGCCGATTGAAACTTTTGTCCCGGTTAAATGATTTGGTCAGGGATTCTCCGTTACTAATGAAATTTTAAATTTTGTCCCGGTTAAATGATTTGGTCAGGGATTCTCCATTACTAATGAAATTTTAAATCACTGATAGAAATGTCAGTTGGTAATCCTCCATTTTCTAGTAGTGACACGCGTGCGCGCGCACACATATATATAAATATATGACACATGTTTGTCCGTCTTTACGGCCAATTTTATTCGAATCTGGCATAAAAAGTAACTTAACTGCATGTTTATCACCCAACAGAGGAAATCAGACCTCTTTTCGACATAATCATGGCAACGTTATTAATTTTGTTCCTATCCGGTCTGATATATAGAAAATAGTTCATATGCAAAAGAAAACCGAAATTAATTTACGCATTTGAAAGCATAATTAAGCCATAATTTTCATGCATTTCTCTAGCCACAAAACATAAAGTAAGCAGTAGGTAGCAAGAATATATACCTTCATTTGTACCTGGATGGCGGTCCCTGCCAGACTTAATAAAAGCAATGGCACGGCGGAAGGCAATGTTCCTCTGAACGGAATCAATGGCAGCTTCTGTCAGCACAGGAGGTGGCACTTCCTGTGGAATTACCACAGGACTACTAGCTTCCCTTACTCTCTTTTTGGCCGACATTCTCCTTCCTGAGGTGGATCCGCCTCCTCCAATGGAGGCAGTGGAGGAGGAAGCTGGCGGCATGCTAGCTTTTGGGGGAATTGGGCGACACTTTCCTCCACCACCACCTCCACCCAAGGAGAGTCTGAGGGTTAGGTCCAGGATTGGGTGCTTAAGGCCAAATCGAGGGTCTTGATTGCATCTTTGAGGGTCATGGTTTGCCATATCTAACCACAAGAATACGTACAATCTAAGAGATAGTGAAACAAAGCTCTAAAGAGTGACAAATAGAGAAAACAAAGGCAAGGCACATATATGTTGTAAGGTGACTAAGGTTAGGGGGTTTAAATAATGGAAAAAAAAAAAAGTGAATTAAGAAGAAAGGTGAGAAAAGTAGAAAAAAACGGATAGTTAATAAATTATAGGTATAATAAATTATAGGTATAACTATAAACTTATTATTTGGAAAGGATGTTATAAGTTCCAAATCGTCGAAGATATAGTGAAATGTGGTAGACATGGACTCTGATTTTCTATATAATTTTAGGCCGCGTTTGGAAGTATAGTTGAAATTATCATAAATGCATTAAGATATAGTATATCAATCTCCTGAAAAGCAATATTATGTGAGTAGATTCCTATTAGAAAAAATATATTGCCTGTAATGTTAATTAGTTGGTAAATTAAGGTGAAATAATTAATTATACAACAATAAGATTAACTATCACTCCCTCCTCATTTGATATCTTTCCTCTTTAACAAACAATACTAGTAGCTAATTTACATAGAGTTTAATTAGGTAGTTTGAGCTCTCTGGTAAGGATGCTAACAAGATTCCGAAACCAGATAAACTCATGCAACCGCTGTATTGCGACGTTTGAGCCTCCTGTTTTCGGACCATAATTTTCTTTGAAGGTATTTTAAAATGAGATCAATGCATAAACTAACTTCACTTATTTGCATTACAAGTGGCTTTTGACCTAAGGTGTGCGTGCCACTTTCGATAGTTGTATGGCTCTAAAGTGGCTGACTTTCAAGAGCTGCATGGCTCTAAGTTTACGTAGTTGCGCTACAAGTGGCCGACTTTCAAGAACTGCATTGCTCTAACTTCACTTAGTTGCATTACAAGGCCTGATTTTTTTTATTTTTTTTAAAGTACGGATATAAATGGTCTTGTTAAATCTAATAACTCAAACTAAAGCATGTGGATACAAGGTGAGCCTAGCGATCAAGAAGAAAGGAGATCATCCAAACTCTGTAGAAGGGTCATTACTTACGAATGGTAATGAGTAGTGCTAATACAATCTCACCAATTTGCAGACTTGCGAAATAAGATTGTTTGTTACCGAATTCAAGTGTTTAACTAATAATTTCGGTAAGAATGGAAGGTCAACGAGATAGAGTATCTAAATGAAAGCCAAAAAACAGCAAATAATTTCTAAATTATTTATGGTTTGGAAAAAGAACAAGGGGGAACCCTCAAAAAAGAATCCCCACATCATACTGGAAGTAAGTGTTTGGCAGAGCCAGCCAGTTCCTCCTTCAAACTGACATGAGGTCACCAAAATTCCGCATCAAAACAATGGAACCAGAAAACAACCCTACGGCTCGTAGCAATTTCTGCATAAAGAAGAGAAATTGAGAAAGATAAAGATGGCAAATCCTTGAACGGACACAGAACATTCAAATAATTGGTACAATAGTAATGCAGAGATATGGAAGCCTTCAAGCTAAAACCATTACCAACCGTGAACAACCCAATTAAATATGATGCTATCAAGCACAGACAATTAGATATTTGCTTTCATACGTAGAATTCC